>OZ020304.1:43640217-44116891 GCA_963971305.1 Arcuatula senhousia | reverse complement strand
TACATTTATCTAGTAGTCTCATAAGACAAGGCATCGCATGTCCAAATTTGTAGCTTTTTCCATATCACATCTAAATCGCGGTCATTTTCCGACCAACTTATGAACGATACGTACCGCCATAAAAAGGCAAGTTCTACTGGTAGCTCAGACAGATCGACGTCTTTTGCAATTATGATAATATTTTCAATGTTTCTGATCAACTTTTCGTATTTGACATGTTCAACTTCAAACAATCGCTCACATTCTGTTCTGAAGGTTTTACCAATAACGAACAACGCGTGTCTGCTCATTTTAATGTTTGATGCCTCAGAGTCGAAAATGGAACGACCAGGAAGACTGTCCCTGTCCCTCAAGCACAACTTTAACTTCCAAGCTTTCTCTAGTTTTGGAATCAATGTATCTTTGATCCAACCAAGGGATTCAGAATCGTATGAGACATACACATCATAAGGGAATCTTTGGTATTTCCTCTGCAGAAGAAATTTAAATTTTTCATAGAAATAAAGTGTGATATTCCACCTTCGGCTATACAGGAAAAATAACAAAGAAACAATAGCAAAACAACACATTGAGGCTACTGATGCTGTCAGCCAGAAATTTGCAAAACAGTCTTTGAACAACGTATGCATTTCTTCATATGCTAGAAACGTGTCGATTAGGGAACCATTTTGTAATGTACAAAGATACGCGGTTTTGTCTAATTTAACTTTTGTAGTTCGCAGCCATGTAATGAAATCAAGGTTAGAACAATCACATTTAAAAGCATTATCAGCAAGATAATATGATTAAGGCCCTGCCTTTTTAGCGAGCATCGAAAATCTATATACCTTTTAAAAATAAATCCATGTGCTCGATCGGCTAAGTGTAACGTAAAGAGGGAACTTTTAAAAAAGAATTAGGTAGTAGCAAAGTCTGACCCACCCAACCCAAATCATATGCATGCAATAGGGAAAGTTGTTGTTAAAAAACTACCTATTAAAAATTCAATTTAAATATGTGCAAATAATAATTAATCCTGTAACATTCTGGGACGACATTTTATTTGTGCAAATAATAAATCCTGTAACATTCTGGGACGTCATTTAGCGGGGACGAAATTATCCCTTTATGGTTTACGTGACGTCATTTCCTTGTCAGACGGTATTTCGCGCTTCTTCAGCAGACCAAAACAACATTCAGATTCTGTCAGGTTTTGTGATACTTTTCTGAGTATCAGTGTTTTATTTGAAGCATTGGTAACAGAAGGTACATTAAGAAACCTGGCGAAAAACGGCGAAGTTAAAATATCATGCATGATTGAGGAGAGTGAGTGAAAACCCACAGGATGGGACTCTTCTTTCATTTTCAGGTAAGAACCTTTTATTTATTATTATGAGTAGGTTGTATTCAGTAAATTTATGTATTTCTTTATCTTACTTAGAATTAAACATAGCTTGGTCAGTAACATGCATTTGGTATGACTAGTCAATGGGACGATGTTGCCAAAAGCTAGCTCGGTAATTTCCGGAAAATCGTTTTTTTCAGCGGAAAAGACCGAATGGTGTTTGAATAAAAATCTGTGTGTAAAAATAAACAATTGGATGAATGAGGGTTTTATCACTGTTTTTGAATTTCTATTTTTTTTATTTTTGCATAACAGATTATGTAGTATTTTTTATAAGCCCAGAGGGTTGATTGTTTTACTTGCTCCGTGCCTATTATTTTTTTCACTCCGTAAAAGTAAACCTGTTCCGGTTTTATCGTCAGTATATTTCTGGCACATCTCAAAACATGCACAATGCCGTAGGGCTCGCATCTGCGATGCTCGCTATAAAGTAAATCCATTCTTCTCACACAATTTATCCGCCCATGACCTTACTCTTTCCTCCACAGTTGTTAATCTGTTGTGTCGAAAGTCTAATTCCTTTAAAAGTTTCAAGGATTGAATCCCTTCAGGCATGCTTTGGAAAGAGTTTTGGGAAAAATTTAGGTTCTTTAAATGGTTAATTTGTGCTAAAATGCGTTTGTCCCATTGGGAAAGGTAGTTATTTGAAACGTCTAACTTTTCTAATGTTTTTAACTTTGTAAGGAATGTCAGTATTTTGTATTTGTCTCTTGAATTGCGTTTGCGAAGTGAAAGAACCATGTGTTGAAGATTGCTATTCCTCCAAACAAGCTCTAATATTGAGTTATTATTGAAACCGTACTGAGTTAAAAGCAACGTAGTATAAGGAGTACCATCCACTACGATTTTTTTAAGTTTTAGACTTGCATTTGGGTCCAGCAAGACTCTGATGTTATTTTCATTCGAAAACGCAGCATCTATATATTTTAACTTGCTGCCTTTTTGGAAGATTGCTACTTTTGGAAAATCACACAAAATGATGTTATTAACTAAAAGAGTTTCTATAGAGTTTGGCATGAAAATGACCGTATCTAGTAACAAAGCATCAATTCTCCTTTGGATTGACGGATAACTTATTTGAGTTATATTTTCGTTATTTTGTAAAATTTTGCTTGATAGATTTCGAGTAACATCATGTTTAATTTCAATGTGAGGACTCATTGAGTGAACACCAAAATTGCTACTTTTAGCTCCAAGGTTGTAGCGACCAAGAATAAACGACAGATCTAACTTCTTTAGATTTTCACAATTTCTAAAAAATTCTTGTATCTCATACAATAGTAATCCATATTCAATAAAAAATCTGTTTTCCCTCATTGTCAGACTTATAAGACATTCTGGATGATGCATTTTAAGTAAGGAATTTGGTTGGATTTTAGCTATACCATTGTCTCCTAAGTTTAAATTTTCTACGCACATTGTGTTAAGATGTTGCGTCATTTCCGGTGTTATTGTCAGTGTATACGGATATCTTTCACTATTGTAATAAGGACAATTTAATCCATAGAAATTCAAAGATTTGAAATGTTTATTTCTAAAAGGCTTTATTATCATCATGGCTTGAACTAAATGAAGACACGATTGTGAAAGATCCAGACTTACAAGACGAGGAAAGGGTAACAGTGCGCCAGCCTCAACGTCTACAAAATGAGAATTGCAATTTGTTAACGATAACGACACAACCGTTTTAGAAAAATTATTGAAAGTTTCATTCCCTAACTTTTCTAAAAAACAGTTTTTAAACAAAAGCGCTTCTAGCTTGATAAGTTTTCTGAAACCCTCACCAAACCGAGGCTTGTTGTCTAAATCCAAACCGAGGAATTTCAGATTTAACAGAACAGAAAATGCCTTGTCAGGATAGTAACGTAGTGCTCCTGATTCAGTCTTAAAATTTTTTGTCAAGTCGAGATGTGTAAGATTTCTCAAACCTTCGAATAGACGATCATCGTAATTTGACAAATCCAAGTTATTTCCAGAAAGATTCATTTTTGTAAGATTTTCAAGGAATCTAAAAGTTCCTTTTTCAATTGTGTCAATCTTATTATTCTGTAACAACAATTCCTCAAGTTTCGTTAAAGTTTGAAAGTTAGATTTATAAATCTTCCTTATTTTGTTGTCACTTAGATCCAAAACATCAGGTCACATCAGGTCGAATACTAGATGGAACGGCTGTCAACCCATGGTTGGTCAAATTAACAATAATTGGATGTGAACTTGAAGACAAACTAGGTATCCAAAAGTAAAAAAGCCACAACAATACTATATGTGTATCCATAACTATTTTGGCACTTACTTAATAGTTGAAATTATATTTAATTTGTTTAATATAACAAAGAACTGTAAAAAACTGACAGGAAATAGTTCGAGGGTAATCAACAATGCTTAAAACTTCCTGAAGAAATTTTACAACTTTTTAATGACCTAAAAATGAGCACATTTGAAAGAAGAGAGGTACCTATGGGGTATTCGAATGTCAAAATAATATATTAGGCATTGCCTAGCTGCGAGCACAGCAACCTATTCAATTTGCCTCATTTGATAGGGAAAAAAAGGAAGGAATGTTTAAACTTGATAATCTTTATAAAAATTTCTTTCAAAAACTTAGCAAACGACGTCGTTAATTCAGTGTTTGGTTATGAAAATGGCGGTGACGCAGTGGTGTGACGTTTTGCTCCAAATTTTAAATAACTGATGACGTTGATTTTTTTTAATTAATTAATGTGCAATACACAAAAATAAATGAAAAGAGCAAATAAATTGCATTGCTACTAAAAACTTGCCCTTCCAATCCAATATTTTAAAATTTCTTTCTTTTTTTAAACATAATAATTTTTAGAAGCACTATTATTAATATTCACTCCGCACCTGTAACTCAGTTTGAGATGCATATCCGGACGAAAAAAAAATCATTATTTGCATTAGGCAAATTTTCGCAGGAACTTGTCGTAGAGCTCTCCGCTCTCGCGGGCACTTCGTGCTCGCTATGAAAGGGAAGAGACAAAACCATAAAACACAAACAAGAACAGGACGAAAAAAACAGGCAACATATAAAATACGGAAACACAAAATATACTGAATATCAATTAACAACGCGAACTCTAGTCGTTACGAGAGTTAACTCACTACAGGTGCTTCGGAAGAGTAAGCAGTTTCTGCCTGGTGTAGCACACCCGTCGCCCGCCGGGCCAATTTCAAATTCAGTGAAACATCAATCTCATTAAAATAAGATCTCCTAAACTATACTACGTTCCGTTACGATCTCCTAAACTATACTACGTTCCGTTACGATCTCCTAAACTATACTACGTTCCGTTACGATCTCCTAAACTATACTACGTTCCGTTGGAACGTAGTATAGTTTAGGAGATCTTATTTTAATGAGATTGGTGAAACATATAAATAGGAAAATACACAACCGATATACCACTTCAGATATTGTTTTGTAGCTAATTTACATATAGTACCTTTTTCTTTAAAAGCTACATATACATTATTTTTTGTAAAAATTGGAGTTATAAAATCGTGCTCAAAATGAACCAATGTATATGGTACTTATATTACGGAAAGTATCAAAGTAGATTTTCATCAAGTTGATTTTTTGGTGGTAAATCACTCATAATCATAATAAAATAATGGTATTAGAAGTTACTCTTGTACATTACTTCACGGAACAATTCATATTTGAAAGATGATTTATATTTTTATACTTCAAATAATGCACATTATTGCGAATTTGCCGTTTGCATGCAGATACTTTTATTTTAATCTTATTATATCTACACATTTGCCTGTTTTTACAAACACTTGTATAACGAGAAAATTATTAAATTGTACGCTTAAATGCGTAATTGTTCACAGAAAGTTCGTACGCTTATGCGTAATTGTTCACAGAAAGTTCATCGCAGGACATTTCGAGACCTAACTCGAATGATCCAAGCCCTATCCGTCTTCGCATACTTCGGCGGGACAGGGCTTGAACTCGTCCAATGGAAATTCTCCGTCACTCGCTGTCCAGTTCAGACAGCCAATCACAATCCGTTTAATGATGTTAATTAATTAATTGATAAGATTAGTTTGATCTTTTCTAAAACAGATATGACAAAAAGGTGTGAATTATGTGATAATTAATAATAAATTGATAATAATGAATTTTATCTATACTGGTCCTAAGAAATTTTGGTCAACACAGTATGCTAACCCAACAAATTTTGACGAATTATTATCGTATGAGCATTCAGGCGTTAATGTAGCGACTGTAAGGAGCGAAATATAACGTCTGAATTATTCGGGTTATTCGAGACCCAACCATCACCACAAAAATCAAGACAAAGAGATCAAAAAAACAAAATTAAACTATACATGTATATATGATAATATTGAAAACATTGGCCTGCTATGAAATCATCAGAACTTAAAATATTTTGACGACATTATAGGTACAAACGTTAGATTTGCTGTCAAAATATGAGCGACTTACAATCCCTACAAGGTGCGACATGAGAAAAATATTGACAGTGATAGTTGTGTTAAGCTACAGATGGATTTACAGACAATATCAATGAAATGCAAATATTTTTGTTTTATTAAATCAAACGGAACTAGAAACATTAGCATTTAACCCTGTGTTTAAAAGAATCGCTCCGTTATTTTCTTTATAAAAACTTAAATAAAAATGAGGAGAACAAAATATCCCACTTACATTTCGAAAACCTTAATTTTATACTTTCAGACAATTTGTGAAATGAAATGGCATCGCAAGGTAGGTTTATCTTTATCCATATACGCTAGTCATCAAACTTCATTGATTAAGCAGGATAATATAAAAATTATTTGCCGAAATAATGTGTTGGTTTGGTTTTTTTGCGTTGAAAAAATATGCTTTTAACTTTCTTTCCACACTACGGTTATTAAATATCGAAGCAATGTTTATTATTGCGTTCCGCTTGGTATCTTTGAATTGAAGTTAAGTGAGTGAGTAAGTGAGTGAGTTGGTGTTTTACGCCCTTGCAACGCTATAAAGGTAATTTAAAGGCGATGAACATGAAAAGGATGATAGAATGAACATGAAATGATGATGACGAGAAACAAGGGAATGGGTGGGAAAAAATGGAACAGTAAATTTTGAAGACCATAGGAAAAGGCGGAAGGCGGGTACTGTAGTGACAGAAAATTTGACCTACGTGGTGCACTACTTGGAAGTCCACAAAGAGGTCTTTTACGTGCACGAAGCATGGAGCTCTCCGCACACGTTGGTCCACTATGGTCAGCGGCCAAGGTTTTCGTATTATAGACCTGAAAAAAAAACCGGGACGAAGGCCACCCTATTTAGTCACTTAGGGTACACACTTGGTCGCTCTGTGGGCTGAGCCCTGACCGGGTGTAGGTAATCATCGAGTTCGAGTTCGAGTCAGAGTTAAAGTTCGGTTACGACTCGAGTTCGAGTTAAATTTGAGCTAACTCGAAACAGTAATTTTTATGGCAATAATCGAGTTACTACTCGAGTTCGAGTTACAGATCGAGTTAGAGTTCGAGTTGGATATTTACTTTAGCGCAATTACATGAATGTTGTTAAATATAACACTTGTTGGTGTTTACTTGTTTTGTCTCTGCCCTTTGGAACCTCTTCTTCTTTTAAACTGTTTAAGGTTGTCGCCTTGCAATATGATCAAATTTCAATATATGTGTAGATTTGCTTAAAAACCAATAAATGTACATATTTACGTAATGTCACAGAGACCTTGGACAAGAAGCAAATATGTACCAATGTGGCAATCTTCCGCCCAATTTACAAGCGAGGATATAACAAAACCTTGGTATACATATTCTCCGGTAGGAATCCCCGTCTTTTGTCTTTGAATATCTGAAAATATTACAAATGTATACCCCCACTCGTAAAAGAGGGGACTATTGCCATCACCTTGTCCGTCTGTCTGTCCGTCCGTCCGTTCGTTTGTGAGTTGTAGCGTGCCCCTGTTCAGGACAGTCGCGCATCTACTCTCTGTTTTCTTAGCGAACTGAGCCATTTTTAGGGTCAAAAGTAGGACAATTTGTCATAACAGATTTCACGGTATATCCTGAAGGAATTGATTTCAAATTTGGTATACAGCTTTATTATGATGAGTTGTAAGGTGCCTCCCCTTTCCAGGTCAATCAGGCATCGCTTCGAAGAAGAGGGGGTTTCCTATTTACCCTAGTCCACCGTCCGTTCTTTTGTTCGTCCTTCTGTAATTTTCTAAGCAACTGTATGACGTAAATGCCTAGGTTTTTTTTATAACTTTATCCTATGTATACCTCCTGTTATACTTTACCGAATACTTTTTTAACGCAAGGTATTATTTTTGGAGCGGGCGTATCACTTGTGAGCAATAGCTCAGAGATTTACGTGTTTTCTATCAAGTTTCTTGAATAAACACAACAACAATCGAATAGATTTTAATGGGGGGTACGGATATTTTCTTCGCCCCACTTTTTTATATTTGAAAAATGGAAGCCTGGAATTTTTGTTTTGCGCGCATTTTTTATTTTCATTTTTAAACTTAACATAATCTATTTCAGGCAGAAACACCATCCTGCCTTTTTTTTTATTCAGAGCACCTTTCAATTTCCTGATTTTTGGCATCCTGACTTTTATTTCAAATTCATCATAGCCCTCCCCCCTCCCGCCCCAAAAAATCAAATGGTTGCTCCATGAAAATCACTGTTTCGAGTTAGCTGAAAACATTAACTCGAACTTTAACTCGAACTTTAACTCAAACTCGAGTCGTTACTCGAATTCTAACTCTGACTCTAACTACTTTAACTCGAACTCGAGTCGTAACTCGAACTTTAACTCGAACTCTAACTCTAACGTGAACTCGAACTCGATGATTACCTACACCCGCCCTGATCCGACGCCAGAATCCGAAGACCTTAACTCGCCTCTTATGCCTATCCGCCTTCTGTGCCCCACACGAGACAAATTGAAGTTAAGCGTACGACTGAATTGTTTTATTGTTTACTTTTATTTGAAAAAAAATAAACTATATACAAAGAGAAGTGTATTTTGCCGTTTATTTAAAACGATTTATAGAGATATTATGCTTTGAACAAATATTGATACTTAATCTTTACAAGGAAAATATTGAATTATGGTGTAGTCTTATCAAATGAAATGCCAAAAAAAAAATAATAAACTACAACAGACCTATTTTCCTTATTTACGGAAATACCGGCTTTTTATTAATTTTCGACAACTTTACTTCAAATCTTATTTGAAAGAAGCAAAGAGGCATCAATAGGGCATTCTATTGTCAGAAGTCAGAAAAGGTAACAAAAAAAACGGTAAACATGAACAAAAACAGCACGAGGAAAAACAAAACATAAAAAACACAAAATAAAACGAACATAAATCATCAACGCGAAGTAAAGTTTCTGGGGTCAGGGTACTACGGTCATGTAACTACAAAATCAATAATCTAAATTTTTTAAGTTGCGGGAAAATAAGAATCACATGTGTTCCATAATTCACATGTATAGTTCAAATTTAAGTAGTTCGGGGTATAATTTAGAGGATACCGTAACTTTACACAGATTGTTTTCAAAACTTCCAGAGGAATGTACATCTTATATCTTAGGGGACTGCCATTTGATCCTGAAAGAGGCTGACAGTATGCATGTGATGCGTCAGATTTTTTTTTCATTTATTTTATTTTTGAGGGTCAAAAACATTTATTTTCCGCCGCTACGCAGCGAGAATATTATTTTTCTATATACAATCCTAAAGAATCTTGGGATGCCGCCTTAAATATGGTGTTACAAATCATATTCCTAAAAAACATTGGTTTCAATTCTTACTATCCAAAAAGTCCTGACAATTTAAATTTTGTTTAAAAATGGTCAAAAAAACAAGCGGATGTTTTTTTTTTAGTTTCTGTATTTTTTATAAATCATCATTTTTTTAAGACATAAAAAATAAAGTTACCTTTATTATTACAATTCTTTATAAGCCCCGAAAATATTAATTACACATTACGCATTTCATGTTATCAACAATTAAATAAGAGTTTAAAGAAAAAAATAATCTTTTTTTCAAAAAATGGCATCAACAATGTATAAATCACATCTACACCATTTTTGTTATGAGTCGTCTTTTAAATTTAATTAAATATGCAGCCTAATATTTGTCCGAAAAAAAAAATATCAAAATCTTACATCTCTTCCATCTTCTTTAATATTTCTAATTTATCAGCGACGACTAGGAAATCCTTCTTCTTTAATCATTTCAAAGATTTATTCCTCCCCTTATTCTCCCATTAATGATTCTAAATAGAACAAACTAAACTAGTCATGAAATAACCACAATACTATGCCTGCTATGCCGCAAGGGTACATAATTGTTTGTCAGAAATATTTTTCTTGGAATGTCCAAGAAAAGAGAAGACATACCTGAGAGAAGAATGGCCCTGACTGTGTTCAGGCATTTCAAAAGAATGTTGAGTTAAACCAGGTTTCTGGCGCCAAACCTCCCTCTTTTATTGTGATCGTAGTAACACGTCTTCAGGGACTCGTAAAGAACAAGAAGATGAAAGAGGCAAGGTCATTTAATCTTACATTTAGATATATTGATGATGTCCTTTCTGTCAATAACACTTCATTTGGTAGATCGATTCCTTCAATATATCCTCCAGAATTGGAGATTAAAGAGACCACCGAATCAAATTGCAACACGTCTTTCTTGGATTTGCACCTCGAATTTGACCCAGGTGGGCATCTCAGTACAAAAATTTACGATAAAAGAGACGATTTTAATTTTCAAATTATTAATTTTCCTAATCTACAGAGCAATATACCTTCTTCCCCTGCATACAGTGTTTATATTTCACAACTTATTCGATATGCCAGGGCTTGCACACTTTTCACAGATTTTTTTTTATCAGACACCGATTTCTTCGTGACCGACTTTTGGAGCAGGGCCACAAGAAAATACGTCTCATACGATCCCTAAAAATATTCTTTCTTCGTTATCAGCCGCTAGTACAAAAGTTCAAAATTGAGTTAAAAGATATGGTGATTAATTGTTTTATTTAGTGTTTGACTGGTCTGCTATACAGAGATGATCACCTCAATATCCCTATTGTGTCTCACAACTATGTTGTGTTCTATGGTCATTACCGGATCCTAAGATTGAATGGAAGAAGGAGGTTTGGCGCCAAAAAACTTGGTTTAAACCACCATTTCGTTTGAAATGCCTGTACCAAGTCAGGACCATTACGATCCACCAATCTCCGGTATGACTGATACGTTTTTGTCATTTTCTCTGGACAATGAGATTGATCATTCAAGTTCGGTAGTTTTTTTATTACTTTTATGTACAAAACACAACATATCCGTACATTGTAAGACAAAACAGGGATATTGAGGTGACCAATTCAATAAAATGCCCAGCCAATCACCTACCATTTCGTCTATCATAATTTTTATGTTTTCAACCAGTAGCTCATAACAAAGGAAAAACTTTTGTTAAAATCGCAAAAGACTGTTTTAAAACTTTGTTCTAAACGACAATCACGGAGACAGTGGTGTCAGAATGAATGATGTCGAAAAGAATTGTACAAAATTACAAATACCAAAATGCGGGTATAAACGGTTAATTTTGATATGCTATATATCGATATTTCAAGGAGTAACATCCCATCAGTAGCATTTAAATCAAAACATTGGATGATCAAATTCCAAAACTGTTGAAAACGAAAAGTACTCAAAACCAAAACGTTCGAACAAGGAAGCCAAATCCAGCACCGAGGATATCGACCATGTGCATTACAAGGAAAGAAACCTGGTGTTTTAAACAATTTTGAATTTAAACATCGGAAATTTGAGCGACAAAAATATTAGAAATTTTATGGTAATTCGTGTCAGGCAAGTCTGACGACCAGGCTTCTGATTACCCTCGGGGACCTCTGGTCCACCAGCAGCGGTTATCGCCCAGTGGTTTCAAAATTACAAATACCAAAACGCGGGTATAAACTGTTAATTTGGATATGCTATATATCGATATTTCAAGGAGTAACCTCTCATCAGTATCATTTAAATCAAAGCATTGAAATTGGCGAATTAAATAAGTTGTAAAATATAAACACTATATGCAGGTTAGATGCAGACTGGGTTAAACATGCTCCTCACTAAATAAGTTGTTTTAAAAATGTTATCGAACATAAATGATTAAAATGTGAAAAATGTAAACAATGAACACATCTCCACAATTATAAGCTGTAAGTGGTAAGGTATTTCCACGGACGTTTTACAAGATATTTTACTGTGAGTTTAATCGTGCTTTTATGTTATTTTTTTTAAAAATATTTTTCAGCAATGGCAAAGCTGTAACAATGGGGTAAGAAAATGTCGTTAATCGGAAAAGACAGACAAATTGATTGATATAAATTCATCACAATTATACAAATTACAACAAGAAAAACCAAAACCTCACATACAATGTATGACAATGAAAACACAATCTGCAGCGTAACCGCATGTCAAAACGAAAATACTCCCAGGATCTACGGATTTTGCTTTAGCAAACCCATAGACACAGTCACTGTTTATACTCCCAGCGTTTTCTGATGTTTTGGATGCTTTATTCATGTTTTGACCTTGAGTTGAGATTTTGAAATATAAGGTGCATTGGTACTTGAATCCCTTCAAAACACCAGGTTTATTTCTCTGAAACACATTAATTATTCCTGTGCAATATTTTGATTTAGTTTTCGAAATCGTTGGGTATGCGTACTTGTCCCTTAATACTTTTGCTTTTTTACCTTCTAAGACTTGTTTTTGTTCAGTGTGTCCATTACAAAGTTTTTTTTTCTGAACTCCTCGTAAACTACTGAACAGAATCTATTGAAAGTTGGTATTTGGCAGGTAAACTAATTGAAGATTGAGTTATCTTCAGTTGATGTGTCCACATCTTTGCTCTTTTATTGCCATGAAGAAGGACGTGAGGTCTGAAAATTTTGACACCTTTTTATTGTTTTAGTTCAATTTTTACTACTTTAATTGTGATTTATTATTTGGATTATACCTTTTAAATGTGGTTTTACTTTCTAAACAGTTCTTTTATTTACTCGTTTATAAACCACGGTACAACATCTTTTACTAAACTATATGAAGTTATATGTTACTAGCAATCTTTAACTCTGTAGGAATAACAGCGCCTCAAACTTTTCCAGAAAATCATTTTAATCTTGGTTTTTGTACAGCTACTCTGAAACTAGTTAAGGACAGATCTTTTACTGAAAGGGGTCTTTTATATCCCTAAAAATATTCTGAATCGATTCCCGGTCAAAAAAATATTCTTGGCACCAGATGGTAAAGAAAAATGTATTCTGAAGAAGGATATCTGCCATATAAAATAATGCTTATAATAAAAAAAAGCAAACAAAAAATGTGTCAAACAGTAACTGTGCCCCGCCTTTACATTTATTAAACAGCTAGGTTATCTATCAATTACGAACTCACCTAGTTACGCAATATTGTCACTAAGCGTGAATTGACTTGAATTTTTCAAAATTGTAGGTGCTCATTCATGCAGTAAAGGGTCACAACCAGCACCTGAACCATGTTTCCAGCTTAACATCCCTAGATGCACAAATCATACCACTTTGGTTGAAGTTGTACTTGCCTTTTAGCAGGAATGGACTTTAATCATTCCTCTGTAAGTGGCCATCGATGTGGAAAAATTAGGTCGCAGCCAGCATCTGAAGCATGCTTTGTGCTTCATGTAAGCATCACTAGGTGCACCTACCATAGAATGTTAGTGTGGTTTCCGGACCCTTACTCAAAAGTGTCAACCAACTTTAATGAAACATGGGTTGAAAACTACTTTTTAAAAGAATTGTTCTAACATTTTTCTGCGGCTGTGACCTTGACCTTGAAAGAATTGACCCCAAATCAAAAAGGCTCTTCCTTGTATGAAATGTAACAATATCCCAAAGTTTCCATGTAATCAGTTGACAACTTTTTGAGTTATGGCTTGGAAATCATTAATTCAAGACATTTTCTAACGTTTTCCGGTCGCTGTGACCTTGACCTTGAACGGATCTACCCCAACTCAATAGGGTTCGTCTTTTTATGGTATGTAACAATATCTTAAAGTTTAATTGAAATCGTTTGACATCTTTTTGAGTAATGAAAACAACTAATTCAAGAAATTTTCTAAAATGTTTCTGTCGTTGTGACCTTGACCTTAAACGGATCTACTTCAAAATAAAAAAAAATTGTAGGCGCTCATTCATGCAGAAAAGGGTCACAACCAGCACCTGAACCATGTTTCCAGCTTATCATCCCTGGATACACCTATCATACCACTTTGGTTGAAGTTGTACTTGCCTTTTAGCAGGAATGGACTTTAATCATTCCTCTGTAAGTGGCCATCGATGTGGAAAAATTAGGTCACAGCCAGCATCTGAAGCATGCTTTGTGCTTCATGTAAGCATCACTAGGTGCACCTACCATAGAATGTTAGTGTGGTTTCCGGACCCTTACTCAAAAAGTCGTAAACCAAATTAATGAAACATGGTCTGAAAACTACTTTTTAAAAGAATTTTTTTTATGGTCCGGAAACCACTAATTCAATAAATTTTCTAATCTAACGTTTTTCGGTCGTTGTGACCTTGACCTCGAAAGGATTTACCCCAAATCAATAGAGTCCCTTCTTTTATGGTATGTAACAATATCCTAAAGTTTAATTGAAAACAGTTGACATCATTTTAATTACTGGCTCGGAAACAACTAATTCAAAAAAAAATTCTAATATTTTTCTGTCATTATGGCCTTGACCTTAAACGGATCTACTTCAAAATCAATAGGGTACCTTCTCTTATAACTATTAGAGTAATGGTCCGGAAACCGATGTTGTCCACCGCCCAGCCGCACGCCATCATCGTTACAATAGCCGAGTTCAATTTCGTTGCAACTCGGCTAAAAACCAGCCCCCTATCAAGTTAAATGATCGGTCCCTTAACCAAATTTTCTAAACGTGGTATGTAGATGGTACAACCAGTTATATTTCCATGAGATTTCGGAACCTTTAGATTTTGGGGAAGACGGAGGTTGACAGCGTTTTTGCAGGTAAAAAAACTTTATTATTAAGATTGGATAGCCAGTGAAGTCTTTAACATAGCTTTAGTTTTGAAAAACAAGATGACTTTAGCATACCAATTGTATTTTCCCCTTTTTGGGGTATCAGCACTACGCCCGCATCAGCTGGTGAAGTTAATGCTTCGCGACTGTAACTCCTGAGCTTGTGGGATACATCATCATTTTTTTAATAACGCGCCATATCTGGTAAAATAATTGCTATCATAGGGCTATGTTGCTCCTCAATTGATGTATTAACAGATGGCATTATCTGCTCGTAAATACGCTATTTCTATCTATCGGTAAGTACTGCTGTGAGTTTATCATAAAGATTTTTTATTGCCATCCTTCATCGCATTTCGCATGTGCCGAGTCGAATCTATCGTTGACAACGCCATGGGTAAGAAGCAGTAACTGCTTATTCTTTGGGAACAACCTAGTGTATACTCCTGTGACGACATACATATCATATATAACGCGCTTTTATATACATTGCAAGAAAAAATTCAGAAAATCTGTTTAACATATCATACGTTGAAATATTTAATAAAGAAAGAATGTATCCATGGGACACGGATGCCCCCGCTGGCCCCAAACAGGAAGTCGATTTCTGACAGGTCTGAAAATCGCTGAGGACATACAGTTTGTCATACTGATCCATTCACCAAGTTTCAAAGCATTCTGGTATACAGTTCCTGAGAAAAGCTTGACGGAAATTTTCACATCATGTTCACAAATTTTCACATTGGCCTAAGTCCCAAACAGGAAGAAGATGTCCGACAGGTCTGAAAAAAACTTAGGACATACAGTTTGTCATACTGATCCATCCTACCAAGTTTCAAAACATTCTGGTTTAAAGTTCTTGAGAAAAGCTTGACGGAAATTTTCATATCATGTTCACATATTTTAAAATTGGCCTAAGTCCCAAACAGGAAGTAGTTGTCCGACAGGTCTCAAAATCACTAAGGACGTATAGTTTGTCATACTGAATAATCCTAACAAGTTTCAAATCATTCTCATGTACGGTTCCTGAGAAAAGCTTGACAGAAATTTTCATAGTCATGTTCACATATTTTAACATTGGCCTTAGTCCCAAAGAGGAAGTAGATGTCCGATAGGTCTCAAAATTACTTAGGACGTATAGTTTTCCAAACTGAACTATCCTACCAAGTTTCAAATCGTTCTCATGTATGGCTCCTGAGGAAAGCTTGACGGATATTCGTACGGACGGACGGACGGACTATAAACTAAATGCCCCCGACATGTCGTCGCGGGGGCATAAAAATGAGCAAAGAATATAAGACAAATCAATAATTCAATGTTTTAATAGCTAGATTCAAAATGAGATCAATCATTATCAAATACAGCAATTATCCTCTGCTGAAGAAACGTTAGAGAAAGCATCATGTTCCCGTGCAAAGTATATTTATCACATTTGATGAGTAAAGTTATGAGTTTGTCATGGACTTTCTGATTTGTCTTCCTTAAAAAAATAAAACGCTCTTTCGTTGATAACGCTGTGAATTTGACAAGCATGAACCTCCTCCTCTTCAAGAACATTTGTTTTCATTCTCGTTTGGATTTAAAGACATAGAACCTATCATTTTGGCAATTTTTTAAAAATAATGAAATGCACACTATTTGAAGAATACATTGTAAAACCTTTGAAGAAATTGTTAAATTTTCAAAAAATCTACCAGAAAGTATTCTTTTCGACGGAAAACAGAAGGAAAAAACGCAGTGTCAAAAAAGAGGACAAACTAATTATAGAATGTAAACACTTGCGGGTGCCGACAAATTGAGAAACGAAAAGTAACCAAACGAAACGGAGCGGAACAAAAATGATATCGGTAAAGAAGGAAACGTAAACAGTAAAATAAGCAACCGAAATCTGTAAAGAAAGGAAACGAAATCGAAACTGGTAAAAAAAGAAAAGTGAGTCGATTTTAGCCGACACCAGTCGTTTTTCTTAATTTACCGATTTCGTTTTCTCTTCGCCTCGTTTGGTTACATTTCGTTTCTCAGTTTAACAGTACCCAGTTTACCAAAAGTAAATATTTATGCTGGACAATACTTAATTAACGCGAATAATTAAAATAAGATTATTTTATAGAAAACTGCAAAACATTGAGTTTTTATGTTGGTAAAGGTAAGTTTTAGATAGCATATTTTTAATATATGTTCTTTTTATTCAATGTAAAAAATTGCGAAATTGATAGGTTCTATGTCTTTAAATTTGCGTTTGCTTATTGCAGTTTTACTGTATGTGTTTCCAGTGTTATCTGTTTATTCATTGTGTCTTCGTTTGTATCTGTTACAGTAAATTCGTGTAATCAGTAAATACGTGAATTTCCTAAAGCTGCCAGTAAATTCGTGTATTTACTGGCCAATTTAGGAAATACATGTATTTCCTGGATTGATCAGTAAATACGCGTATTTACTGATTTTTCTTTCACATTTTACACGTATTTACTGAACATGGTTTGTGAAACCAAATGTAGTATCTAACTTCAACCTGTAGGTTTAAAACCTCAAATTTTGGTTATGCTTAACATTTATAAAGGGCTTAATTAAAGTTTTTGGGTAATAATCAGATAATACTGAATACATTTTTATAGTAAGCTTTCTAAAACCCTTTTATTTTTAAAATCTGTGGTGAACATCGCTTATAATGCTTAGTGGCGCTAAGTTTGTCATTAAAGGTCTACAATAAAGCGCTCATAACCTGATGTCAAGCCAGGTCGTTTGGCACAAAAAGCGACTGGGACGTGTGCCCAAGGCAGTAGATATTGGGTGACCTAGCTTGTTAGGAAATATGATACGTTTCTTGCACGTTGAAGAACCCTACTGCATGTCTCGATAAGAGTAGGACCCCCTTGTGTTAAAAAAATCCCCCAATGCATCATCATTTCATGTTCATTTTGTCATCCCTTCCTTGTTCATCTGCCCAATAGTCCAATTCATGCTGTTAGTTTCTGTCTGTTTAAAAAGCGTTTTGTTTATGAATGAAATATTGTCTTTCAAAATGAAACAAACAACAATTTACTTGATCAAAATAAGTTTAATTAGAAACCAAAACAGAAAACTGACAACCCCTGTGGACGAGGGCAACCCTTTTCAGCCACCTAGGACACAATTGATATAGTAAAATGCTTATTGAATATTTTAGTTAAATCTTAGAATTTAGTGTTTTTGGCAGAAATATTGATAACTCAAGATACTTGCTTTAAAACTTCCATAAACGTTTTTACTATTGTCATTTTTAAGCATTGTAGCGATCAAGCGTGTCGGTTTTGTGTGATGACACTTCACTAAATCATTATTGTTTGAAGTGTTGTGTCGGATTTAAAATCGATACGTTTGATTTTTTTACATCAGTCGATTGAATATTCTCAGCTAGCTGTCAGTAACAGCGAGTGTTCTATGGAGAGTTATGTCCTCTCTAGTGGAATTGGACTTTGATCGATTTGATTTGTATTGTGTGTTTAGTTTTTGTGCTTTGTCTAGGAAAATTGATAGGAGGAAGGTTGGGCCCAAAAAACTAGTTTAACCCCGCCATATATTACATGTGCCTGTCCTAAGCCAGGAATCGTTGACAAAGCTTTTGTTTGTACTTGTCTTTTTGATGTTTTCTGTTCCTGCAGAACCGCGAGCAGTGCCAAATGGCCTCGTTGAAGGCTGCTGGCAGTTGTCCATTGCGGTTTTTCTAAATTGCCGCTTAATTGTTGGCTGTGTACATCTCATTATTTTCTATTATAACATTGTTTTTGTATTGACTTTATAACAAATTTGATACAGAAAATTATAATCTACAAAGTTTTATTTTCTAAAATAAGTATCAGTAAAAACGTGTAAAATTTCCACAAAAGTTTTGGAAATTCATGTATTTACTGACCAGTTTTAGTAAATACGTGTATTTACTGATTACACATATTTACTGTAACATATCGACTGATTATGTCTTTGCCATTTCGAAATTGATTATCGAACGCACAATTTAATTTGTACGTCTTTGCTTCTTCTGAAGAAGAATGAATTTAAGAGTTGGAACATGCAACATTTTTTTTATTAAAATTTTATTTGTAATCTTAATACAAGATTCTAAGAAGTCTATTCAAGACTCATCAGAGGCGCTCTACCAAAAATATTGAAAATGCCAAACACTGTATAAATATGAAGAGCAAAGAACAGTATAACCAAAAATACCAAACTGGGGAACCAAATTATTACTAAGATAATCAACCTATGTCTGGGGTAGGAAGAACCTTAGGGTTTAGACAATTTTGAAATTTAGACGGATAATTTAAAGCTTTGATGTATTCTCCAACTCAAAAAGTGTTGGTACTTATCATTTAATAATTTTTTGAATATATATCTTGTACTTGCCAACTAATGCTAAGGTTTTTGAATGTCGTTGTCCAACAAGGACTAAGAGGAGACAATAGCATTGTATTATGGTACCAATTTATAAATGAGTTCTTGATTTAAAAAAAAAACGGTTTATTTGATCACTTTGATCAATTTTCATTTTACTCTAAGCTTCTGGATAGTCTTACACGTACCGAAATAACCCCCTAGTAATTGTCGTCAAGCATCTGTGTTTCCAAATACAATAATTTCACGCCCAGACTTATTAGCCACGTACAGGTTTTGGCAGTTTTCATCAAAGCAAAGAGCAGTCGGGTCTTGGAGTTCTGGAAATCCTAAGACTTGTGTGAAGTATTTGTCAGTGTCTAAGGCATATGCACAAATATCCGTGCTAGATAAAAAGTACATTCTATTTTTCTTGTCAACGGCTACATCATTGACTTTGATGTATTCGTTAACTCGATTGGTTATCCTCAGCTGTTGATGCTTACTATTGTGTAAATGGGGTTCTAAACCGTGTAATTTAGTAGAGGTTGCTGAATAAATTTTTATCACATGATCATTTTCATTGACTGTTATGAGATCGACTTCAGGTGACTCAAAAGACGGTTCATAATTTTCAACATCTTTTGAAAATAATAAATGCTCCAAACTTTCTTCTATATTTATCCAATTTTCTTCAATATCGTGCTGATGGATAAGCATGCGTAAGAAAGGACCGTCAATTTCTATTTGACCCAGTAGATCGTCAAATCTGTCATAAATTAGAATGAATTGCCTACTACTTAAAACGATAGTACTTGCTGTTACATTAACAGCATAACAAGCATCGCCTACATCTACACTTTTACCAGGAACAATGGTAGAGTGGTCTGCGTACAAGTACTGGTATGTCTCTTCTGAAGGTACAGTAACGATGACATTGGTCGTTTCGTTGGTTTCATCCTCAAACAAAGCAGTAAGACTAATATCTGAATCATAACAGATAGCTATGTCCCATGGGAAACTACTAAACATGTAATAGGCAAATGCATTCTTTTCTTCGAAATTATACATCAGTACAGCACCATTGGATGTATCACAGGCAAATAATTCTCCTGTTTTACTAACTGCGACTTTCGTTAACATTATTGGTTTCTCGAAAGGAATGAGTATTTCAATAATATCTTTCTTTATAAATTGTTTCATTAAATTGCTTTGTTGTATCTGGGTGTGCAGCCTGTATAAAATAAAATGTTAGATGAAAATAAATTATACTAGTTATACTTATTTTTTCTTTTCATATGTTAAAGTGTGTTATTTTTAAACAGTTTTTTTTAACTGACTTAAAGAATTACTTCACTGAGTTGTACATATTAAGGACACGATGTGTGCTTAAACGTGAGTACATGAAGGAAACCCAAAATCACAATCAAATGACCCAGCAAGCGAAATATGAATGTGTGTCAGGGTTAAACGCCCTTTCGACACACATGAGCCATATATGGAGGTCAATTGTAATTGTAAAGATAATCGGAGCACCCGGAGGAAACCGTCATCCTTGGGCAGGTAACTGACAAACCTTATCACATACAGGTGGAGATGTCCTTTTTGTAAATTACAAAAGGGGCTCGAACACCAGAGTTGATGAGCTATTGACTCGATAGTGTGGTGTTGAAACCAGCGCCTTAGACCCCTCACGCACTGCAGGCAATTGTAATGGGTAAAACATGTTTTATGACGTAAAAATCAGATATTTTCCTCCCTTTATCTTTCAAATAAATATTTGAAGTACCTCACCATAAGAAAACAATATCAATAAATACAGGAACAAGACATCACTACTAGGAACACGCAAATCGATCCGGGTAATTTTTACTTACTTACGCAAAAGATTTCTTTTATAATCAATTGCATTAACTTTATGCTTATCAAAGCAAATCGAATGAAATAACTTTTCTTAAAAATCACCAAATTAATTGTACGTTCGTCAAATTATTGAATTGTCGAATTCATGGAACTTCAGCATTTCCTCATTGACACCAAATGTAAATAAATTGTTAATGCGGAGATCCACTACGGCTTTCAATACGATATAAAATTAGGGTTATGAAAAATCCTTTACATGTTAGTAAAACTCTTCAGACTATATTCGCCTATATAAAGTGTTGGTAAAAATTACCTGGCTCGATTCGTGTGTTCCTTGGAGTGGGCTTGAGCTTTTGCCCGTAATGTCCCGTATAAGGGGTCATTTGACAAGTTACGCCCTATTGAGACTTTTGTAGATCTCAATGAGTTGAACGTTTAAGCAAGCTGCAGCTTTCTCTGTCTCCAACACTTTTCATTCAATAGGCCAAAAACATGAAAAACGTTAATTTCTACCTTTAAAAGGCCATTACACATCTAGGGGGTTAATTGACATCTTCGACCCAATGAAAACGTGAAAAAGCTCTTTTACCTTCAAAGGGAAATAACCCCTATATTGAGTCATCTGACAATTTTTAACCAATGAGGCTTTTGTAGATCTTCTGATGCCGATAGAAGAATTTTGCATCAGATTTTTATTCTCTTATACTTTTTATTTTCACACCAGAGACAGCAGTGTGAGCCCCCGGTCTATTTTAAAAAAGGATGGCAATGGTTTTTACTGCATTTTTTTTTTTTTTGAAAGAACAAGAATCTAAACACAACTTTTATGCAGGACACCTAAACATCAATCATACCAAGTTTCATTAAATTGTGTTCAGTAGTGTCAGATAAGATTTTTGAAAATTGTTTACGCACAACGAAAGAAGACGACAGTGGACGCAAAGTGATGTCAATGGCTCACTTTGACCTCTGCACCTGGCAAGATAAAAATTGCTTTCTTAACATATGATAGACGGTTTTTAAAGATATAAAAAAATATGTTGCACTGTGGCTTGTGTATAAATAAAAAAGATAAATAAATGGATGGTGAAGCCACATTTAAAAGGTAAAAACTAAATAAGAAATATAAATAGATAAAACCTTTAAAACAACTAAGAATGCCCAAATTTTGGGACATAAAGTCCTTCTTCAGGGGCCAAAAAGTAAAAAGATGTTGACACATCGACTGACGAGGACAGAATGACAAAAAAAATGACTCGAATAACATCACGTGGTATCTTAATCCTGAACTTGATGACTAATTTATAAAAATTATGAAAAGGTCTGTCTTTTTACATTTATACCAAAGGGTTGAAAAGTGCCTAAACAATGTATTATTCTTTGCTCAAGAAACTTTCTTTGTTTTTTGCCGGTGCATGTTTCAAGAGAACGGTTACCTGCATATCCTGGACGCTATGGTTTGGCAATGAAAAGTGCTGGTCGACTGGGCAATCGTCGCATTTGAGAACACCTTTCCTGTGTTCATTAAATCTGTCACCCAGTCTACGATAGGTTTCTCCTACGTAAATTTTAAGGCACTTTGCACAACGGATGGCGTAAATGACATTTTTGGAGATGCAGGTATAATCGTTCTTCAACTTGAAAGTGTTTGAGGGGCCAACTATCTCTTCAGTCTCCCAGGTAAAGGCACATGTGACACAGATGGATCGACCACAAACCCTGATGCCTGAAAAGTCGGAGCGCAAGAGCGTCTCTTGGATTTGTCAAATGAACTGGAGACAAGATGTTGCCTCAAACTTTTACCTTTGCGAAAAGCAGTCAGGGGTGGCGAGTCGAACACTGTCGACATGTGCTCGTCCTTCAAGACGATGAACTTGAAATTGCGCAACAGAATGTTCCGTATAACGATGTTATGAGGGTGGTATGTAAGTACCAAAAGTATACGCTCATTCTTGCGTCTTGACCTGGACTCCAACGCCTTGGATCGTGTCACCCGGGAAACTGAGTCGATAGCTTTATCCAAGATGTTGTTAGGATATCCCCTTTAGACAAAGAATGATTTCATAGTGCTGCTTTGAACTTTAAAATCATCCTCATTGCAGCAAATACGTTTAAGTCTCAGAAATTGAGACCTAGGAATGGCATTTTTGCAGCTCTGAGGATGACAAGATTGATACTTCAAGTAGCAGTGTGCATCAGTGGGTTTATAGAACACAGACGTTACTATTTTGCCGTTTAGGATGCTACATTCCAAGTCTAGGAAGGAGAGTTTCTCTTGCAAGATGGTAAAGGTGTACTGAATGGCAGGGTGTTAGGAAGAGACAAAGCTGATGAATGAGTTCAAATCATCTTCACTATCAGAGGATTCACCGAAAACATCATCTATGTATCGTTTGTATAGGTCAGGGACATGACCAACGTATTCAGAAAACATTTTCTCTTCCAAATACCCAACAAACAGACAGGCGAAACTAGGACCCATCTTAGTGCCCATGGCATCACCGCCAGACTGAGAATAAAACTCTCCATTAAACTGAAAAGTGTTGAGATTGAGAACAAGTTCTGCTAATCTCAAGATGACGTCCATTTTTACATAGGGATTGGGTCTTGTGTCCAAAAATTGTTTAAAGCGATCATGACATCGTTGTTCGGAATACTAGTGTAGAGAGCAGTAACATCCATGGGGAACAATCTAAAGTCATTTGGATTTTCAGGTTCAAAGAACTCTAGGATATTAAGAGCATGAGTAGTGTCCTTAACAAAGGTGGGCAAATTCTCCACTATTGGCATGAAAACATTATGGAGAAAACTGGAAATGTTTTCAGTCGGACAACTACATGCAGAGACTATGGGTCTACCAGGGTTTCCCAATTTATGGATTTTAGGAAGCATGTAGAATCTCGATGACCTGGGTTGGGAGACAATCAAGTCATTTACGCCATCCGCTGTGCTAAGTGCCTTAAAATTTACGTAGGAGAAACCTGTCGTACTGGGTGACAGATTTGCTGAACACAGGAGAAGTGTTCTCAAATGCGACGATTGCCCAGTCGGCCAGCACTTTTCATTACCAAACCATAGCGTCCAGGATATGCAGGTAACCGTTCTCCTTGAAACATGCACCGGCGAAAAACAAAGAAAGTTTCTTGAGCAAAGAATAATACATTGTTTAGGCACTTTTCAACCCTTTGGTATAAATGTAAAAAGACAGACCTTTTCTTAATTTTTATAAATTAGTCATCAAGTTCAGGATTAAGATACCACGTGATGTTATTCGAGTCATTTTTTTTTGTCATTCTGTCCTCGTCAGTCGATGTGTCAACATCTTTTTACTTTTTAGCCCCTGAAGAAGGACTTTATGTCCGAAAATTTGGGCATTCTTGTTTTAGTTGTTTTAAAGGTTTTATTTATTTATATTTCTTATTCATTTTTTACCTTTTAAATGTGGCTTCACCATCCATTTATTTATCTTTTTGGTTTTTAAAGATACTACGCTCTGATTACTTGGCGACTATTCAAAAATCTTAGTTGACTCAAACCTAATAATACAACAATGTCATATGCTTCTTTATCGATTCTTTGTTTAGATTTTATTTATTCGATATTTATTAAAATGTTAAGGCTGTTTTTAAACATTCATTTAGGCCACTCCAATTTTATTCCGCGTTTGGCGGACCTTTTCAGCAAAAAACATGGTGATAGCGCGTGTTGTTTTCGGTTGTTTTCGGTTATGCGTATAAATACTACTGGTTCAATGGAAAGGGAACAGAGTAAGATACAAAAGAGAAAGGTAAAATATGAGTTAAAGCTGATTTTAAAGACAACATCAAAAGGGATTTAAACCTGAGGAGAAAGACAAATAAGATTTATATTTTGCACTATCTGTTATGTGTATCATATTTGAATTATGGATATTATACTTACTTTTCCTTGTTAGTGCTCTTAACATCTTTCTTTTCATCAATGTATTCTAAAAGAATGAAAATGTTGAAGTTACAATTTTTGGGTGTCGATTCTTCATAAAAGGAACCAAATTATCAAATTGTTTAGACGGAGACCGACCAATTCACAATGGATACATATATTCCAATAAAAAAACTACCTTAAGGCAATATCAAAAAATATTTAGCTTTTCAGGCACCTATATCATCTGTTTTTTAGGAGCTTCATTGTCCCTTTTTATTGCTTTTTCATAAAATAAAAAGAAAAAATCACCTGCCTCATCACTTTGTTGTGTTATATTTACAATGTAAAAAGCTGCCTCATCCACTATATGTAAAAAATAGAAACCTCCCTGTCGCATCTGTTTTGACAAAAATGGCCCGAGAAGCTAAAAATTATTTTTGTATGGCCGGATAACAGCTACCACCGTACGTAGCCTAATATAAAAAGACAATCGCTGAAGACAAATGAAGTCCATTTCGACTCTAAAAGCTTATTTGCACATGTATTCTTTGGACTTACAATACATATTTGGCAAAAATATTATTTTAACGTAAGACATAGTGTTCACGGAAAACTTTCACCCTGTAACAATGTAACTATGCAAAGTGCATAAAAATTTGAAAGTTAAAGTTGACAAAGTTTGATGAAGAATGCAATAACATAAGAGTGATCAAAATCGGATCTACTGTCTTTTTGTCATTATATCCGTTTTCTCTTTTGGCCTTTTTCTGCAACGATAGAAACAGCAATTCCTAAAGGCAACAAGAAACTTTCTTTAGTGGTATCAAATCTAATATGACTGTTAAATGAGCTTTGAGATTCTCCTCTAATGTAAAACAGAAATAACAACTGTTAAATGAGCTGTGAGATTCTCCCCTAAATAAATTTGAAAACAATTGATTGGGCATTTCATCTAAAGCTATAGCGTATAGAATCCATGGGTCCTCATTGAAAGCCCTTTTTCAAAAACAATATGGGATTTTATAAATCTAATAAGAAAATCTCTGGCAGAGCTAATTTTCCAAAGATAACAACTGATTTTTTTCCGAAATCAGACCAAAAATAATACTACTTTATAGAGGCTTATGCACAAAATTGATAATTTCTTTAGAATATCAAGATTTTTGTACAATGTGTTTGTCATCTGTTTTTCTGGCTTAATAATGAGTCCTTGTATGTCATTTTAAGTCCCTATTTGTGACTTTATATACTACGTATTAGGTCAGCAAATGACGTGTAACTTAAAAAATTACTATTGCTAGAAAAAAATATTTATATAATTATTTTAAAGAGCATTGCATTTTCATCTTACATGAACGTTTTAAGTTTTAAGATTTAAATGTTGGTTTTATTAAAATTTACCATTTTGTGTTTGGTGAGGTTTCTCATTAAGTAGGTTTCTTGTTGTTCCAGTATCTTCAGTGCCTGTATCTTTAATTTGTGTATCTTTGTCTTTGTCCATCTCTATCTCTTTTGTGTAGTTCATAATCAAATTATCCAAAGGTTCATCAATGTTTGGGTCCACATACATGTTTTTGCTTATACTGAGGCGATCTATGTCAAGCGAAAGTTGACTATAAGATCTGGTCAGCTGCCGGTTCAATTTTGAATTTACATCCAGGATTTCTCTTTCTTGTTGGTCAATTTTGTCGTCTTTTTCCTTGCAAAGATTGCAGACCTTCTGGTAATCGTCTCTATCTGAAAAACGTATATGATTGGTTATCTAAAAACGTCTATGATTGGTTAACTGAGAACGTATATGATTGTTTATCTAAAAACATATATGATTGTCCATCTAACAAGAGGCTCCCAGGAGCCTGAATCGCTCACCTGACATACCGGTATGTGCCTGAAGTAAAGGTTATAAGGCAAAATCTATTTAACGTTGAAAGGGTCATAAGATTAATAAGGGGGTCATCTGACAATATGGTGGATCTAAATGTGCTGATCACTTTTGTTCTCAATCAAAATCTAAAAATCTGTCACCCTTTTTGAGTTATTTGCAAAAAAATGCAGTTTAACCTAATGTTCTATTTTTAGCCACAGCAACTGTTTTACAACCAATCAAAAATCCCCATATCAGTTCTATACACCTAATAATAATAAACAATTTACCTCTATGTTCTATTTTTAGCCACAGCGGCCATGTTTTACGCTTAATCAAAAATCCCCACATCAGTTCTATACACCTAATGCTAATTAACAACTATACCAAGTTTGGTTCCATTTGGACTTAAAGTGTCAGAGGAGTTAACATTTTCAATATAAGGAAATGCAGTTAAAATGCTCAATTTTGATGTTCCAAGGGCTATAACTCCTCAAAGAAAAGGTCCTACAACGTTGACCCTGTTACAAATTTTGTAGATCTTGATGCGCTTAACAATACTAGTATGCAATATAAATTACTCAAATATCTTGTATAACTCTCAAGATATTGAGCTAAACAGGTGCAAAATTTGCAAAAAATCCACAAAAAGGGCAATAACTCCTACATGGGTTGTTGGATTTTCTTCAAAATTTCAGAGCTGGTAGATCTTGAGGTGCTGATCACTTTTGTTCCCAATCAAAATTTTGAAATCTGTCACCGTTTTAGAGTTATTTGCAAAAAACTGCCATTTACCTCTATGTTCTATTTTTAGCCACAGCGGCCATGTTTTACGACCAATCAAAAATCCCCACATCAGTTCTATACATCTAATGCTAATAAACAACTATACCAAGTTTGGTTCCATTTGGACTTAAAGTGTCAGAGGAGTTAACGTTTTCAATGTAATGAGGAAATGCTGTTAAAATGCTAAATTTTGACGTTCTAAGGGCAATAACTCCTAAAAGAAAAGGTCCTACAATGTTGACCCTATTACATGTTTTGTAGATCTTGATGTGCTTAACAATATGCAATTTAAATTTCTCAAATATCTAGTATAGTTTTCAAGATATTGAGCTAAACAGGTGCAAAATTTGCAAAAAATCCACAAAAAGGGCAATAACTCCTACATGGAATGTTGGATTTTCTTCAAAATTTCAGAGCTGGTAGATCTTGAGGTGCTGATCACTTTTGTTCCCAATCAAAATTTTGAAATCTATCACCGTTTTAGAGTTATTTGCAAAAAACTGCCATTTACCTCTATGTTCTATTTTTAGCCACAGCGGCCATGTTTTACGACCAATCAAAAATCCCCACATCAGTTCTATACACCTAATGCTAATTAATAACTATATCAAGTTTGGTTCCATTTGGACTTAAAGTGTCAGAGGAGTTAACGTTTTCAATGTAATGAGGAAATGCTGTTAAAATGCTAAATTTTGACGTTCTAAGGGCAATAACTCCTAAAAGAAAAGGTCCTACAATGTTGACCCTATTAAATGTTTTGTAGATCTTGATGTGCTAAACAATATGCAATTTAAATTTCTCAAATATCTAGTATAGTTTTCAAGATATTGAGCTAAACAGGTGCAAAATTTGCAAAAAATCCACAAAAAGGGCAATAACTCCTACATGGGTCGTTGGATTTTCTTCAAAATTTCAGGGTAGGTAGATCTTGAGGTGTTGATCACTTTTATCCTCTGCCAGAATTTTGATATCTGTAGCCGTTTTTGAGTTATTTGCAAAAAACTGCATTTTACCCCTATGTTCTATTTTTAGCCATGGCGGCCATGTTTTACGACCAATCAAAAATCCCCACATCAGTTCTAAGCACCGAATGCTAATGAACAACCATACCAAGTTTGGTTGCAATTGGACTTATGGTGTCAGAGGAGTTAACGTTTTAAAAAGTTTACGGACGACGGACGACGGACGGACGACGGACGACGGACGCCAAGTGATGACAATAGCTCACATGACCCTTCGGGTCAGGTGAGCTAAAAACGAATTGTGGATTTCCTTTGTTTGGGTTCTAGTGCTGCTGATGAGGAATAATTATCCGAAATGGCCATACAGCTCATAAAAATTAATTGCAGTTGGAGTTAACATAAACAAACAAACAAATTCTTTATTGTCAATCAAGACGCCCACGAATGAGCTGAACAATCACATTGATAATCACAATATACATTTAATTAGAGTTGATTACAATGATTTTAAATAAAATAAAAATAAAATATTTCTAGTTTTAAATAAGTACAGTGATCCTTAGTTAATTATAATATGATTACCAGAGCAGAGCACTTACTACTATGATCATGATAGTGTTAATATATATAGTGATAAGAGAATAATTAGTAAGAATAGTAATAATTAGAAATAATAACAATAATAATAATACATTATTTTTTCATGTTATTTAATAACTCATCTCTTGCTGTTGAAAGATTACCTAAAAGAGAATGTAGTTGGCTGTAAATGTATCTATCTTCAGCTGACATTAGCCAAATAAATTTTTGTTTGTTATCTAATTGTGTCAGATTTGGATACTTTATTAGTATCTCACCAATAATTGGTTTTCTAATATAATTAAGTTTATTACATTCCAACAAAAAGTGAATTTCATCTTCGACATTTTGGTTGCATAATTTACATATCCTCTGCTCAGCAGGGATATTTTTATATCTACCTTTTTCTATTTCTAAGCTATGACAGCTAATTCTAAATTTTGTGATACATTTTCTTTTGTTATAATCACCCCAATCTAGATAGGATTCAAAAATAAATTGATCTTTAAAAGTTCTATATGTTCTTAACTTATTACCCCCTTTCCCAGATCTGCTGTCATTGAAGAGTTCTTTTTTCCATAAATCTTTATATTTGTTTATAATTAATTTGAAAACATGTTGCTTTAAGACATAATTTGATTTGTCGGTTATATTACTAATATTAATTTTAAAAAACTGTAAAATTTCATTGATACATTTATACCAACATATGTGCTGTGGTCTCATGTTCATTAACTCCATAATTATCCTTTCTTAGATTAATAATTGTTTATCTAAAAACGTTATGATTGGTTAACTGATTATGAACAAAAAAACGGTTTCATTTCTTCGTTTCGTTTCATTTCGTTTCAATACTGTTTCAATACTTATGTTATTTTGTGTCATGCATATATATACTTTTTGTCCCTTCATTTTTAGATTTTATTGGTCTCTATTTATAAGAAAAAAGTTTTTTGTGTTATATTTTTAACAGGGTCTCCATGATAACATACTGTGTATGACATTTTGATAAAATCAGTAATATATGATATACGCAACGGCATCTGATCTTTTTATTTTTCAGTTTGATAGGGTTATTTTTTCTGGGTACAATTTGCTGTAATTAATATTCTTTTCATGTCAAAAATAAACATAAAGATAAATAAAGAAAAATAAGATAGTTACATGTATAAAAAAGTAAAACCATTAATTATACCAGCTGCATAAGTAGTACCTTTTACGAGATCCTATATAAATATTACGCTGTATATAGCTCAGTGTCAAACGTTATTAGTAGTGACATCAAAATTTATTTTTAAAAGATAAGTAGATTTTAAAATCATGTCAAAATAAACCTATTTACCATACCTGGTAATGGTAAGTAGTAAATTCCAACATCAAAATTCAAAACATCTTCTTTTGATACATCAATATTGCATATTTCCACTAGCTTCTTCACAAATGCATCCATAGAAACAAGAAATTTCTCAGTCTCAAACAACAACGAACATGGAGCCATAGTCTTGACTACCAGTGAGCCTGCAAACACGAACACTATCTTGAAATCAAAAAGAGCTGATACATTCTTTAATTTTTGCTTGACTTCTTCTACATCCCATGTGCCAGACGATTCAAATTTCCAGATAACAATGCATGGTACGTTTCCTTTAAAAGAAAAAAGATCGAAGATATAAACAAAAGAATGAAGTGTTTAATATATTTAATTTGCCGTTAGATCGTGTCTTATATAGAAAATTATTAGTTACATTTGTGTTGAAAGAAACTTTAATATATTTTCTCGTGAACTTTTCAAAAATTAGATAATTTGACCGTTTAATTTTGCCCAATATCGAAATGTTACTACCAAATTGCAACCTATGGTAAGTGTTAATTGACTTTGCAGTTCCACGGGCTCCATGTGATTTTTTGATCGATAGGTGTAAATATCAATGCGCTAAATTGACCAACCGAAAATAAAATATTTTTGAATAAAATATGTAATGTTGATAATTCAACGCCGAATGTAATAGCGAGCCCAGCTCGTAGCGGACACGAAGTGCCCGCGAGAGCGGAGAGCTCCACAGCAAGTTCACGCGAAAAAATTGCCTAATGTTGATATTGATTATTTTCGTCCGGATATGCATCCCAAACTGAATTTTAATTTATTTTTGTACATCAATGAAGTAAATATTTTCAACGTCATCAGTTATTCCAAATATTTTGTAATATATCCCTTTGAAGTTAAACTATATTACAAAATATTTAATTTTCAAGTAAAAAAGAAAGATATGATTTTTAAATTTTACTATGACGTTTTTGTTTACAACCGACGCCATCTTGAAAAAAAGTTGACATACTTTTGGCACCTGAGCGTAATTCATAATAATGAATTCATTTATAAGAGAAAACTGTAATAAATATTTGGTTTATACGACAATAACTGAATTATTCCTGTCGCACATTGAACATAATCCTCCTCGCAAATTATTCTATATTCACCGTGAAAAACTAAGTTTATGGTTCGATAAACCAAAAATTTATTACATTTATACAGTTGCAAGAGTCATGAATGGCCTAGTCACACATTTTTTTTCCAGATCTTTAGGTTATTGGATTGAACTTTCACTTTGCCTTGTGCATAACTTCTTCCAGCTTTTGGGTGTTTGAAAAGATTTATGACGCTTTGAAATTTATTCATTGGAGCCAGATCACCAGAATAATCATTTTATGTTTTAAAAGCAATACTTAAAAAAAAATACTTGAACATGGTTACGAAAAATCAGTAAAATCGTTTACTGAGCTTATCATAAAAATATTTCTCTAACTGTTGTGCAATATTATCTAGTTCTCGCGAGATGAGACTATTTTGCGTATTACACTCCGCATGATGTGATATGCAATTTCAAGAAATTTGATTGGCTGTCCGCGCGAGACACCACAGTTAGATACGCATCTCGTGGAAAGCGTGCTTACTTTTGTTTGAACACCTGTTGATCTCGCTTGAATAAAAAGACAAATAAAATATATCCAAGTAATGCACTTAAAAGTTAGTTTTGATATAAAGTCTCTTTTTAATTAAAATTTATTTTAAAAAGGTGGTTCTTTTTTATTTGACTACTTTTTCGCGTGTTAACTAAACAATATACATAAAGCATGTATAGGATTATTTTCCTATTAGTTAAAATTAAGTTAGTAATTTTGGGCGTATATACTTTCACGTTAGACAGTTAGAGAAAAAGGTTTCACAACTACCAGTGATGAGATACGGATTTTTATCACACTCGTTAGATATTTGTCAAAGGAAATTCGCAAATGCTCGTTTCCTAATTTGACAAATATCTAACTCGATGTGATAAAAAATCCGTATCTCATCCCTTATAGTTGTGAAACCTGTATATACCCTATTGAAAAATTAACTGTACATGTCGATTTTTTATTGTAAAGTGTTTATCCCATCCCAATTTGTACGGTGAGATCTTTGAATTTAGCTTTTTTGGGTAAAAAAATACTGATTATCTGATATTTACTTTAAAATGCTAATTGTATTTTCATACTTATGTCATTTTGGTGATTTCAGCAGTCAAACGTGGTGGTGTTGTGTGAGTGATGATACATTTGAAAATCATAAATTGTTTGACGTGTTGTTTTGGATTTAGAATGGACTAACATGATTTTGTACATCAGTAAATAGATGCATCTAAGCTAGCTGTCAGTAACTTTGAGTGTTCTCAAGAGAATATCTCCACGACCCGTTATTTTCTTGTTGTCGTTTTGTCTCAGATTCTCTTGTGGAATTTAACTTCTATCGCGATTTGATTTTTTTACTTTTTGTAAGTTTGCGCTTTGTTATTGATTATCAATAGGGGCAAGGTTAGGCCCAAAATAACTAGTTTAACCCCGCCATATTTTAAATGTGCCTGTCCTTATCAAAGGTTATGTTTGTAGTCATTGTTTTTTGTCAAGGATATTGTCTTGCATTGGCACTTTCGGACTGGGCTTGAATCAAATGTAGTTTATTTCCAATCCAGGGTCAATTGCAAAACAGCTAGCAGCGACCGCTGGTCACATTGAAGGCTGCTGGCTGTTTTCCGTTGTGGATTTTCGAATTGACGTTTATAATTGTAGGTTGTGGCCCTTACACTTATTCAACATCTCATTATGTTCTATTGGTGGTTAATCACATTTCCATGGACTTCAGAATTTATTGAAATCCACGGTGTATTTTTTGGCATTCAAATATTATCAAGACGGTCAATCAAATAGAAACTTACCAGACTCTTTGTGTTCTTCAGATATTTGAGCTCCTATTGAAATTGCATTTTCTTCTGTCAGAGATGGTGTTTTGTTGAAACTTGCTTGTTCCAAACGAAATGATAAGTTTTCTTTAAAAGAAACACAAACATGACAAAACATGTTGAAAAAAGCATTAAACGGGCTGTATTTCTTACCGCATCCTTTTTCTCTAAATGAGCTTAATACAAACAAAAACTAAAGCAGGAATAAAAAAATTGGCTTTGCTGTATATTAACATTTACAGCAGCATTTGAATCAATACATTGAAAGCTCGAAAACCAAAATCATTGCGAGAAAAGTACTTAAATCAAAAATGATCGAACAAGAAAAACAAAAACAATATCCAGCGCCGTCCATTTGCAATACAATGAAATGATATTGGTCTTAAATAGTTTCAAATTTTGCCAACGGAGAATCAAAATATAAAATATTATAGGTAAGCTCGTGTCAGCAAATCTGATGACCAGTCAAGTGATTACTCGGGGACACTTGGTCCATCAGCAGCGGTTACCAAAACACTTTGAAATAAATTGTATCACATGTATGTTAAAAGAATAAATGTTGAATTTATCCTTCGTTTATTATACAAAATTGCTTGGCAAATCATTTTTTTAATGGATATACAAGAACCATTAGGAGACAGGCGTATGGATTGACTGACAAAACCAAGGAGGAATAAAATTACTTACATTTCACCAAGTCTAGTTTTAAACTGTCTCATGTGTGTATGTGTGTGTGTCTGTGTGTCTGTGTTTTATACAAATATAAATATTATACAATTATCACCCTAATTGGTGTGTGACCCGGTGGTTTCTTTCCCCGAGAAAGTAAGGTCACCCGAGGGCTTGCCCCGAGGGTGACCTTACTTTTCGAGGGGAAAGAAACCACCGGGTCACATATCATCTAGGGTGATAACTGTTATATTATATCGAATATTTTAATGAAACAATTTAATATTAAGTTTTAAACATATTTCGGACATTTTAGCGCTTTTCCATTAGAAAAAATTCAACCCATACAAGTCCCATACAATTTTGAAGAAAACTCGTGGGGCTCACGTGCAAATTCTCACGAGAGGGTGACCTACCATGCGACCCAACGATTACCGGTTGACCCAGCGAATTATCACATGTCACGTGACAACGTCTAAGCGAATCACAATTAAGATTTCTATATGAGTATATAATATTATACAATTATCACCCTAGTTGGTGTGTGACCCGGTGGTTTTGCAACGTTTCATTCGATTTGACTAACAATCAATAAGACGCTTTGTTCTCTTCGGGGAAAATACTAATACTTACCAACTTTCACATCTAGTTGATTGAGGGCTTGTCTGATGCCCTGAAAGAAGAAAGAACAAAAGCCTTCGATCACTGACAAGTTAATGCAAAAGCACTCGAAGTAAACATTTTGACTGCTTTAAAAATGTAAACTGTTAAGGGCAGAAATCGTCGAACATAGCAAAAAACTATACGGTCACACAGTCGAAGTGCCTTAAGACAATTTTTTAACGGGATGTTTTTGAATGTCATTATTTATAACGTACCAAGTAGGTTGTTGCACATGCAAAATTTTACTAGTATGCATCTGTTTCTTTTACAAAGATGTCGAAAGGCTATGTCAAATTTATAATCATTTATTTTTTGTTATAACAAACTCGTACACTTAAACGGAAAAGTACTCAATACCAAACCTAGATGACACATTAGAAAACAACCTGCATTACCAACTATTGATTCGCTAAAACAAATTGCTATATTAATTTTTGATCTTTTAATTTACGTACCATTTCAAGGTTTGCATTGCACATTGTTGCAATTGTTGCAACAAGTTCATCGGTTTTCTGGAATTGCAAATGCAACATATCTATTTTCCTTTGAATTTCTCGGTTATATGACTTGCTTATAGTGCTGGATAAACCAAGAGTAGCATTCTTTAACTTGGTTATGTTCTGTTCGAAAGTTTGTTTAGCTACCCTATATGGATCTCCAAGATGACATACCGAATTCCTTACTTGCTTAATGTCTTCAAGCCATTTAGGATTTCCAGCAAGAGTGGTACCAGTGCAACATGTTTTTATTAATATTGAAATAAGAGTAATATCTAAATCGAAAATCTCTGTCGCAGTATTGGGTTCATACTCGCATAAGCAGCACTGTTTAATATGGTTTCCGGTCCTTATTTCATGTAGTGGTTTAATTTGTCCAGTTTTCGAGAATAAAAGTTGAAACTGTTCGATTCCAAGTTCCGCCTTTGATGAAAAAGATGGTGGTGAATAACATTCACAACAATTGGGTGTAGGCTTATGTTTATGAAACAATTTATGTTTATGTTTATCAAGAAAAATTTTCAATTCCAATAGTGAAGTATCTAGGACTTTAAGTTCAAAATAATTATACACAACATGCATAACGATATCATCATACAAAGTTTCAAGTCTCTTTTTGTAAGTATCGAATGACGCATCCATTTTACTAACTTACAAATTTAACTAAGCGGTGCGAACATTTAAGTTTGGCAGATAGGTGTTTCCATTACAGAAATGTATATCCGAGTTTTTACACAACGTTTGGAGTTCATTTCAATCTTTCTGGTACCATGGTAGGGCATCGCAAAAGCTTGTTTGTTTCTAGAAAAAAAACGTACTTTATACTTATTTCATTTTATGATAATAACAAAAACATTAAATTTGGATCATGGATACATGTTGCATGATATTTTAAGCATTATGTAGAGCAACAAATAAAACACTGAGGGTAAGATAACGAAGTCGAAAAGGATGGGTTGTGATAAGGCCCTTTTTTGGCCCATCTATAGGCGAAAAATATAAAGTTTTTCATATCCTGTTACTTTATACTTTCTTTTGTAGCAAAATGATTGAAAATACTACTTTTAAATACTTTTGCACGAACACAGCTTCGAAAATCGGGTTCAAAATTGACCCATTTTTAATGAAAATTTCATCTTGATTTCAAGAAAATTTCTAGGTAGGGCTTCAATAAATTAAAATTTTGTGATCATTATATACTTGAAGCCAGTGTTTACAATTTTATAAAAGGTCCATCATATATAAACATCACTTTAAACAACAATTTTGAAATAAATTGAAATGACCGCTTATCTCAAGAACTAGAGGCTCCCAGGAGCCTGAATCGCTCACCTTGTATTCGATGAAACTTATAAGCTGGATATTTTAACAAAGGACTGCTACTCTGTAGAATTATCAACTTTAATGTTCTAAAGGAAACAACTCCTATCAAGAAAGATCTTACAACTTTGACCCCATACATAATTTTTAGATCTTTATGTGTTTAACCATATGCAATTTAAATTTTTCAAATATCTTGTATAGTTTTCAAGATATTTGTCTTAAAAGAGCAAATTTTGAAGAAGAAGAAAAACAAGATAAAGGGCAATAACTCCTACAACCATTGTCAGATCTTCTTCAAAACTTCAGGGCAGGTAGATCTTTATGTGCTGATCATAATAACCCAAACAGAATTTTAATATCTGTTACCATTTTTGAGAAATTTGCAAAACACTGCAATTTACAGTTATGTTCTATTTTTAGCCATGGCAGCCATGTTTTTTGTCGAATCAAAATTTCGAACGATGATATTGTAGACCACATACTACAAAACAACCCTACTAAGTTTCATTTCATTTGAATAAGCGGTTTCAGAGAAAAAGATTTTTGAAAAGTTGAACAAAAAGCTGTGAAAACAGTCAATTTTTACGATCCAAGGGGTATAACTCCTAAAGGAACGATCCTACAACTTTGACTCTGTTACAACTTTTGTAGATCTTGATGTGCTTAGTCATATGTAATTTAAATTTTTGAAATATATTGTATAGTTTTCAAGAAATAGGGCTAAATAAGTAATTTTTGTTGAAAAAAAAAAACAGAAAAAGGGCAATAACTCCTACATCAGTCGTTGGATCTTCGTGAAAATTTCTGGGCAGGTAGATCTTGAAGTGCTGATCACTTTTAACCTATGCCAGAATTTTGATATCTGTTACGGTTTTTGAGTAATTTGCAAAAAACTGCAATTTACCCCTATGTTCTATTTTTAGCAATGGCGGCCATGTTTTTTGTCGAATCAAAATTTCGAACGATAGTTTTGTAGAGGACATACTACAGAACAACACTGCTAAGTTTCATTACATTTGGCCTAGCGGTTTCAGAGAAGAAGATTTTTGAAAAGTTGAACGACGGACGACAGATGACAGACGACGGACGCCAAGTGATGGCAAAAGCTCACATTGCCTTCGGCAAGGTGAGATAAAAACGAAGAAAACGGAGAGATTTCGCACATTTTTTAACTACTGACAACAAGTTCAAAAATTATAGTCAATTTTCAGTATGTCTTGCACGCGGAACCAGCTTGAAACTTTCACACAAGATGTGTTTTAGTCATACAAGTTTTTGAATAAAATATAGAGCTGGTTCCGCGCGCAAGGCTATACTTCCGGGAGGGATATATATCACTCATTTGCGCCACTTTCCCATGGCCATAGACACAATGTTAAAATCATTTGCGGTGGTTCATTTCAAGCACCATTTAACAAAAAATAAAATAAGCTATTCAACTACGGACGTTTATTTTCAAAAAAAAAGAAATATTAGCCTTTCCAACAAATTATTTTGTGATAGATTTTACTTGATTTTAATTTTGACTTTCGCGGTGGGCTGAAAAAGGGTCTTATCGCAACCCATCCTTTCTTTATTTTGTATCACAGATAAGTCTTTGATTTTAGTTGTCCGAAAATATTCATGCCAAAAAAAATATTTGGCAAACGGCTTGCTTACAGAAAGTAATAGCATATTGTAGATTTTTTTTGCGGAAAATGACAGTTTTAAAAAACAACTAAATATTACTTATTTAAAATTACAGATACACATCACATGATTAAAAAAAACATAATGAATATATAGGTAAATCATAATCATAATGATGGAATAGCAAAATACCACGTTTTCAAATCGTAGACTTTCATTCCATGTAAGTTAAGTTAACTAAGTTATCGGGAGTCGTCAATAAAAACTGCACTTTGTGGTTTCAGTATGAAGGTACGACGACTTATTTGTGCCAAACAACAAAAAGAAAAAAATCTGATTTCGTTTTTAAAATATTAAATCGTTAAAACGGTTTATTAATTTGTTTGCACGATTTACTAATTCGTTAGAACGAATTAATGAATCGTACAAACGATTTAATAAATCGTATAAACGATTTAATAAACTGTTCTAACGGATTATTAAATCGTACAAACGAATTTATAAACTGTTTAAACGGTTTAATAAACAGTTATAACGGATAAATAAATCGTACAAACGAAATAAAAAAAAAATTCCCCCCGTTTGGCACGAATAAGCCTTCGTAATTCTTCAATTTAAGATGCAGTGTTGTCACAAATATAGACATGTTTAGCCCATAATAATCTAAGCTTTATAATATCATTACATTCATGAATTTTGTGGTTCAAATCAACCGAGTTTCTTCTTACTATATAAACTATGCTATGATTGAATTGATTCAATTTGGTTTTGGCACTTTGTTGCACTGCAAAGGTCACCTGTCCATCCCTTTTATTTCTCACAACCGTGTTGTGCTTTGTGTTATTCGACCCTGGTATCGAAATGGAAGGGCGTTTGGCGACATAAAACCTGGTTCAACACCTAATTTCTTTAGAAATGCATTTACCAAATCAGGACCATTGATATCTTTACTTTCTCTGGTGTGTCTTTGCCTTGTTTTACCTTTTCTTTTTAGATATATGAGATTGGTCATTTCAGTTCGGTAGTTTTGTTGTTACTTAATTTACTTCTAAAAAAGTATATCTCAGGTCCTCTTTTGTTAAATTAATCTTTTATCGATTTGATCAGAGTGTGTTACTTTATGCTTTGTTGTTGTTTATCACTTGGGGAAGGTTGGGCTATTAAAGAAGCAGAGGTACCATTGGGGCGTTCGAGTGTCAAATTCCGAAAGGGCAGAGACAAAACCATAAAAGCTAGTTTAACCCTACCACATTTTATATGCGCCTGTCATAAGGCAGGAGCATTTATCAAAGCTAATGTTTGTATTCGCTGTCTTTATATCATTTGTTCTTTGTTGAAATGGTGGTATTTATTCGAAATTTTAGGATTGGTTTTGAATTATACGCATAATAGTTTTTATCTACGACCAATTACAAAACAGAAAGCAGCGACCGCTGGTCACATTATAGGCTGTAGGCTGTTTTCCATTGTTGATTTTTTAGATTCATGATTGGCATGCCATTTATATATGAAGGCTGTATCGCGTGCACTTTTTCAACGCCTCATATCCATGATATCATCTATTATACTTCTTTACAGGATGACAATTTCGATAGAAAATATTCTACCAAATTTTCTACCAAGTTCTACAACTTGTTCTTGGGTTTGTTTTACATTATTTGTAAATGAATAAACAAAAATTATACAGTCATATAATTTTCTTTCGATATATTGAAAACTTATCAGCATCAAAACAAGAGGCTCCAAGGAGCCTGAATCGCTCACATGTCGACCCTATAAAGACTTTTGTAGAGCTAAATAAGCTGAATATTTAAACAAGCAACAGCTTTTCTCAATCTACTATTATAGTTTTTATTCTGTTGACCAAAAACATGAAAAAATGTTATTCTATGGGCCATAACCCCTATAAGGGGTCATCTGAAAACTTCAACCTTATGAAGACTTTTGTGATATGAGCTGAGTGTTTAAGCAAGAAACAGCTTTTCTCTATCTGCAATAGTTTTCATTCTATAAGCCAAAAACAATATTTTTCACCTATAACAGGCTGTAACCCCAAAGGGGTCATCTAACAATTTCGATCCTACGGAGACTTTGTAGATCTAAATGAGCTGAAAATTTAAGCAAGCAACCGCTTTTCTCTATCTGCTATAGTTTTCATTCTATACCCCAAAAACATAGACAAAAGGCTCCCATGAGCCTGAATCGCTCACCTGATATATGTGCCTGAAGTAAAGGTTATTAGGCAAAATCTATTTGACATTGAAAGGGTCAAAAGATTAATAAGGGGGTCATCTGACAATATGGTGCTGATCACTTTTGTTCTCAATCAAAATTCAAAAATCTGTAACCCTTTATGAGTTATTAGCAAAAAAAGCAGTTTAACCCAATGTTCTATTTTTTACCACAGCAGCCATGTTTTACAACCAATCAAAAATCCCCACATCAGTTCTATACACCTAATGCTAATAAACAACAATACCAAGTTTGGTTCCAATTGGACTTAAAGTGTCAGAGGAGTTAACGTTTTCAATATAATGAGAAAATGCTTTTGTAAATGCTATATTTTGACGTTCTAAGGGCAACAACTCCTCAGAGGAAAGGTCCTACAACATTGACCCTATAACATATCTTGATGTGCTTAACAATATGCAATTTAAATTTCTCAAATATCTTGTATAGTTTTGAATATATTGAGCCAAACAGGTGCAAAATTTGCAAAAAATCCACAAAAAGAGCAATAACTCCTACATGGGTTGTTGGATTTTCTTCAAAATTTCAGAGCTGGTAAATCTTGAGATGCTGATCACTTTTGTCCCAATCAAAATTTTAAAATTTGTCACCGTTTTTGAGTTATTTGCAAAAAACTGCCATTTACCACTATGTTCAATTTTTAGCCACAGCGGCCATGTTTTACAATCAATCAAAAATCCCCACATCAGTTCTATACACCTAATGCTAATAAACAACTATACCAAGTTTGGTTCAAATTAGACTAAAAGTGTCAGAAGAATTAATTTTTTCAATGTAATGAGGAAATGCTGTTAAAATGCTCAATTTTGACGTTCTAAGGGCAATAACTCCTAAAAGGAAAGGTCCTACAACGTTGACCCTATTACATATTTTGTAGATCTTGATGTGCTTAACAATATGCAATTTAAATTTCTCCAATATCTTGTATTGTTTTCTAAATATTGAGCTAAACAGGTAAAAAATTTGCAAAAAATCCACAAAAAGGGCAATAACTCCTACATGGGTTGTTGGATTTTCTTCAAAATTTCAGGGTAGGTAGATCTTGAGGTGCTGATTACTTTTACTTCAGTCAGAATTTTGATATCTGTAGCCGGTTTTGAGTTATTTGCAAAAAACTGCATTTTACCACTATGTTCTATTTTTAGCCACGGCGGCCATGTTTAACGACGCATCAGTTCTAAGCACCGAATGCTAATAAACAACCATACCAAGTTTGGTTTCAATTGGACTTATGGTGTCAGAGGAGTTAACGTTTGAAAAAAAGTTTACGGACAGACGACGGACGGACGGACCTTTGGTCCAGGTGAGCTTAAAAAATGTAACATTATATACCGGTTAAGGATTTTTAACATAGCGTGGCATTGGCAACTTGTTATTTTGACACCTCATTCATTGTGTATTTATAGTAGTGACGTATAACAGACTACAAGCTTATTTCTGTGCGTGAGCTTGTTAAGTAAGTTACCTCTTTGTGAACTGTGATTAACTTTTGTCATGAAGCTTCATTTCTTAACGGATATGTCAACTAAATGGGGCCACTTGCTAAACCCAAATATACATACTTCTGAAACCCATCAATTATTTTACTAATTTCAATAAACAGCTGTCAGTTTCCAGCAACAAATCATATCAGCTTGTACCGACTTATACTTTTTAAATAGAAATTAAATCTTGTAGATAGCAATTCTTGATTCGCACCCTTTTCCATCCATGCAATTTAATAACAGAATAAAAAAAGTATATAACATTAAAACATGTCACACAAAGGACTAATATTTATGACACTACTAAATCGTTTTATAATACCGTGAAATTACCAAAATAAATAATTGAATAAAATCAAATATTAAAATTATACAAACAATAAGTAATAAGCAATAATTAAAAGTAAATCAATATATAAACCACTCGGTTTTGTAAGCAGCAATATTACCTTACAGGTATGTAATGGCGGCTATGATAAAATAAGGAAGTAAAAACTGATATGCATAATACATGCCAAATCAATATACAAATAATGTCAACACATACTTTGGTTAAAATCATCGGTTTTGTCCCTTTTTTTTAATAATGCATTTGGAAATTTAAGGATCATCTTTATACACTTTGGAAAAAAATGACTGATATCTTACCGGTACTCACACAATCGGTTTAATGGAAGGCTATTTAGGGGTAACTAAGCTTTATTACAAATACCAAAACGCGGGTATGAACGGTTAATTTGGATATGCTATATATCGATATTTCAAGGAGTAAACTCTCATCAGTAGCATTTAAATCAAAACATCGGAAGGTCAAATTCCAAAACTGTTGAAAATGAAAAGTACTCAAAACCAAAACGTTCGAACAAGGAAGCCAAATCCAGCACCGAGGATATCGACCATGTGCATAACAAGGAAAGAAACCTGGTGTTTTAAACAATTTTGAATTTAATAAACGGAAATTTCAGCGACAAAAATTAGAAATTTTATGGTAAATCGTGTCAGACAAGTCTGACTACCAGGCTTAATTGTGATTACCCTCGGGGACCTCTGGTCCACCAGCAGCGGTTATCGCCCAGTGGTTTCAAAATTACAAATACCAAAACGCGGGTATGACCGGTTAATTTGGATATGCTTTATATCGATATTTCAAGGAGTAACCTCTCATCAGTAGCATTTAAATCAAAACATCGGAAGGTCAAAGGTGCAGTTGAACGGAAAGAAAAACAGGGAAAACAAAAAAAGTTATCATGTAAAATGAAAGGAAAAATGATCCGGCGAATTTTATATCTAGACGCTTTTATACTTTATGTTCTATATCTATGTGTAGTTTTTAAGTCGTACATAGACTGGAACATTAGCATGATTAGGTCAAATATCTTCCATTTTATTCGATCGAAGTGTTTGTATATTATTATCTTAGTTATTTCATAAACTTAAGATAATTTTTTTAAGATGAAATACGAGAAGACCTTAATAGTTTCTTATCTTGACTGTTCATGGTCATATATGATAAAAAATTGCTAGACTTTTCAAGGATGGGGTACGATATTTAAAGGCCTCTTCTTTTCGGCTTACCATTGAAGTCAAAAAATAAAATTAGATAAAATGTGTCATATAATGCCTCGCATGAGAGTATTTTATTATTATTATTGCCTTGATTTGAAATCTAACATAAATAAGGACAAGGTGGTGTCGGTTAAAAAATTATAAAAAGAAAGAGCTGTGACAGCCATGCATACTTAGTGACACCAAAATCGAGTGATGAAGGAATGTTATGTACCACAATGAGAACATTAATCATTTGTTTCCTCGTCAAATGTGAATTTGGCTGGATCTGTTGTTATCTTTAATTTTGAGATGCAGTGGGACGAATGGACGGAATCGTGTAGCAAATGAAAACAAAATGTCAAACTAATTGAAAATGCCACTTACACTGTAAAAATGATGTTTAGATTCTAAACACAATCCTAAACACAAAGTTTGTGTTGAATTTTAAACACGTTTAGCATCTAAACATGTTTAGGATTGTGTTTAGATTAATGAAAATAGTATAGGAAAATTTCTAAGATTGACATTTTGAAGAGGTGAAAAATGTTTAAAATCTAAACAAATTTAGATTTTACATGTTTAATTTGGAAAGTGTTTAGGATTTAACCACAATCTAATCATGTGTTTCAAAAGTGTTTAGATTCTAAACACAATTTTTACAGTGTAGGTGATCTAGTGTGGCAAACCTTAATTTCAGAGAAAATTCAAAATACATGTGTACATGTATGTAAAATTATAATATAAACATGTTTTTTGAATAATATTCTCTAGATGACATTTTAATTTCTCGTGGGGTAAGGTAATACAAAAATTGAGAAAAAAATATGCTTAAAGAATGATTAGGAATCCAAATTATTCAAGAATTAGTTTTTAAGTTCTATAAAATATTTGAATATGACATATGAATCGTTGTACTGAGAGAACAATAATGTCATGGTACTTGGTTTTAAGTTCTTTAAGATATTTGAATATGACGTATGGATTCGTTCTACTAAGAGAACAATAATGTTGTGGTATTAGGATTCTTGTCGTCCTTCAATAGCACTTGATTATATTAAGATTTATTCGTCTCAAACCTAGTTAAATTGTTGTTCTCTCTATTTACGGTGTCATTAAGAAATGTTCCGTATCTTCGTCTTTGTCTCTTTCTATTTGAGTTGCTACTTCTGTCTTTGTTCCTGGTCTTGGAAGCCGCAATCGTAGTCTCCAATAAAAGTTCTTTTCTTGAAATTTGAAACAATACCCTGTAGAAGGGTATTCCATGTTCACAAGTGATGTATCAATCAATGCTTTTAGAGTAGGTTGCGTATTTTTTCTAATAATTATAGTGATCATATTTCGATCAAAGTTTTCTTTTATGCCACACATTCTTTCAAATTTGCTATTTTCATTCTGTTCATCTATTTCTTCTGGATGGATTATAATTAAACTTTTACTGCTGTATGCATAACCTAGCATGCTTTCCATCTCGTCTGCAAATAGAATACATTAAATGTTAATTTGTTTTTAGAAAATCTGTTTAAGTAAAATTTCGTTAAACAGAAAGTAGGTGAGCGACAGACCTTAAATCGAATCCCACGTTATAGGACCCCACCCTGATGCTGTATATTAAACATCAATTGGAATTGATAAGAAGTTATTGAGAAAACTGTTAGCAAAATTTCTTCTCACCCGCCAACACGCCCGCCACTTAACCTAACATTTTTTTAATGCATGTACGAAATCCGATCATTGCGATCTTCTATTATTCTACGTATGGTTTTAACTTGATTTGTGTTTTCATCTTATCATTTGATATTATTCCTTTCAGTTCCGTAACATTGTTCTTACCATTATGTAGAGTTCTTTTCCTTGAACTTACTGTACTTTTTAGATGTCAACATACAAATAACACAAGATTATGTCAAAAAGACATAATGCCCCGTCTCGCAACATTTGAGACGGACGAACAGAGCTAAACACTTTATACCCCTACTTTCTAATTAAGATAGGGTATGGAACACTGGTACTTAAGAACTTATTTCGTTCACTTACCTCTTCCTGATAATACATTTTCAGACGTTCTAACAATATATGAGTCTGCATCTAACTGTTTCTTTAATTGTCGGGCGATAATTGAATCTTCATTGTCTGCATCATGCAAAATGAATGCGTGATACTTGTTTTCACCTACAAATGAAACACGAAAGTTATTTTTGGCCTTGGTTTGATAAGAATAACATTGAAGTTGTGTTCCTAAGAAAATGTTTTATCTACTTTGATATACACTAGCTCTTCTTTGGATTTTATGGTGGGAAAAATAATTTAAGTCATAATATCTCGAAGATTTTAGCATGGACTTTTAAATACTGAGTACTTTATTCATGTTTAACTCTCTTTGATTGACGTTTGGTTTAGCAATTTAGAATAATGTATGTATTATGTTCAGTTATCTCTACCAAATGATAATTTCCTGCGCATGAAAGCATCGATAAGAATAAATGGCAAATCGTTTTTCCCCGAAAAGTTACTTTGCTTCGCCCGGCGCGCGATTTGTCTATGAAACCGACCGTAGTTTTACCTGAAAGATTGAATTGCGAAACATATGGATATGAAGACCTTAACACCAAAATATGTCGACCTGGATTAGACTATTAAAGATCAGCCAATCTATGACTAAGGTATGGACTAAACTTAAAACTTAATTCGGTTCTCCATTTCGATACTTTTGATTTAATTGTTTCTATGTTCCTTTTATCATATAGTGGTTGTTTTTTTTTCAATATCTAAGGTAGTGCGCCTCTGATGAGTCGTGGAAAGACGAGCGCTCATCAGGCGTAGGAAAATTTATTGTCTGGAACTTTGGTATAATTTTCATTTTTAACACCCGCGAAGGTTAGCGCTGCAGGTGAGGTTTTTATTTCCCGGGGTTTGCTAAGTCCGCTATCAACACTTCTGTGTTTAAGAACACATCATCTGTTAACATTTAAAAATTGATAAAACCATCAGGTTCTTCCTACCCTAGATATATGTTGATAATCCAGTCATAGTTTAGTTAATCATTTCGATATTTTTGGTTTTATTGTTCTATGCTCTTCACAAAGTGTTTACTTTTTTCAATATTTTCGAAAGAGCGGCTCTGACGAGTCTTGGAAATACAAAACGCGCATCAGTCGTAACAAATTTTATTGTCTGGACCTTTATTGCACTTTTTATATTATTAAATCCATTGCAAGATGAACAAATGTCGCAATATTATACTTATACATTTGTCTTTCTCATTTTTAATATATATTGTGGATTCATTTATTTTCGTGGGTACCAATTTTCATGGTTTAATAGAAATTGACAAGTTTCGTTGATTCTTAAATTCGTGGTTTTGAAGTCTGCGGTATACAGATCAATGTAATATTTCCTTTCCGTTGGGTATCAAATTTCGTAGGTCAACGCCACCCACGAAAACCACGAAAATTTATACCTCACGAATAATAATGAATCTGTGATACCTCATATGCATTAAATTACCTTTGTTTTTCAAATGTCCGAAAGGAAGTCTGGATACGATAAAGAGCTTGATACGATTGAAGAACAGAGTTGCTATCACGAGAAAAAGTATAAGCAAACATGCACAGACCACAGAGATCATTGTGACTTTTGCAGTGTCAACAGGCGTGATGATAGAAATGTCTGAAACGAAAAATGAAGGTCTTATTCTAAGTTAAAACCTTATTGAATTACAGCAATGATATAAAGACAAAATGAAAATTATTATGTTTTTCGACAAAGTCTGATCTTTTCATATTGACGTTCTAAAAGGAAAATAGAAACATGAGAAAAGCAGAAATAAACTACACAAGAGCCGTTTTGCAAGGGGTCTAAAGAAATGAAATACTGCATTTCAATCTGAATTATAAAGAAATTACTTTCAATAAAATCCTTTGTATATGTACGTTATTTTAATTTAAAAAACCCAGACATGAAGATTTTTTTTTTGCATCGGGACTAAGCGTTGGTATTGCAAGAACAAAAACAGTTTATAAAATGAACTCACTTTAACCTTGATCTCCGCCTCTTTTCTAAAAAATATATAAGTAATATATTTCAGAAGATGCAAAACCTGTATATGACAGCTAAAAGAGTGGTAATGTCTTACTTGCATTCTTCAGATGAACATTAAAAAGTTTATTTCCTTCAGAATGTGAGGACGTAATAAAACATCTGAAGGTTCTGGTAAAATCCTCCTCTGCAATTTCACTGATTTCCAAAGTACTTTCCACAATTGTGTCTCTGTTTCTTTATAAAAGATTTAAATAACATTTCAATTAAACGAAAAATGTTGCATATTACATATAAAATCCGTCAAAGTAAAAAATGGCCTGATTTCGTTAAGCAGGAAGTAGGTTAATGACAGACATGAAATCAAATCAAACATGATGCTGCATACCAAATACCAATTTGCTTTGATAAATAGTTGCTGAAAATACTGTTGCGAAAATTTCTTCCCTGCACGCCCGTCTGCGCGACATTCACCATTTTATAACCCAAATTTTTCACTCTGTGAAATCTGGGCAAAAATTATAGCAAGGTTCCAGGCAATACAACTCTTATGCACTCATCATAGGAGATATACCGAAAGATTGAGAATTACCTAACGCTGTATAGAACAATAGAACCAAAATATGTGGACCTGAAACCAAAGTTATGACTAAGATTAGTCTTTGCCTGGGGTAAGTAAATCCCTTAGAGTTTTGACAATTTTAAATATAGTAAAGTAAATTTAAAGATACCTTAATCAGTTAAACAAATTTAAATTGTACAGATATGTATAACTTCAAAAAGCAAAAATAAAACATCAAGAGCGTGCTTCATTTTGGTGCTCTTATTTACCCCCACTAACGAATCATTGTGACCCTCACAGATGGGTAATTGATTAAGGGTTACATCATCATATCTAGCTAAAACTGTTTATTGAGTTCTTAATATCAAGATATCATTATCAATGTTTTTTTTTTAGATATGTCGTTTTAATTATGTAAAGGGCATCGGAGATCGTCTCAATAAAGCTTTTGGGTCTTTTGGGGGTTTTGTTAATAGTCTTAAGAAAGTATGTGTCATAAGAACATAAAAGATATCTAAAATGGCCGTTTGAGGTAACAAAACCAGATATATCCAAAAATAGATCCAGAATATTCAAAACTTTGCAGCCATGAAGATTTGTCCAGACACAATTATCATGATAAGTATGATTCGGCTGAAGGGCACCATATATGTCTTCAAAAGTCTAAATATTATTGTCTTCAGAAATATTCATGATAAATGAGCTTAAGGTTCATCAGGACAGTTTGAACTTTTTTGAAGAAAATCTTAGTATATGTACAGACCAAACGGTATACTATAAGGCCACATAAAGTATTGTAGGACCTAGATATGGACACACCTTATTATATTGACACAATTTTTAAGTTGAAGATAGAGTAGATTTTTTCGGTACAATTTTTGTTCGTTCAAAATGGATTTTGAATGAGGACAAAATATCCCTATTGTACCTCTCAAATGACATGTTCGTGAACACTTTTAGTTCAATTATAATTAAATTTCGCATGAGATTTGAGGCCACGTATAAGGGTGTAAGTGATATTAACCTAAAATTTTCTGTGTTCAAAAACTTAAAACATACAGAATTAACCATGAAAATAGTATAAATAATCAATAAGAATTTATTATATCTAGGTCCTGTTGCGGTTTATTTTTGAATTCTTTATGCAGTTTTTGCTGTGCACATACTGAAAAATATATCTAAAATTGAGTCATTTTAAGGTAAACGTATACATGAACCTTTAATGGCAGAGTAAGATCATTTTGGAAGTTCTTGCGTGTTGTTCTATCAAAAATTTTATAAAACAATCTGTAGATCTACCTTGAAAGTGTAGTAACATTATATCTAGGAAATAGTTCCTTGTCATACAAGGGTTCCCAATTTTCATCAAACCAAGAAATATCACGTGCATAATCTGGCGTGCAACCAAAATCACCCGTGCATGTAAAAATTGCAGCTCCACCAAGTGTTCCGTGCTGTATTTTGGGACCATATGCCTCTGGAATAATTCTATCTTCACAAGCTAAAGTCAAGTAAAAAAATCACTTGAAAATTAGCCAAAATGATTCTAATTAAACAGATTTGAAATGGGGTTTTCAAAAGATTCTTTTTATATATGCTCTTAAAGACAGGAATCTAGTTTTCTCTTAAGGTTTTGTTAGTTATTTATTAATTTGATTTGTTTGTATTGCATCGTCATGAATGTTAACGCACGGTTCCAGAAATCGATTCGGTCACATCCATATACCAAAAAGAATACAGTTACCACCTCTTTGGCTATCGCTGTAAAACATACTGATGGCATTTATGGGATTCTTCTGATGAGGCTAAATTAATTTATTTATAACTCAATCAAAAAAATAAATGCATTTAATAATAACTTACAATAAACAATCAATTTTAGGTCATGCTTGCCTAACACCTGATCCTTATCATCCAGTGCAATACATCTATAAACTCCATCAACATCACGTGTTACTTGGGGCATGCTCAGTGTCTGGTTCCTGTTGTCCAGCCATGGCGTCTGATCCGGGATTTCTATGCTGAACCACGGAAATGTTTCCCATTTCGAAGAACCTTTTCTCTGGAATTCCCATATCATTTGAGTGAAGTTGTGTGCGCAACAGTCTATATACTTGAATTTACCTTCTTGTGCGTAATCGATAGAGCCAATCGCTTTACTTATAAAGATATCTAAAAGAAACGACGGTCAAAAATGTTATAGCTAATTGAATGTTTCATTCCCCAAAGCTGAAGAGGAACTTATCAAGGTACTTTGGAGTACTGGTGCTTTATCTATTTATGTAATTTTGTAACAATAGAAGCTAATCTTTTTGATCAGTTTAACTTGTACCTTCATTGAATATGAAAACTTCTCATAGGTAGATGATTTTTACCTGAAGGAAAAAAACTCCTATCTCTGATAGAAATTGCTTATATCTATGATTATTGCAACTAAATAATTTTCTTTTATGAATCTAATGTTTTAAACAACATTTATGTGTTGTTTTTTATTTTGCACATTTTCTTTTGTATAAATACCCTTTTTGAGCTATTTTGCCCATGTGAAATTTTCAACAGGTATTTTTTTTTACACTAGGAAAATTTTTCCTTCGTCCAACAAGATAATCTCCTCTCTATAGATGTGAGTTTAAACTGATCACAGAGATCAACTTCCATTGTAACACATTCAGTACGGGTACTCCAAAGTACCTTGATGAGTCCCTGTTCAGCTTGGGGTAATTAAACATTTTATTCGCTATAACTATAAAATAATCGAACTCAAATGCCCAAGAAAATTAGAAAAAATAATGTAGATGTAGAGATACCAAAGGAATAAAATACTGCAGTGAAAAAGTTCTTAGTAGTATAAATATATCATGTGTATGGCGTTTTACAGTTTTACAATTTCAACATTCATTTCATTTTAATCTATTAGACTTGTGCCTGGAGACTGTCCTGATAACCATCATTCGAATAAACTTAAGCACCAAACGCATCGTGTAAAGTGAAATATTCAAAATTGTTGAAAACATCACAGAATCGAACTATGGCTTTTATAGATGTGAGTTTCACCTGATCATAGAGATCAGCTTCCATTGTAACACATTCAATAGGAGGATTAAGTACTGTTACTTCAAAGTACCTTGATGAGTCCCTCTTCAGCTTAGGGTAATTAAACATTGTATTCGCTATAAATATATGTACAGGAATAGCAAAATATTTACAGAATATTGGTTGTGCATGGTGGTTTCTAAGAACATGTTTCCATGTTTATAACAATTAACTTACCACTTGTTGTTACATCTGTGTCATTGCCACAATCACCATACACCATGACAGCTCTCAGAAAGACAGTATAGGTTATAACAAGGTAGTGCATTTCTAAAAAAGATATGTTTCGTTTAATATCAATCATTTTAAAAATCATAAAGGAATTATTTAAATCATTTCTTAAAAACCTTTGATTTTAAAATCGAACCACAAATAGGAAAGTTTTTGGTAGCGTGGCGCATTTTTCACTCCTGTAGCAATGTAAAGGTGCAAAAAACACAATTAGCTGATAGCGTTAATGGAGGACCATGATAATTAAAAGGATATTGAAAAATATTTTGAAAATAGATATTATGCAACATTTTTATTAAAATATCCAGTTTGCCTCCTGAAAGTTTAGGTGCCTCAAAGCTAATATTAATTGCAACTGAGTTCTTTCCTTAGTGGTAAGTATCATCATATTGATATTTTATAACCCGCTTAACAGCTAAAGTTCTGGTATAAAACCATTTGTTCATACCATAGTATAAAATTGACGTTTTTGCCCCAATGTATTTACTTCTCGAAACCTTTAAGATATTGCAACTGTCGTATTAAATAACGCAAACAAAACAATGCTTTGTTCACAAACTAAGGAATATGACCCCCCCCCCCCCCTTCAGACCCCCTTGTGGTATTAAATGATTTGTCTAACATAAGTAGTAATAAAAAATATGGTTATAGGGTGGAAATCTTAATTGTTTTCAGAATAAAACATATTTTGTAATTTGAGGGGGTTGGGGCATGAACCCCGACCTAAAATACCAAATGGGGCATGACCCCCTAAGATACCATATGATTTGTCTATAGTCATATGAAGTAATAATATATATGGTAATAGGGTAAGAATGTGAACTATTTTTGACTATTTAAGAATATTGAGATAATGAGTTATCTTAAAACAAGTGTGGCCACTAAAAGTATGTCTCGCCTAATGGCACCATCACTAAAATCAACCACCTAAGCTTTCATTTCTTGATATAAACACAAATTGTGTCTCTATAACCAGTATCAGATGCCTAGCTATTATACTTTTCAAGCAATTTATTGTCCACACAAGTATTGCAAAAAGTTTTCTGCCTGAAAAAAAGACCTAAGTTCACAGAGTCACTGGAGCATGAGAATAGGGTTAGGGTCACAGGGCATGGTGACAGTTGTGTAGACCATAACCTGAACTGTCTGTATACCAAATATCAGACGCCTAGCTATTATACTTTTCCAGCAATTCATCGTCCACAAAAGTCTTACAAAAAAGTTTACACCCTGAAAAAAGACCTAAGTTCATAGAGTCACTGGAGCGTGAAAAGGGGTCAGGGTCACACGGCATGGTAACAGTTGCATAGACAATAACTTGAACTGTCTGTATACCAAACATCAGATGCCTAGCTATTATACTTTTCCAGCAATTTATCGTCCACAAAAGTCTTACAAAAAAGTTTACGGCCTTAAAAAGACCTAAGTTCACAGAGTCACTGGAGCGTGAAAATGGGGTCAAGGTCACACGGCATGGTAACAGTTTCGTAGACCATAACTAGAACTGTCTGTATACCAAATATCAGATGCCTAGCTATTATACTTTTCCAGCAATTTATCGTCCACAAAAGTCTTACAAAAAAGTTTACAGCCTGAAAAAAGACTTAAGTTCACAGAGTCACTGGAGCGTGAAAATGGGGTCAGGGTCACACAGCATGGTGACATTTTCGTAGACCATAACCTGAACTGTCTGTATACCAAATATCAGACGCCTAGCTATTATACTTTTCCAGTAATTCATCGTCCACAAAAGTCTTAAAAAAAGTTTACACTCTGAAAAAAGACCTAAGTTCATAGAGTCACTGGAGCGTGAAAATGGGGTCAGGGTCACACGGCATGGTGACAGTTGCATTGACCATAACTTGAACTGTCTGTATATCAAATATCAGATGCCTAGCTATTTTACTTTTCCAGCAATTCATCGTCCACAAAAGTCTTACAAAAAAGTTTACAGCCTGAAAAAAGACCTAAGTTCTCAGAGTCACTGGAGCGTGAAAATGGGGTTAGGGTCACACGGTATGGTAACAGTTGCGTAGACCATAACCTGAACTGTCTGTATACCAAATATCAGATGCCTAGCTTTTATACTTTTCAAGCAGTTCATTGTCCACAAAAGTCTTACAAAAAAGTTTACGACGCCGCCGCCGCCGCCGGAAAGTAATACCTATGTCTCGCCTTCCGCGACATTTCGTCGCAGGCGAGACAATTAAAGATTGATTTATCTTTCTTAGATGAGAAAATTTCAACATTCAATGAAATTTATTTTTTCAAAGTGGGTCACATGTATCTCAAAATATTTTTTAGAACATCCTTAAAATGGAACTCAATCTTCGTTTAACTGTACTCAACAGCGATGCAAAATATCATTCAAATCCCTTGACGCGTCTGGAAACCGTCGGGGGACGGACGGACAGCGAGCAAATACTGAGAGTATAACATTATACCTCGCCACTTCGTGCGGCTGGGTATAAAAATCACACGAAAAACAAACATTATACATTTCGTTTTGCCTTTTTATCTCTCTTGCTCCTTTATATTTTTCAACTGCTATCATTCAACATTTCCACATATATCCAACCACGCTCTCATTTAAAGCTGGATTGAAAAGAACAAGTGAAGTCAAGTATCTTGCTCAAATGTACAACACGACAGTGCCGGCTGAAGCCAATTCGGTCGTCGACATTTGTAGTCCAATGCCACAACCATACACCCATAACAGCTACGTATGTAGTTACGCACTTGAAAATTACTTTCTCACCTAGGTTATACTGTGTCCAGGAAAGTATACTTTAAATGTGGCTGCTGAACCAAACATAAATATCATAATTTAATTTTCAGCTGATAATTTTTACGTAAACTAAATTGAATGCTAAAATTATTTTCCGTAATTTGGTTCACCTGGATTCATATTGTATTTTTGATTAATGAAAAATCCTCAATTACCCCACGCACTGTGCTGTTATACTATTAATGTTATCCTTATGAGCTACAACAAGCACTGCATAAGTGAACTTGCGTGTATAAGAAAACATACATTTTAAAAAAAAGTCTGTTAAATCAATAAAAAACATTTAGATAGAAAATATGTTGTCTTGGCCTTTTCCTAGACAATACTCTAATTATATGCAAAACTACAAATGTTTTAATTTTTACCAATTCGTTTTAGTTGTTTCAGAGAAGTTGCATCCATTAGATAATTTAGGATTTTCTACAAATTAATTAAAAGTGTCATTTATACATGTACTCCCACAAAATTTTGCAGAAAATATCACGGCCGTCATTCGGTATCGTGAGTTTTTGACTCGTGAAGGAATCGACAACGGCGGCAAAGTATAGAAAGCTGCTCGTGGAGGGAGGAGGCGACGGTTCGTGGTGGAGCATAAACTATAATTTTTCTGAAAGTTGATATATTTCACTCAATATCAAAGTTATTTGAAGAAAAATAAAGAAAATAAAACTGTCTCACAAAATGATTGCTTTTACTCTGTAGAATGGGAAAAAAAGTACACGAAAAAGCTTTACCTATTTCGAGAATTAATTAAAGGCGTTACTGCACCCTATATTTTTGGGGGTTATAAAAAGGACATTTTTTATACAAATATGTATTAAGTTGCACAAAAATGACGTTTTAAGCATATCATTATATCCAAAACAATTTTTGCCACATCTTGACAGCTAATATGAAACGAAAAGTTATAAAAATGTAATAAAATTTCATTTTTTCCAAAAAAAGATGCTGTTATTGCTCGTGAAGAATGCGGCGACGATTTATCGCTCGTGAAGTAGCAAGCGTGACCAGTAAAAATGGCCTCAAAATAGTTAGATCAAACAATAAATCGGCCATTAAGTAGGCACAAAAAGTAAATCCAAATTAAAAAAAATATATAGATGCGGTTATTCCGGTAATCTACAGATCATAAGTGGTCAATCTCTAATAATTTAAATACAATACGGACCAAAACTTGGAGAAAGATTATAAACAAATAAATAAATATGTTGAAAAAATTAAAATAAAATTCATAAATGAACATTTTCTTCAATATGTGCAGCCAAACATTCATTTACATATCGCCGTTTGTAAAAGTGCTTACTATTGTAGTTATCATTACATGTATGTTCTTCATTGTATATTCAGTGAAATGTCAAGGCAAACGATCTACTTTGCGTAAATGATTGACTAGACCTTTTTAACTGTCTAATCACTCATCACAATTTCATATTGGATCAGTTTAAGTTATAGCAAGTAAAGTCAAACAATCCACGACCTTGGGTTGCATGACCCCGGTGAACTCTGGTAAACTTGAGATTAATCTCTCTGTTGAAATTTGCAACAATGGAACTTGATCTCTTTGATCAGTTAAATTAACAGCTATACAAACAAGATTATCTTGTTTTAGGAAAGAGAAATTTACCTGTATGAAAATTTTACCTGTTTGAAAAATTTACCTGTAGAAATTGAATAGTACGAACTGAACTAATGAAATGCTATACAGAGTACCTGTAGTAGGTTACATGGTTTTTTAGGAAATACTTGTTATTAAAAACTATTTTTTATATCAGTGTACTTTTAGTATATTAAAAATATTTTTTTTATGAAATGCTTTAATAATCAAATTTCTTTATGGTTTTTACAACTCTATTCATCATAGTTTGTCCTCAGATATATCTGAAATATCTGATATTACTGATTATTCAGATTTCTTATACATTTGTAGTCATAAACAAGGTCATTGTTATCGAAAGTATACTGTAAAATGACTTTAGATTACATTGACTTTAAGTGTCTATCTGTATATATAGTTTTTGGGCTTGTTTAGAAGGGGTACCAATATTCCATACCCCCCCCCAATCTTTTATCAAATATTCCAAGTCCGAAAAAAAGTGTTTGCCAATATCCCATATCAGGATTGAAATTTCCCATTAATAATTTATGAGCAGAAGCTGTTTCCATATTTGCTTCATGTTATACATATATTTTCAATTCTATGTGAATCAAATGGTATGGTCTTTGATGGTGTAAAATGTAATGCATAAGTAAAAAGATTTTGTCCTTAGTGTAACATTATATTAAACAGATTTTGATTTGAAATGTAAATAACTATCAAATTGATGGTCATATTACCATGTTTGATGTAGGAGTTTTCTTCCTTCAGAGTAGGAGTTTTCTTCCTACAGTGTAGGAGTTTTTTTCCTTAGTGTAGGAGTTTTTTTCCTTCAAGCAAAAAAATTCATACCCATAACAAGTTAATCTCCTCTGTATAGATGTCAATTTAACTGATCACGGTAATCATCTTCCATTGTTGCAAATTTCAATAGAGGGATTAAGTTGTAGTTTACCTAATTTCATTAAGGAGTACCAATATAAACACGGGGATTATAGTCCTTGATTAGCAGTAATAGTACATGATTGGACCCGACGCGAGTTTTGCCAATGAAAAACTTATAAACACAACATACTCATATCGGAAAGGTGAGTTAGAAAGTACATCACCTCGATTTTTTATTGTGAATCTCTATGGTTATTTATACATGTTTTAAAACAATTTATGGGAATTAAAATGTTAAAACAATTATTGGGTAGAGTTGAACATTCTTGTAAGAATTCAATTTGGTATTCTTTGGCGGCAATATCAACCATTTGATATTTACTTTAAATGTAAATATCAATTTTAAACTTGTATCACTTTTTAAGCATTACAACGATCAAGTGTGCTTCACTAAATTATTATTGTTTGAAGTGTTGAGTCGTATTCTAATTCGATATGATTCTAAGTTACATGTAGCAGTCAGGTGATAACAACTGTTTACACGAGAGTTGCTCTATATTCCGTTAATATTATATATTTTTGTCTTTATGTCTCAGTTTTTCTTCTGTTGAGCTGAACTTTAAGGGTAATCAGTACAATTTGAACTTTAATGAAGAAAATCTTAGTATATGTACAACTCAAACGGCATATTATCAGAACAAATAAAGTATAATAGGACCTTTTTATTATATTGACACATTTATTTAGTTGAAGATAATACAGGTGTTTTTTGTACACTGGTGTTACTGTCTCGTCGACTGGTGTTGTGGTCTTCGTCCCATTTTCTCCTGGTATTGTTGTTTGTACCTTTCTTCTCTTTATTGCCCAATGTCTCTTTCTGTTGTCATAATTATTGCTCTTTCTTCTTTTCATGATCTACAGTTATAAAAATATGACAATAAATACCCAAGCGAATTTGTTAAAAAAATATATAAGTATTATATGCAATATCATTCAGGTTATGATTGATTCTAGTGCCGGTACAAAGTTTTGATAACTGATAAATTCCTCCATCACGAGCATAATTCACGAGCAAAAAAATACGGTACACCATTCATCACGAGTCGATTTTTCGGTACCGAGCATATTTTTCTTAGCTTATTAATACATTTTTTCTTTAAATTATTATAATGGTGTGGAATATGTAAAAACAAAAGATGCCGCACACGCACATACCAAATTTGTAACGTTTAATGCAAAAGGCAACCCGCAATTCGTAGAATAACATGTTTGTTTACAGAAAAAATGATGACAAAATATTCGCCTTGAATGAGTTTGAAGAAAGTAATGCATTTTTATTTTTATTTTTTGTTGGCTTTTGTTCATAATGTTCATTAATTTTGTGAGACATATTTGTTTTTTGAATATTTTGTATTTAAATACAAGAAAATTAGAATAAAAGACTGACCTTCTTTCTGAAATGTCCGAATTCCTCCACCACGAACCGTCGCCTCCTCCCTCCACGAGCAGCTTTCTATACTTTGCCGCCGTTGTCGATTCCTTCACGAGTCAAAAACTCACGATACCGAATGACGGCCGTGAATATGCACAACTACATATTGTGTACTTCTTGGGTATACACTGACTTGAGAGATATTATAAGGTTTGTTGTTGTGTCCTCTATTTCTCCAAGTAACGTTTATCTAAATTCAACGCGTTTTCAAGTTATCATCTAGAAACCTTCGGGGACGGACGGACGGACAGAAACCGAACAAAACTGAGGGTATAACATTCGTGTGGCGGGGTATAAAAGTCACACGAAAAACAAAGATTATACATTTCGTTTTGTCGTTTTATCTTTCTTGCTCATTTATATTTTTCTGATACAGTACGTTAAGGACTGCAAATTCAAAATCAAAAGTTAGGAAGCTTGCAAAATTATTAGAATTTCATTCTAATTGGTTTTCAAAACAAACTGCAATCTTAGTCAATGTTTGAAAATCAAATGCCCATGCTAACGTATATAATTGGGTTTTGGTCAATATGATTCTTATTTTCTATAAAATGGTAAGAGATATCATAGATTGAAAACCGCAGTCAGGAATTTTCACAAGGAATCTGATAAAAAGATTTTCCAAATCGGACAACCAATTAAAAATTAGATTTGTCCAACTTTGACCCCCTTATGGCTTTTTGTTACCAAGTCATTTATATCATATTACAGAATAATAATTATCAAAATTAAATTGAAAATTTACATTCTACAGTAATTTTGTCACTACTTCATCTATGAAACAGCTTTCAACGCGAAACCAACATGCAATAAGAGGCTTTATTCAGCGGATGGAAACGCCGTATTATAATTCAGTCGGTGAAATTAAACTCAAATCATTGCAAAGAAGCAAAATGACTGTCCCACGACAGGACAACTATGCAGACATCACCATGACAATATCATAGGAAGGCATTGCAAATACGTGTATATCCTACTGTGGTGGATCCAGAAATTTTCAAACGGGGGGCGGGGGTGCGCTATAAAAAACCTTCTTGGACCTCTTGTTTCATACAGCTCCTAACCATTTTTTTTTTTGATCAACCGGGGGGGGGGGGGGGGTGGTACGCCGGTCCTAGATACGCCTTTGATAATACATGTATGCAGCTTTATTAATGAATAGAATGGAGGCTTATTACTTATACATCGATTTACAAAATATTCTAAATTTAAACATTGAAATAAAACTTATACTCAAATGCACATCATTTAAACCAAAATAATTACAAGTGTAAGGTAACATTTTAACGAATGAATAATAAACATACCTGTAATTAAGGTTTCTTATATATAAGGTATTCTCCTAAACTTATTAAGGGTGTTTTAATCCGTCGTGTTTTTTGTGAACTTCGTTCTGCTAAAAGTACAACCGTTTGTTGAAGATTGCACTGACGGAATTATCCAAAAAAAATATAATGATATAATGTGATAGGAAAACTATGAACACATTCTAAAAATAGATGTTTAACTTTTCGGAATTTCCTAGTTCCGCCTTGATAACAATTTTTGATTTTTTATATCATTTTTATTGTACTTAAGAATAATAATAAAATTTGAAGTACAAGTCATTGTTTCTAATCGTAAGAATTATGAATAATTATATTTTTACTATATTTGAATTTCTATGAATAAGACAAAGAACATAAAAAATATGCAGTGCATATCTACTATGTAAAATATACAATATACTACATGCAAATATATTTGTATGAAAATTTCAATAGTATACATTGTTTATTATTATCGTTTTAAAGCACACAGTAAATCAAATTTTCAGAAAACATAAAAACATGATAAAAAAAAAGAAATGGACATATAAATCACATGACAACAAAGTTCCAGACAATAAATTGTACTACGCCTGACCTGCGCTTCGTCTATCCTAGACTCACCAGAGGCGCCCTACCAAAAGATGGAAATGCGAAACACTATTTGAATATATACAAAAAACGCTCAGTTTAGCTAGTTATTATACGTTTTAACTTCAAAATTGTCAAAATCCTTAGGTTGTTCCTACCCATGACATAGGTGGTCTTCGTCAAAATGTGGTTTCTAGTTTGCATCCCACCCACGTGATCCCACCTAAATGAATGCTGAAAACAGGTCTACTTTCAGGTCTAGTGACTGTTTGATAAAGAATATAATAACAAAAACAATAATAACTTGCAGTACTCATGGTACTTATATACAGTTTTTCACAACAATTAGTCGTCTCGATTGAAAATGCGGTTCACAAACCATAAAATGTTACCGTGGTTGTTAATAGGCAGTGTGCACTATAATCAACAACTCCGCTAACAGCAATCATTCAACATCTCCACTACTACCCAAACAAGTACTCATTTACAGCTGGATTGGAAAAAAAGTAAATTCAAGTTTCTTGCTAAAGTATAAAATCCGATTCGGTCGTCGACATGTGAAGTCCAACGCCTCAACCATAAAACCTACGTATGAAGTTACGCACAAGGGATTACAATGGAATAATTACTTTTTCACCTAGATTTTACTGTTCCCAGGAAAGTATACTTTAAATAATTGCTGATGTACTAAAAATACATATCATTTAATTCTTAGCTAATAATTTTTTACGTAATTTAAATTGAGTGCTTAAATTAATTATTTTGCATATATTGGTTCATCAGATTTATAGTATTTTTGATTAATTGAAGAACCTCAATTTCCCCCACGCCTGTGCTATTATACTATTAATGTTATTCTTTAGGAATACGTATTGAGCTATAACAACCATGTAGAAGTGAACTTGCGTGTATTTGAAAACATTTATCAATAAAAGCATTTGGATAGAAATGTGAACTGCAGAAAAGAGGTAACAATCCCCTCCACAATACCCAATATGCAAAGCTACAAATTATGTGATTTTTACCAATTCTTTTTAGTAGTTTCAGAGAAGTTGCATCCATAAGATAATAAATTAGGATTTTTTACAAATTAGTTAAGGTTTGTTGTGTGGCTTCTATTTCCTGGAATAACGTTTCCGGCACCAACACTTTTGAGTTGGAGAAAACATCAAAGTTTTAAATTATCCGTCTAAATTTCAAAATTGTCTAAACCCTAAGGTTCTTCCTACCCCAGACATAGGTTGAATATCTTAGTAATACTTTGGTTCCCCAGTGTGGTATTTTTGGTTATACTGTTCTATGCTCTTCATATTCATACCGTGTTTGGCATTTTCATTATATTTGGTAGAGCGCCTCTAATGAGTCTTGAATAGACGAAACGCGCGTCAGGCATAGCAAAATTTATTGTCTGGAACTTTGTTGTCATTTGTATTTCGAACACACGTGAAGGTTAGCACTGCTGGTGGAGTTTTAATTCACCGAGGTTAGCCCGCTCCGGCACCAACACTTTTGAGTTGGAGAAAACATCAAAGCTTTAAATTATCCGTCTAAATTTCAAAATTGTCTAAACCCTAAGGTTCTTCCTACCCCAGACATAGGTTGAATATCTTAGTAATACTTTGGTTCCCCAGTGTGGTATTTTTGGTTATACTGTTCTATATTGCTCTTCATATTCATACCGTGTTTGGCATTTTCATGATTTTTGGTAGAGCGCCTCTGATGAGTCTTGAATAGACGAAACACGCGTCAGGCGTAGCAAAATTTATTGTCTGGAACTTTGTTGTCATTTGTATTTCTCTAAATTATGCTAGTTAAGTGACCTTTGTAAAGAAAGTTTCAGGATTTTCTTACCAATCAAAAAAGATAGGTATATATTGTTTTTAAAATCTAGTTTTGGTTTTTTTTTTTGTGTGATCACTGATGTTATGTTCATTTTGTCGTATTCTTAAAAGTTGTTATCAATTTTATCTAAAAATTGGGACATCCTTTTATATTTGTTTTGTTGCTTTCACATTCACAAGAAGATTGGTTAAAAACTTTAACAGTGTCTGACAAAATGGGGTTATCATATTAAAGTTATTGTTGAAAAGAAATACAGATAAGTTTTGACTAGTCAATATCTATCAAGTTTAAGATTTAAAGACCCTTTAAACAATATATTTTATCAGTCTCTTTTTTCCAACCTCTTTTATATCAGCTACCCTTTTTAAAAAGATAATGCGTATTTAATATATCAATATTTATCATGTTTGAGATTTAAGACCTTTAAACAATTCATTTGAAACAGTCTCTTTTGTTTCACAACATAGGTATCTTAAATAACTGAAGATTGTATTTATCTTAAGGTATATAAAAGAAATACTATAAACAATATACTCTTTATTTTGTGTAAACAATAAATATTATTACAAAAAGACTATTTTGTAACAGCATGCATGTAATAAGTAACAAGAACAGCTATCTAAGAACCTAATATTTCTAAAATGTGCACATGTAAAGTAGTATTGTAAACATATCTCCAAAAAGCATTATAAAATACAAAATACTAATAAGCAAGAGTTTGATAACAGATTCTGTTTAAATAATATAAATTACAAAAAAATACATAATCTAAAAAAGAAATTTTCCAATAATACAAAGTATCATCTTCACTAAATTTCAACTAGCTAAGACAAAAATCATTAAAATAATAATTCATTAACTTCATATTAAATCTTCTTTATAAATTATGTTCTATAAAAGAGAAAGTCTTATTATAATTCTTTACTTACATATTTAGCAATAATACACATGTATGGAAACATTGAAACAAACAATTGAACACAGAAACAGTGAACGAAAACACAATGCTCAACAAGACATTCTTTAAAATAAAAATTAACAAAATTAAAAATTAACAATTTGATGAATTTTCAACAAACAATATCACAGCTTTCTTATAACCCATCCCCAACACATAATATTAGTCATCATATTGCAAACTTTGTATTAAATAACACAAACCCCAACAAAAATAGACTTGAAGCTTGCTTGGTATTTACCATGTTGTCAAATATAATATGATTTTTAAAGAACTTTTACACACAATAATGATGTAAACCCTTTTCTGCATTTTGCCAAAAAAAAGTTTTCAATAAGAACAATATTATACCAATCCTTGCATGAAACATGAATAATTTAATTTGGTATGTAACGCTCAATTTGATTGGTTGGGCTAACCCATGTTATTTTGTATAATATGGTTTGGTCTTGTGACGTCACTAACATCTTCATCCGCCACAGCATTTTCGAAATAGTCCCTATGATTTTTTGTTGTTGAATATTCAATAGTTAATATAAATCTTACGACATTAAATTATAAGGAATGACTTTAATAGTTGGTCATTTTATAGGGATATAAAATGGGTAGGGTCGTTTTACGCTCTACATAAAGCGCTCCGTATAAAATGACCAACTATTAAAGTCATTCCTTAATTATTTGTCTACCCAGTAAGTCCAGATATACTTATTGTACAGTGTATTCACAATTTATATACAAAAGATGATGCTGCAAAGATGTAAAATGTAATTGTAAAGATAATGTAACTTGTTATTATATTTTACCTTATATAAATCAAGCTAAATCTAGCTTATTCAGTGTACATGAGGGCATATTGTGTTCTTACACACTTGTCCCTTTAGAATCAATTTTTTAAATCACACAAATTGTGGCATAATTTTGTCACCCATCTTTGATGGTTGATTTATTTTTCTACATAATATTAGAGTAGATTTTGTAATGAATTATCATTAAATGTGTTTTAATGATTCTGTGGTTTCATTAATATAAAAATTTTCGCGGTATTTGTAGGTGGCCTTCACCCACGAAATTTGATACCCCACGAAAAGGAAATTAAACATTTATCTGTATGTTTCAGACTTCAGAACCACAAATTTAAGAATCCATGAACTGAGCCATTTTTATCAAACCACGACAATTGATAGCGACTAAAATAAATGAATCCACAGTAATATATGATATATGATTTCAAGTTGATGTGATCGTAAATTTTATCATTTGAATAAATGACCATTTTCAATTCAATAAAGTGTTTCTCTCATTTAATTGCAACCATCAAACAAAGCTTAACTTTAACAGTTTGTGCCATAAATAATGAAACTTGTTATTTTAATTTACCTTATATCAATCAAGCTAATTCTAGCTTTTTCAGTATACATATAGAATTTTACTATATGTTTTTTTTTTTATATATAATGAAAAATAGGTTATATTATCTGTATATGAATTATTGAACATTTTAGTACAAAACACACCAAGAAAAGTGTTCTAAAAACTAATAAATGCAACAATAATGTTGAGCAAATTTTAGTGTGCTTTATATCATGAAACTGCTGAAATGACTAGTAAAGTTTAAACTTATAATTTTACCTTCATGAAATGACCCCTGTTACTTTTTCAAAATCATTTAAAAATATACAACTTATAAAACACATGTTTTATTAATAAAGGTAATATCAAAATTACCAAATTTCAAATAACTTAACAAAGTGCAATAATTGAAATTACTTTTTTATTTAATAATCTTAGTATATTAAGTACTATCTTCCCCTGAGCAATAAAACTGAAGGGTAAGTTGATTATTACACAAATGTAAAGTATAAAACTAAACCTGTATAAAATTAAAACATGCATAAATGAGCATAAATATGTACTAAGTATTCAACAAGAAAAAATACATAAAAAATGCAGAAATCTATTTTTCTTTTCTTTCTTTTTAAACAAAATGATCAGGGTTTCCAAAAAATGTTTAAAAAAAAGAACTTCTTGGTTTATATATCTATGTATATACAGTTTCAATAGAGAAAAATTGATAAAAAAAAGTAAATTTCATGAACAATTCCATAATGAATTAAAAAAAAAACCACATAAATTCTGTCTTTTAAACAACATTGCATAAAACTTCAAGTATATTGAAGAAAACAAAATGAATTAAATAACACTGCCTTTCAGGCTTTTATATTCTAAATAATAGAATCTAGTTTTGAAGGAACTCTGAAGTATGGTTTGAATTAAACCATTACGTTAAAATATTTAATTTCCCTGCCTACTTTTGTTCTGAAAACCTCAAACATTGTTAAATCCCAAATGCTACAGTTCAGATATCTTTTAAGTGTGAAAAATTTTGTGTGGTTTCATGTAACAAGAGGCTCCCAGGAGCCTAAATCGCTCACCTGACATATGTGCCTGAAGTAAAGGTTATAAGGCAAAATCTATTTAACGTTGAAAGGGTCATAAGATTAATAAGGGGGTCATCTGACAATACGGTGGATCTAAGGGTGCTGATCACTTTTGTTCTCAATCAAAATCTAAAAATCTGTCACCCTTTTTGAGTTATTTGCAAAAAAATGCAGTTTAACCTAATGTTCTATTTTTAGCCACAGCAGCCATGTTTTACAACCAATCAAAAATCTATACACCTAATAATAATAAACAATAAGTTTGGTTCCATTTGGACTTAAAGTGTCAGAGGAGTTAACATTTTCAATATAAGGAAATGCAGTTAAAATGCTCAACTGTGACGTTCCAAGGGCAATAACTCCTCACAGGAAAGGTCCTACAACGTTGACCCTGTTACAAATTTTGTAGATCTTGATGCGCTTAACAATATGCAATTTAAATTTCTCAAATATCTTGTATAGTTTTCAAGATATTGAGCTAAACAGGTGCAAAATTTGCAAAAAATCCACAAAAAGGGCAATAACTCCTACATGGGTTGTTGGATTTTCTTCAAAATTTCAGAGCTGGTAGATCTTGAGGTGCTGATCACTTTTACCCTATGCCAGAATTTTGATATCTGTAGCCGTTTTAGAGTTATTTGCAAAAAACTGCCATTTACCCCTATGTTCTATTTTTAGCCACAGTGGCCATGTTTTACGACCAATCAAAAATCCCCACATCAGTTCTATACACCTAATGCAAATAAACAACTATATCAAGTTTGGTTCCATTTGGACTTAAAGTGTCAGAGGAGTTAACGTTTTCAATGTAATGAGGAAATGCTGTTAAAATGCGAAATTTTGACGTTCTAAGGGCAATAACTCCTAAAAGGAAAGGTCCTACAACGTTGACCCTGTTACATATTTTGTAGATCTTGATGTGCTTAACAATATGCAATTTAAATTTCTCAAATATCTAGTATAGTTTTCAAGATATTGAGCAGGTGCAAAATTTGCAAAAAAATCCACAAAAAGGGCAATAACTCCTACATGGGTCGTTGGATTTTCTTCAAAATTTCATGGTAGGTAGATCTTGAGGTGCTGATCACTTTTACCCTATGCCAGAATTTTGATATCTGTAGCCGTTTTTGAGTTATTTGCAAAAAACTGCATATTACCCCTATGTTCTATTTTTAGCCATGGTGGCCATGTTTTACGACAAATCAAAAATCCCCACATCAGTTCTAAGCACCGAATGCTAATGAACAACCATACCAAGTTTGGTTGCAATTGGACTTATGGTGTCAGAGGAGTTAACGTTTTAAAGAGTTTACGGACGACGGACGGACGACGGACGCCAAGTGATGACAATAGCTCACATGACCCTTCGGGTCAGGTGAGCTGAAAAGGAAATTTCAGACATTGTTTAAATTCAAGTACTTAAGGTGAAATATCATTCCACTGTCCAAATTTCATAGAATCTCTACCAGTTCCTACTGACATCTCCCTTACATAATGTGTCCCTTCCCATCCTCTCTTCACTTGCTTCCTGAGTGCTGAGTATGGCATATGTGTTTTTGGAATGGAAGGAGAAGAGATAAAGTCATCTTCAATATCATATTCTGCATGTATAGGTCTTGTTAAGTAACCTAAGCTAGACATAGATCTGGTCATAGTTGCTGCTGGAATTCTATTTCCAATAGAATGGTTCAGTGGGTATCGCTTGGCACGACCAAAGAAAGAATCTGAAAAAGACAGATAGAATAAATTTAAATTTTTCACACACAAATTTGTGTAAATCAACATTACTCTATATCAGTTTTACAATATCTAATATTAAAATATTCATAAATATTATAAGAAACATCTTTTTAAGTTTAATCATTTATAAAGATTAAAATTGGAATATTTTTACAAACTTTTACAAGAAAGTTTCATTACTATTTCCTAATAAATAAAAAAAAAATGATGCTATTACTGTATATATAACTGGTAATTTTTGCAGATTGGGATCAATTTTTTTTATTTTATTTTTTTCTGTATTTAATTTTAACAGTAATACATCTTTATATACTCATAAGAATACTACATCTTTATGGGATTTTAAATTTTGTGGCCAAGTGTGAACCACAAAATTACATGATACTTATCAGTTATACGATATGTCAAAAATAAGAACTCATAGAAACTACAGAAGAAATGCAAAAATGTTGATATAATTTAATTGCTATAATGATGATTAAACTCTGCAGTCTTGTGAAATAAGTTTACATCATTTCTTTGTATTATGATCCTCTTTTAAATAATTCTAAAAATGCATACCATCAATTGAAGCACCAACTTGGACTCTTTTCTGCAAACTTTCTGATATCATTTGATGATCTATTGGTCTAGGAGCTAAAACATAAAGTCAAAATTTTAGTATTTTGGTTTTTCACTAGAATTCAGCTGCTAAATGCAAGTAATTGTTATCAATTTAATAATTGTGTTGTATTACAAAACATTTGATTGAATTGTGAAGATGTTGAAATATACAATTTATGCTTAATATATGATTTGCATTTCTTTTCAAAATAGAATTTCTGGGTACTTTCAAAGAAATTTTCATTGGTTTTAATTGAGTATCTTATGGTTACATAAAAATACATGCTACATTTTATATGACCTACTTGGGGCTGTAGAGAATAGTGGTTCATCAACTTCAGCTGTATCGGCAACTTTGTGGTATTTGTTGTATGTCCTAAAAGTCAAAATAAGGAACTTACTTTAAATGTACCGTACGTCAAAACTTTTGTGGGGTTATAAACCTTATTCTTGTACATAAAGCAAAAAATTATTGTGTATAGATTAAGACAAGATTAAAAGCTCTTTTTAAAACAGAAAATATATGACAAAAATATATAATGCTGACATGAAGGTTTTAAATTGGTGAATGAGATTGACCACAATTAAAAAAACAAAGAAATAAAGCAAAATGTCATTAGTCAATTTTAATAAGTACAAAAATGTAGACACACAGCATTTATAAAAGCACTTGAACAATTTCAAATATTTTCATATTTTGTACATTTTTTTAAGTTTGGATTTTTTCTGTTTTGTTTGGATTTCTATTGAAATGATAACTTTAATATTGTAAACCCCCCCCCCCATTTGTTATACAGTAAAACAATCATACCAACCATCTAGTAAGAGGTATAAATCTGATGCAGTTTGCTCTGACAAATACGCCATGACCATTGGTACACTGGAAATATCTTCTTCCCATCACCATCCCATCATTTTCTCCAACTTAACAACAAAAGATAAAAAATAAAGTGTGTTTAAACAATCAAAACCAACTTTTTCATATGCACATTTTAAGTTTAAAACAGGAATAATTTATAAGGTTTTTTTCTGTATTGATCACTTTAATACATGTAGTTTTCACAAAGTCACTTATAAACAAGATTAATGTACACCAGTATATATTTGCAACTTGCCTTTTATATACAGTATACGGACAATTACTGAATTGCAATTCCAATACAAAAAATGATATAACATAAATGTAGGAAGTGATCATTTGAAAAGTATACAGATAAGACAACAAATAGGCTTATAAATACACATTTCATTTTTCATAATACAATGGGATAAAATCATAAGTGAATGTCGGATATAATTATAAGAGAAATGGATAACATTGCATGAGAATTAAAAACAGATCTTTAACTTATAATTAGTGACTAAATATGTAACTAAATCATTTTGTATGAGAAATTAAGTTACAAATTTAAGTAGAGTGAAAAGGTTTCAAAATGAAATGTTCTTTTTAAAACATGTACATATATAGTAATATTTTAATTCAACTTATTATTACTGATCCTGAATAGAAATTGCAAAACTGTTAGGCCTCTATTCTATAAAACAGGATAAAATCTGGCAAATTAAAAAAGAGAGATGTTTGGCAGATCTAAAGCACAAAAGAAAAGGATGGCATATATATCAGGAAAAAGTTAAAAAAGGAAAAAAGAACTATCAACATTAGAAAACAAAAGATTATGTAAAGCTTATACAAACCTGTTAATTCTCCTTCAACTGTTAAAATAAGATATCCCAGTCTAATGAGTTTTTTTTACATTTAAAATTGAAAAGAAAATCATAATTTCAATAAGAGGGTCCAAGAAACTTGAGTAATTCAACTCACTTTTAAATCTTCTTACATATTAGTACACAGTAGGGCATGAAAAATCTATTGAAATTCTACCAAAAACAAGTGAAAGGGGAATAACTCTTAAACAATCACAATTGCTGCCTTGAATAATGAAATCATTAAAATTGTAGATCTAAAAGGGCTGTTCATTTTTTTTTATAATGCAATATACTGCCAAATAGATCAATTTTATAACCATACATTTATATCTTTGTGGGTCCTCAAATTTTAAAATTTATTTTGAATACATGCAAACAAACTTTTAAAATACTGCAATTCAAAGAGCTGTTATTAAAATTATAATCTAACTTTATGCATATATGTCATGTATGTCATTTATGATTTTTATTCTTGGACTATTTAACCCAATTCTCACAGTCAATTTTGACTGCGTCAGACAGTGGATTTTAACACAATTGAGATTGAACCTTTTCTTATAACTTATGTATGAACGTTATTATCTCTCAATACCTGTTCATTTAAAAGAGATTAAGGTCATTTAAAGTTTTTTTAAATTGATTATAATTGCCTAATCATAATATTTTGGTTTTTAGTCTTTAAGCTTCATAGAATAACAAAAGTATACAAGTATGGAACATTTTTTTCATCTTACATTTGTAAATTGAAGACCTTGATCTTAATCTGAATTTAATGAATGCAATTTTTTCTGTTTTCATTTTAAATGAAAGTTATTAAATGTAAATGTTACAAATTTTATCATGAATATTAGCCTATGAATTCTTAATATTTCAAAGAATTATTTTTAACCTTATAAAGCTTTTAAGGTATAAATGTAACTATATTAAAAGAAACCATTTTTTTCATTTTTGTTTTTAAAATGTTTTACATTTTACATGTACATACATGTTATATACTATTTTTTATCAACATGCTTTAAAAAAACAATCAATCTAATGATAACTGTGCATAAAAACCATGGATTCATTTATTTTCTTTTAGTATAATCATTTTTTGTGGATTGTTGAAAAAATGTCAATTTGTGGGATCTTGACTTCATGGTTCTGAATTTAAGGCTTTTTGAGAGGAATCAAACTTCATGGATTTGACCAACCTAGAAAACTATGAAAATTGGTACCCAGCAAAAAAATAATGAAACCACAGTAAACACATACACAGAACATAAAAAATCTCAAGCATTTAATTTATTTCATGTGGAATATACATATACACCTACAAAAATAAACATTTATACAAAAAAATATTTGCCACAAATCTATAAATACAAATAACAATAGCCCAAAAATTTGCCAAAAATGGAATAATAGGTGTATGCTGCACATCGACATGCAGAAATAGTTCATTAGTAAGCATGTGAAATCAGTAAAATATTTTTTTTTACTCTGTTAACACTTTCAATTACCTGGCTGCTCCAATGAGACACCAACCCAATCTCCAGATTTGTGTATAATTGGCCCCTTGTATTTAACAGTCCCTCTGTATATTCTATAGTTGTACTTCACTTCAACCCTCTGTCCAATATTAACATTATGATGTAGCACCATTTTTGTGTAGTTCTATTTTTAACAGTTTAATCAGGAAGTTATCTGGAAGATAAAGACAATACACATTAATAATTCAGGTAGATTATAAATAAACCAAGTAATTTGTTCAAGACAAAATAGTTATTATTCCTGATAGAAGATAACGAGATGTGGAATAGGTGTACCCTGAGATAACAATAAGTAATTATTTTCTCAGGTGTACATGACACAACATAATATACAAACGACAATTTTTTTTAAAATCCACAAATCCACATTGATGTACATATTTGTATTAATAATAAATAATAATAAATACTTTCTTGTTGTGTGGTTTTCCCTGTGTATAGATACAAAGAAAATATATTACAACAAACTATAGTATAGTTAACAATTAGGTACCAAATGTAATACAAATCATGTAAATTCATAAAAAATAATTAATAAGAATTTAATGCAAAATGAATAATTGATGAAGATCAAAAACATTCTTAAAAAGAATTCAAAAAGAAAACATGAGGAAAAGGATTCAATCAGCTATCAATATTTCTATTCTTTCTTTTTTCTAAAAAGCACATCAACTTTTGATTCCTTTAACTAGGGAAAGTAGCACAATGTCTCACTTTTTAACTCTTTTTTATTTACATTACATTTCAACTTCTATTAATTGGCAATTAACAGAGAATTGATCTGTCAAAACATATTGAGTGACAAACCTACATGTATAATAAATCATGTAAACAGTCATGACAGTTGGGCATAATTTAATTAGATAAAATTATATTTGCATTAGACAATGTTAGAAGGTTCTGAAATAATAATGACAAAAAATTAATATTCATAAATCAAAATGGTTCTTATTTACAGAGAGGTCAGTTTGTCATGCATTTTTCTCTATTGTATATAAAATATCTAAAAAATTGTCACTTCAAATATGCATGTACATGTATATAGACAGACAATAAGACCCAAACACTTTTGTATACCAATTTATAGCGAGCACTGCTCATAGGGGGAGCGGAGAGCTCTATAACAAGTTCCTGCAAAAAACTTGCCTATTGCTTATACTGATTTTGCTTCTCAAAGTTAAAAGTACGGAGTATGTAAATATAAATGTTTTTCCTTCTAAAAATATATTTAGTGTTTTTAAACATGGAAGAGGGGCAAATGTTAACTAGCAGCATAATTTGTTTGCGCTTTTCATTTATTTTTTTTTCATTGCATATCAGTAAAGCAAATATTGCCAAAGTCATCATTTAAATTTGAGCAAAACGTAACGCCCTCATAGGCACCATTTTCAAAATGATTTTCAGAATCAACCACAAAATTTGTTTGCTAAAATTCAATTTGGAGTATTCAAAAGAAGTTTTTATGATTATCAAGTTTAAACATTTTTTCCTCTTTTATTTCCCTTTCAAATGAACTAGATATTGAATAAATTATGATGACAAATGCGTGTGAAGCTACATGTAGGCAAATTCCCGGCAAATTATGCCTACAAGGCTACATCATGTTGTAATTTGTGTCTGTCATATGATCATGATGATAACATCGTGGAAAGCACGGCTTAAACTACAGTATTTTTATGTTTAATAAAATCGAATTTATCAATCATTTTTAACGGTCTTTGTCAAAACATTCTACATGTACAATACTTACCTCGTTTAGTTTTTTAATTCAGCATTTTTTAAACTTTGTTGATTGTTTCCATGAAAGGTCTAATTCAAGTAGACGCTTTAACTGTGTCTTTCCGACGCTTGAATTGACAGGTGCTTCTTAAACCAAAAGAAAAACTACTACAAAAACGCACAACCATGTTATATTTAGTTAGAACTTTAACTTGCATTGAAGTTGAAAATAAAGATGATAACAAAATTCCCGAACTTGGAGGATCAATCTCAACGTCAAAGAGAAAAGACACAGAATGCAAGACATATCAGAAAAATTATAGATCGCGTCCGGACTTGATATAGACCACTGGTACATGCATTTCAAATGAAATGGTGAGCTACTATAAAACTAGGTTTTATGGCACGCGGATTCTACCACTTCCTTTGCGATCTTAGGGTACGGTAGTAGCACTAAACGCAACACGGTTGAGAAGACATAATAGGGATAAAAAGATGACAATCACAAAAAACGTCAACCATTACGTTCGACATAATTTTGAATTTTTCCATCAGTGGCTGATAACGATAGAAGAATTTTTAAGGGACCGTATGAGACGTATTTTCTTATAACCTTGGCCAAAAGGTCGGTAAGGTTTTCGAAAATTTAGAAATTTAAGTGTAGATTTTCAACAAAATTGGTCTTCAACTGTCACCGTGAAAACTGTATCCCACTTCGAACATTTCTGGATCCGCTCCTGACTTATTTAACTGAATAAAAACTCTTGTCTTAAGTCAACATACAAACGGGATTAAGTTGAATCTTTCACAGCGACGGCATACATCGATCACTCTAAATCCGCTAAGCATGTCATCTAGAAAATGGCGAGATGTTGGAAAGAGAGGCGACACAAAATATATAAGCCAATTTATAAAAATCCTCATTGAAAAACAACCAACATTCTTCAATGTGACTAACAAATTCTTTGTTTATTGTTTTGTCATTAGTCATAAACTGTGTATCATGCCAATTTTAAATGCTACTATAGTCAGACCTGAATAAGCTAAATTGCGGCCCAATAAAAAAATCAAAATTTAAATTAAAAAAAAGAGCACTTGCAGCCAAGCTATTTACAGGCTGGAAATCTGTTATGTTAAAATGGCCTACACGGACTAAGGGCATATATCTGCCGGATAATTATTTTCAACAACATAAGTTTTTCGTACAAAGAGATGAAGAATATTGACTTTTGACACCTTAGCTGATAAGATAACAGCGGGAGAAAGACCGCAGTTAGTGGCTACAAAACCAATAACCAAAGACAGAGAAAATCTTCAATAGCATCAATCTGAGGCAATCTTCAGTAGCACCGCACAACTTTACAAAACTTTTACATATAATGATATACATGTATATTCGAAGAAATGCAATTTTGGTCGAATTTACACGGCCCTTGTGGGGTCACAAGGGATTTAATTTCTGGCCTGTTAGCTTTGACAGAATTTTACCTTATAAGGGATATAAATTCTAATAGGGGATTATCAAATGTTTATGTTGCAGGACATTTCCCATATCACATACGGATAGAGAAAAAAGGAATAAATCTGACCTAAAAGGGTTTTAAAGGGCCTTTATTTTTTTTAGGAATGATTATGAAATATCTTTTTCAAATCTTAACCTTAACTCAATTTCAGGTCGGTCTGTTAGAACTTGATTTAAAAAAAATGATTAAGTTATAAACTTAGGCTTACTTCTCTCCAATGGTAAATGTCAGTGTTCATGGCGGATCCCTAAATTTTGAAAGGGGTGAATATTGACTGACTTAAGAGGGGACCCACACTGGCAAGGCTTCAATATAATGTCTTTCTATACATATGAAATCTTTTTTTTTCTGACAAAAGCCGGGTGGATGGGATACTCCCCCTCCCCTGGATCCACCCATATTTGTAACCATGATTGATCATAAGTAGAACGTCCAACATTAATCAATACATGTATGGTTCACGTATCCGTCTGTTAAGACCTTTTTAGGATCGAATTGTCGACCACACACTAGCTATATGAAATCATTGATTCAATGAAAATGTTTAAATACTATGAAAATACTCTAAATATATCAGCCACGTGATGGAAGTACATTTATATATAAGGAAGTAAACATGTCTGTTCCTCTATTTATTAACCTGTTTATCAGAATAAAAAATTCGCGAAGAATAATGGAAATTTATACAATTCAAATACCCTAAAAATGTGAATTTCATCATTTAAATTAAACATTTTCAATGACTTAGTCAAAATGTTGAAATGATAAGGATTATTGTTCTGCTAATCTTTATATGTTATGTCTCTAAAGTTTGCAGCTTATGTTCGTCAAAAGTGACAGGATTCGCAAGTAAGGACTCACTGGGTGAAAATCCAATAAAAGGTAAGATAGTGTTCATAAAGTATTACGGTATATCATAAACTTATATGCTGTTCATTTAAATTTCAGTGTAGTATTAAAATCGGTCCAGACCTGCCCATGTACCCCGTTTATTGATATGTGATTTTTTTCGGACTGCTTAAACTTAAACCTACAAACAGAAATATCCAAATTTGAGAATGTATGGAAATTAGGTTGGATTGTTTTTCCTTTCCTTGATACTTTATAGCTCGTGGCATAGGGTGTCTGGGTGGCGAATAGGCAGCACAGCATAGATTGTCTTAAGAGGCGATTTTATATAATTTAAGGGTCTTGGTATTCTGATATTGGGTTAGTGAGACCAAGGTGTGTACCCAAGGTGGCTGAATAGGGTGGCCCCGAAGACTCGTCCGCAGGGGTTGTCAGGTCTTTCATAAGGAAAATCTGACAGCTGTCCGAGCTTTTCAGTGGGTCAATGTCTGTGGAGAATGCGACGTTTAACGCAGATAAAATACTTCTTTGTAGGCCACCAAGTAATGCACCATATAAGCTCAATTTTCTGCCCCTACCAACTCTCAACTTTTCCAGTGGTCTATAAAATTTACTGTTTCTTTGTTCCCCAACCACACTATATTTCTCATCATCATTTCGTGTTCATTTTATCATCTTCATGTTTATCGTCCTTATTTAGTTATTGTGGTGTCTAAAACACAAGCTAGCTCACAAACTCACTCACTCTTTTGCCATATTCTGCGCCTCTGTCCCTCCTCTCGCTTCAGTATTGCTCTTCTTTTTTTTTCAGATACAAGTACAATTGAATATGCTTTGGTAGCTTCTTTTAAAAGAATTCAGTGCTGCACAAATACTTTCCGACACATACAGTGGGCTTTCAAGAGCAGAAACGATTCAATATGGCGACCATTTCACCACATTCCAAACCACCCATCACTTTTGGCGGGAAATCAGATTCTGCAGTTCAGACGAATTGGATGGAACAACGAGGGCACATATCGCTGCAGTATTTTCACCGCCAACAAAACGAGGATTGAAAAGTTTACAGAATTAAATATTTATTGTAAGATGTAGCAAGGTTTGACAAAATTTCACAACCTGTGAACATGACAATCTTTTTTTTTTATTTAGAATCTTTTAGAAATTGAAAATAAGAGAGTAAAATGTACCACATATATAAGTACATGTAAGCAAAGTAGAAATCAAGAAATAACATGTAGTTATGCTAAGTTAAAATATTTTAGGTCAAATAGTGGAATGAGCTCGTATTGGATTTACCCCATCAATCATGCCCCTTTAACTGTAACATTCTTTTTAGTCGTTTTTATACTCCATCGAAAGCGTTATAAGACCAATAGTCCAACTACATTTGATTCTTTGTTTTCAGCTTGCATAGATCGACAAGTGCCAGAAGTATTTGGACCGAAATCAGAATACAGCGAAGACGGAAAAACGTTAACGTTGATTTGTACCGTTGACGTGGGTTGTGCTGACAATGCTGCCGTCGACATATCTTGGCATGATGCAAAATGGAATGATCTACTGGACAAAGATGAAGACAAAATAGGGAGATTTAACGTAATGACAACAAAAAGGTAATCTTTCAAGACACCTTTTTATCATAAATGCGGCCGTATGCGCACTTTCAATATTATTTGATTTTTTTTCTATATTTTCTTTTATTAAGAGGGTCTGCTAGAACAATTTCGAATATACCGTTTTTATACAGTGCATATAAATGAAGGTTTGTTCATATAACGATTGAAATACATCAACTTTGTCCGAATAAGCATGAAAGTTCTTAAGAGGCTAAAATAATTCTGTCCTAAAGCATCAATATGGGAATACCTTTAAATGAGCATCCTAGCTTTCTATTTGACACTTTTGAAACCTATTTTGGATTGCTTGCTTGCTTGCTTGTTGTTGGGTTTTCTTTTTCTTGTTTTTTGTGTGTGTTAATTTTAATCGAAATGGACTTCGATAACCCAAAACTCTGCATGTTTATTCAAAATGTGAAATGAATTCACAAGAAGTGATGCGTTTTTTGTGTTGTTAAGTATGTTATTGTTATATTTTAGAAATCATAATACAATAATTGAATCCAGTATGACTGTCCATTCTGTGCAAGAATTAGACCCCAACACCATCTTCCAATGCCACGTTTCATGGAATGGAGGGAACAAAACGGCTTCAGCAAAATTGCAAAGAACAGGTATAGCAGTATCAATAGAATGGATTTGGTTAAGTTAGATGTAGTTGCTCCCAATAAATATATGTTTGAAAAATCTTTAATTTGAATTGTGCCTTTACAATAATCTGAAGTACAATTAAAGACTCCTCTTTAACATGAAATTAAAGAAACCCGTAGGGAATATTTATCTTAAAAAAAACACTGCTTCCTACCAAGAATGTCTAATCATTAAAAGAAATATCCAGAACCCCACAAAGCTGACAATAATACATTTTCATAATCGGTATCTAAATCCAAAAGGTCCGCTTAGGCTTAGCACAAGAACATGTACATGTAGTTATATCGCTGATTTTGTCGTTCGATTCGGTCATGAAAATCCTTTGGCTTGCTTGCTTGCTTGCATCATGCAGCCGCGTATTTTAAAAGATTGATGACAAAGTGTGAACACATAATCACAGTTTCAAATGTTCTCCCTGTCATTCTTAAACTCTGATGTTAAGAAATCATTTATTATAGTTTAGACCCACTATATACTTTTTGACGAATAAGAAGTAGTTTTCTGGTTTTATTTAGATTGGATTATACACAACAAATAAACATGCTAAACTGAATAAAAAATTCTTCCAGATTTACACATAACAACAGCAGTGACCAAAACTCAGAGAGTTGCACTTATAACGCTAGCAGTTGTAGTTCTTTCTTGCACAGTCGTATGCCTCAAGATATTATTTTACCACATTAAACTGCTTTTGTATACGTATACTTCTTGTGGAAAGCTGGAAAGTCTTGGTGAGTATATAAATATAGTGAAATTAGTTATTGTTAAATACATAGTATTACTGGTTTTTACGTTCATGTTAGGTCAGTAACCAATATCACGAATTCGAACAATACGGAAAAAAAAACAATTCTTAGGGAGCAACCGATTTGATTTTTAGAGGGGGGGCTAAGGTATTTTTGGGGCCCGCCATTTAATTTTTCTAAAAATCTGAGCCTGGATTTTTTTTTTTTTTTGGCGCACGTAATGCGTGCGTTTTTTTAAAGTTTATATTTAAACCATTGGGAAGTGTTGGTATTGGAGTGTGCTCAGCTCAAGAACACAAACACACCGCGACAGAACAAACTTTTGACATAAGTAAGATTTCATGAATAAAAATATATACAACCACTGTTGTGTCTGCTACACAGGAACATGAATGACTTTATGAATTTTCATTATTAATATAATGAAAGTTAAACTTTTTGAATTTAACTCAATTAAACACGCAATTTGCCATTGTGCATGTTTGCACTAACCAGTTATTTTGATTTAAATTAATCCAAAAATAATGATATTTACATTTCTTAGAACCTACTAAGGAGTTCCATACTTTCATCATTCATGAAGATCAAGACAGAGAAATTGCAGAGAGAATAAAACTAAGACTTGAGAACGATTCATATTGTGTTACAATGTGTGCTGATATCGAAGGCGGTAAATGTAAGGGATTTACACTTTTTTTTAATCTTCACGAATAGTTATACTTACTCCGATTTTAAACACACCAATTTTTTTCCGTGGAGCTTAAAACACGAGTGCATTGACTACCGGTAAAAGCGATTTTGACGCATCTTAATTATTGCTTATTATACGTACATTTGGTTTGAATTTAGTTGTACAATCGACTCAATGGTCAAATCAGAATATTGAAATATATTTAAACAGAAGGAAGCAAAGTTATAAATGTACCAAAGGGCATTCGAATCTTATCAAAAGCAAATAACACAGTTATAAATGTTGCTCATCATGCATGTGGCAGTACGAAATTTCGTCATGAGCACTATTTTAAGCTTACTTTCGAATATATGGAACGAGCGATTAATAAATGTGTATAGGAAGCATCCCTTCTCCTTTTCAACACAGACACCAAGCCTTTTTCTTTTCTGTCATTTTTTGCACTTACACAAATTCTCCTTTCTATCTACATGTATCTTCGTTTTTCGCGTAACTCGCATACATGCATGCCTAGCTTATAAATGTATTGTGTATATTTACAACTTTGTCTGTTATACCCCCCCCCCCCGAAGGGCATAATGTTTTAGGCTAATCCGTCTGTCCATCCACCCGTCCGTCCGTCCATGATTAAATTTGATCATTTGTTTATTTAAAAATTCTTAAAACAAAGACAAAACATAGGATACCCCAATGAAGGAAATTACAAAAAGCACAATGTTGCTACAATCATCATTGTGACTCAAGTAAAACGATTTTGAACTTATTTGTTAGTGATTTATTGCTATCGTTTTTTTCTAGTAAAATTTGCTTCTTTTGTAGCTGAGATGAAAATGGTACAAACAAAGGCCCTAGAAAGTCAAAGTCTTATAATTATATATCCATCGGAAGCCGACTGCTGTGTTGAATTTACAAGAATTTGCTCCGCACAACAGTATTTTCGAATAAAGCAAATAACAGTTATCACAAGAAAGCATGAACCAATATTTGAAAACTGGGATGTTTTGGATGACCCAGCGCTGACAAAGTTAGTTCTTCCAGAGCAAGGTTGCTGCATGTTTGTACGGGAAAGTACGTTTTTCTGCCGGTTGAAATTACGCTTACCTAAAGTTGGTGATAAGAGACATACATGTATGTTACATTCAGAAATTGGTTTAAGCTTAACTTGATCTAATTTATAACATTAAGCTGCTCAAAGATGAGGGTGCTGATGAGGTTTACAAAATAGAGAAAAGGGAAAAAAATAATAGACTGATGTCAACAGATAAATGGTCACCAAAATGATTGATAGAGAATAATGACCATTACATAGAGAAGTGGCCAAGATATTTAAAGGGCAAAATATTTATCATAAGAATACAGAATTGAGGACCCCATGATACATTCCATACGTACACTCACAGACGCATAACTACCCCTTTAAAGAGAAAGATAGTATTGTTATAATCGAAAATAATCATTAAATGTGAAAAAATATATGTCTGATTTTTAGGCAAGCGATAGCTGCCATGTGTAGTCATAAGGTTACTGCTGGCTTTCGCGTTGTTTTTCTGTCTAGACGGAGTAATCTGCCTACTGTAATTCTTTATCTTCTATATTACTTTTAAAAATATAATCAAATATGTTAGAATTTAATGAATTTTATAAATATCTCCATTTTTAAACGACACACAACAAGTTTTATTAATTCCTTTTCAAGTTACAAAACGAACTATATAATGATCGGCTCCAGAACATACATAAATATTTATCTGTAACTTGATTGGTCGTGCAGTCCACCTTTGAATATTGCTGTTATTTCATTGGTTTAGTGTATGTTAATTTTTGATTCATGCATAAAACTCAATGCACGTACAATTAAAACACTGGACGAGTTCATTTTTATCGAAGGGGTTTTTGAATCGATACCATTTGTGTGTGCACCCGAAAGTTGATATATTTTTTATTTAAAAGATTGAATAATCTTCTGTGCCAAAAGGAAGGGGACACTAGAGTGTTCATTAACTTTGAAAATATCTGCTATTTTAGTGCTTATATATTTCGCTTGCCTTTTATATGGAACGCCAAATTAACATATATTCAATTAATTGTACCTATCTTCAAATAATTGAAGATATGTTCAATTGAATTATACCTATCTTCAATTGATTTATACCTATCTTCAATTCAATTATAGATATCTTCAATTCAATTATACCTATCTTCAATTCAATTGTACCTAGGTACAATTCAACACAATTAAAGATATCTTCAATTCAATTGTACCTATCTTCAATTCAATTGTACCTATCTTCAATTCAATTAAACCTATCTTCAATTGAATTGAACCTATCTTCAATTGAATTGAACCTATCTTCAATCGAATTGAACCTATCTTCAATTGAATTCAATTCAATCTATAATTGAATTGAAGATAGGTATAATTCAATTGAAGATAGGTGTAATTGAATTGAAGATATCTTCAAATGAATTGAAGATATCTTCAAATGAATTGAAGATATCTTCAATATGAATTGAAGATATCTTCAAATGAATTGGAGATATCTCCAAATGAATTATGGAGATGTTGGAATTAGACCTATCTTCAAGTGAATTAAAGATATCTTCAATTCAATTGAAGATAGGTACAATTGAATTATACCTAGGTGCAATAAAATTGCACCTAGGTATAATTCATTTGAAGATAGGTTCAATTGATATGAAGATATCTTTAATTATTTGAAGATAGGTACAATTGAATTGAAGATATCTTCAATTTATTTGAAGATATCTTCAAATGATTGAAGATATCTTCAATTATTTGAAGATAGGTACAATTAATTGAATATATGTTAATTTGGCGTTCCATACTTTTAACGCTTTAGTGCTTTGATTTTAATGGTTTTCATGTCCCTTTACAATAAAACTTTGGTACAAACTCGACTTCCTTTTTAACAGATCTCAATAGAAGATAATGCGATATTGAATAAGTGTAGGCGACAGTACCTACATACATCAAGCCACAATGGAAAACAGCGGCCTTCAAGGGTGTATCTAGTGGTCGCTGCTCGTCTTTTTGCAATTGGCCAACCGTAGACTAAAATTTTAATGCATACGATTCAAAACAAATCATAAAATATCAAAGAAAGACCCCCTCCTTGGCATAAAACAACAAGAATAAGACGACCAATACAAACATTAGCTTTAACAGAGATTTCTGACTTAGGACAGGCACATAAAAAGTGTGGCTTGGTTAAACTGGTATTTTAGGACCAAACCTTCCCCCAATTAATAATCTCAAACAAGGTTCAAAATGACATACGGTTAAAATCAAATTGATAAAGGTTCAATTCAACAAGAGAGAACATAAACATAAAGACTACAAGAAAACAGGAGCCTGGATAGCTTACCTGGTCCTCAATACATACAGATAGCTGTTAAGCTTAATAAACTTGAGCTTACAACAAGCAACAGCTTTTCTTTATATGCAATAGTTTTCATTCCATAGGGCCAAAAAATAAAAAGGCTTTCTTTATCTTAAGAGGGTCATAACCCCTACCTATAAGGGGTCATCTGACAACTTCATCTCTATAGAGACCTGAAGAGTCTACGATTCTTTGGGTTTCTCTATCTGCTGCTGAGTTGTAAGCCATTTGAAGTGATTTTGACACTGCCTTTATTTTAGAGACGGCGGCCATGTTTTTATTGATTTTTTTTTCAAAATGAGATTGTTTGTCAACTATCAATCTTGCAAATTAAGTTTCAGTCAAATTGGTTCAGTGGTTGCAGCGGAGAAGATTTACGGACAACGGACGTCGACGGATGCATAATGATGACCTTAGCTCACATGGTCTTTGCCCAGGTGAGCCAAATAACGAGACGCTGAGAACACACGCTGTAACGCACAGCTCCTTAGAACCATCCATCGATAGATATAAAATAATTACTTATTTCGATTTTGAACTAAAATCTGACTGAATTAAGAAAATCATTGAATGTTGAAATATGAACTGAAATCTGGTTTAAATATTGAACTAAGAACAATTCAGTTTGAATGTTGAACGTTGAACAAGAATCTGGTTCAAGATTGCACTAAGAAAAATTTAAATGTTGAACGTAACGTCATTGGACTGAAATTTGGTTCACTATCATGGAACCATAAACAAAAAATCAAAATGTTGAATGTTGAGGGACGTTTAGTATTGAACCAATTTGACACGCGATAACTTCTGCTTTGCCTGGTGCTCGTTGAACATCTATTCAAGGCTCATCAGAGGCACTGTAGCTAAAAGGTTGAAAATGCCAATCACAGTATTCAATATGTATTCAAAAACGTATGCATTTAACAATAAAATTTAAAAATTCCGAAAGCAATTTGTTTACATGGTTTGAACATCTTTTGCATAGAATGACTGGACTAAATTAGTTACTTTAGATAGATGTACATGTACCTACCACTAAACCATACCGTATAATTTTTTTTTTCGCGGGAATCGCGATAGTTTGCAACTCGCGAAAATATAGTCCCGCGAAAATAAAATTTCGTAAATAGTATATGTACATATATGTTACAGTCATTTTCTTAAATCAGGCATTTTGTAAAATGCCTGATATTTTAGGCATTTTATAAAATGACTAAGTCCTATCGGCATTATATAAAATGCCTGAAAATATTCAGGCATTTTACAAAATGCCTAGAATTTTTTAACAAAATTAAAGAAATTGCCTAATATATTTAAAAAAGATATTGTCATATGGGTATTGGTAGTCCTATGTATACACATAAATTACTTTGAAACTTGTTTTAATCATTGAAAACATATTCATAGCTAGAGTTAAATTCATAGTCATTTGTAAAATCATTGCTTGACCATGGCAGATGCACAATTTTCGTTGAGCTCAGAACAAAAGTTTACAGATTTTAGATACTAGCAACATCAAAAAGGATATTAAAAAGGGATAATATAAGATCCTTTGAAAAGTATAAAAAGCAACCAAAAAGAATACACTGAATTATTATTATATTTTTTTTCTTTTTATTATCTCACCTGGACCGCAGGTTCATGTGAGCTATTGCCATCATTTGATGTCTATTTTCGTCTGTCGTCTGTCAACAATGTTTCAAAAATATTCTCTGAAACTACTGAACAGAATTTAGTGAAACTTGGTATGCTTGATCATTAGGGCATCTTGCACAAAACGTTTGTTTCAATTTTGATGCGTCAAAAAACATGACCCCCCTTGCTAAAATGGACTGGGAGTCTGTTTTTGGCTTGTAAATTAAAAAGTATAAGAGATCTGATGCAAATTTCCTGCTTTAGCATCACAAGCTCTAAAAGTCTCCATACGGTCGAAGTGATCAGCTGACTCCAGGAGTATAGCCCTTTAAAGGTAAAACTGGATTTTTTTTTCATGTTAATTTTTTACCTATAGAATAAAAACTAATGCAGTTTTTGCTTAGCTTTCAGCTTATTGAGCTCTGCAAAAGTCTACATTGAATGGAAGTTGTCAGTTGACCCCTTTTATGGATTATTGTCCTTAAAAGGAATAAAAAGAATGATAAGGATTGCAGATAGAAAAAAAAATTCTTGCTTAAACCTTTTAGCTCATGAAGTTCTACAAAAATCTGTATTGAATGGAAGTTGTCAGAGAACCCTTTATAGAAGTTATAAAAATCAATATGCACAGGGGTGCAAAAGCCGAGTTGCCCCAAAATCAGTAGTGTCCCTCCTCTTATGTTAGTAATACGCCAAAGTTTAATAAAAAAAAAGTTGAGTTATGGTCCGGAAACCATTGATAGATTTAATCCAAAATCATTAGTGTTCTTCCTCTTACAGTATGTAACAATATCGCAAAGTTTCATTAAAATGGGTTCACAACTTTTTGAATTATGGTCCGGAAACCACTAATTTAAGAAATTTTCCAAAAGTTTTTCTGTCCCTGTGACCTTGACCTTGAATGGATTTACTACAAAATCTAAAGGTTCACTCCTCGTATGTTATGTTACAATATCCCAAAGTTTCATTAAAATGGGTTTACAACTTTTTGAATTATTGTCCGGAAACCACTAATTCGAGCAATTTTTCAAAGTTTTTCTGTTGCTGTGACCTTGACCTTGAAGTTTTATTAAAATCCGTTTTCACAACTACACGTATGAGTTGTGGTCCGGAAACCACTAATTCGAGAAATTTTTCAAAGTTTTTCTGCCGCTGTGACCTTGACCTTGAATAGATTTACTCCAAAATCAATAGGTTTTTTTTCTTCTTTTAGTATGTAGCAATTTCCTAAAGTTTCATTAAAATCATGCAGTTCACAACTTTTTGAGTTATGGTCCAGAAACCAATTGTTGACGCACGCCCGCCCGCCATCCGCCGCATCATAACAATAGCCGAGTTCAACGACTAAAAAGTAACCTTATTCTTGTTTTTGCCCTATAGAATGAAAGGTAGATAGAGAAAAGCTGTTGTTTGCTTAAGTCTTCATATCATTATGGTCTACAGAAGTCTCTATAGGGTCAAAGTTATCAAATGACCCTTTATAGGGGTAATATCTCATACAAGAGAACCTGATCGCTCAAGGACCAGATGAGCAATTCAGGGTCCTTGGCGACTCTTGTTAATAATTATTCAGGAAGCAACCATTTGATATTTTACGGAATGGGGTTGCTATTGCTACCTTTAAAACTTTATATATTAGCAATTAATTTTAAAGCAAGAATGTTTATTATTTGCTAAATGTCTTAATTTCTATTTTAAAAATCCTTCTTGGTACTTCAGAAGTTGGTTGCTTATTTCAGGCATTTTGTTAAAATTTTCAATATTTTTCTAGCCATTTTGTTAAATGACTGAAGATTTTAGTCATTTTATAGAATGCCTAAAATCGGTCGGCATTTTATAAAATGCCTAAAATTTTCAGTCATTTAACAAAATGCCTAAATTAAGAAAATGACTGTAACATATATATATAGTTTAGGGTCTAAAGAAAACCAGAAAACTCTTACTAAACCCGTCGAGAAGCAGACTGGATCGAAAACGATGCAGTTATTAAAAAACTGGTACAATAAAATCGGAGAATAACAAAACAGTCGGGCGATAAGGTGTTAATACTGGGAGAATCTTTCCACAAAGGAATTTGACTGTTTTGTTATTTTCCGATTTTATATAGTTTTATATTGGAAATCGCTAAAATTGAACTCCGCGAAAAAAAGATCTTCCATTTTTTACAAATCCGCGAAAAAACAACTTATACGGTATATGGTCATATATAAATTTCTTATATAACTATTTGCCAGTATCATTTTTTTTTTTAAAAGATGATAGACCTGTAAGTTTCAAGAGACGGAACGCTTGCACGGCTCACCGTTTCCGATAAAAAGTTAGTCTCTCCCCTGCAGTAAACAAACAAATCGGAGGAAAATGTGACTTGTGATAAAAATCCAATTAAACACACATAGAAAGTGTGTCATCTTAAGGTTGATGGAAATCTGTTTCCAAATTAATATTTTATAATCTTTTTCACAATGGCGCTGGCATTCTTTCTTTAACTGGCATAAAACATTCTTTAAAAGTGTAACTTAAACTGTTAAACCGAAAGTAGGTGTTGTTTATAATTTCCCAGTTTTAAGCATGGCATATTCCAGCTTATCAGAACAACAAGGACAGCTTTTGTGGACTAGACAGGTTGAAATAGCTAATGCAACAGAACTGACACCAGATTCAACTTTACCAAAAGGTATATGCCGCTTTGAAACTATTTTGTAATATTTTTCTATGACACGCATGACATGTTTAATATATTCCAATTTACAGGGTTCCCACGCCATCCTTGAATTCAAGGAAACCTGGAAAAGTCCTTGAATTTCCTTTCAATGCTCAAAAACCTGGAAAAATCCTTGAATTTTATCAAATATCCTTGAAATACCCTGGAATTTTGTAATATGCAGATTTGTTGACCGTTTGATGAAAAAAGGCTGAAAAATATTGGATATTTTAGAATTTTTGTGGACTATTTTAATCCTTGAAAATGACCTCAATACCCTTGAAAAGTCCTGGAAAAACCCTTGAATTCTGTGTCCAAAAAATAGTGGGAACCCTGAATTTAGTTCTTGTTTAAAATTGTTATTAAATGCATGTTATATCTTATACATGTATATTCTTTAAATTTTTAGCTTGACCAGAAAAGGCCTAAAGGGTTAACTATTTCAGACTTTTATAATATATAAACAAGATTGTCTGTCTTTTCAATAGAATACATATATGTCACCTGTATTTTAAAATATTTGATCTTAGAGGGGGGGGTAGGACCTTTTTCGGGACACCGGGATTGGCCATATTTAAGCTCGGGATTCTGGGATTTGGATAATTTAAGTTGGGATTCCGGGATAAAATTATATCAACTTTACCGGGATTCGGGATTTTCTCATTTTTAAGTTGGGATGACAAGATTTTGTAAAAATTAGTTCGGGATTCCGGGATCAGACCCCTCCTACCCCCCCTCATCTTAGACCTATCATATATACAGGTCTATGATATGATAAACAAGAAATATGACATAATTAAAATTACTAAATAGTTCTATAGATCAACAAAATTACCAAATACATGTATATATATTCAGAGGCTGTGGCATATGCATATGTAGTTGCTAATATGATTAAGGCCCTGCCTTTTTAGCGAGCATCGAAAATCTATATACCTTTTAAAAATAGATCCATGTGCTCGACCAGCTAAGTGTAACGTAAAGCGGGGACTTTTAAAAAAGGAATTAGATAGTAGCAAAGTCTGACCCCACCCAACCCAAACATATGCATGCACTTGGGAAAGTTGTTGTTAAATTATCTGGGATCAATAACTACTTATTAAAAATTCAATTTAATATTTGTGCAAATAATAAATCCTGTAACATTCTGGGACGACATTTTATTTGCCTGTAACATTATGGGACGACATTTAGCGGGGACAATATTATCCCTTTATGGATTATGTGACGTCATTTCCTTGTCAGAGTATTTCGCGCTTCTTCATCAGCAGACCAAAACAACATTCAGATTCTGTCAGGTTTTGTGATATTTTCTGAGTATCAGTGTTTTATTTGAAGCATTGGTAACAGAAGGTACATTAAGAAACCTGGCGGAAAAAAACCGTGAAGTAAAAATATCATGCATGATTGAGGAGAGTGAGTGAAACCCCACAGAATGGGACTCTTCTTTCATTTTCAGGTAAGAACCTTTTATTTATTATTATGAGTAGGTTTTGTTCAGTAAATATATGTATTTCTATATCTTACTTAGAATTTAACAAAGCTTGGTCAGTATCATGCATTTGGTATGACTAGTCAATGGGACGATGTTGCCAAAAGCTAGCTTGGTAATTTCCGGAAAATCAATTTTCAGCGAAAAAGACCGAATGGTGTTTAAATTAAAATCTGTGTGTAAAAATAAACAAGTGGATGAATGAGGGTTTTATCACTGTTTTTGAATTTATATTTTTTTAATTTTTGCATAACAGATTATGATGTATTTTTTATAAGCCAAGAGGATTGATTTTTTTACTTGCTCCGTGCCTATTATTTTTTTCACTCCGTAAAAGTAAACCTGTTCCGGTTTTATCGTCAGTATATTTCTGGCACATCTCGAAACATGTACAATGTCGTAGGGCTCGCATCTGCGATGCTCGATAATAAATCTGTGGCAGAAAATTTTGCCAGGAGCGGACAAGATAATAGATAATATGAAATTATCTTTATACATGTATATAATGCATTATGTTTCTTTAAATGCAAATTAATCATTAAAAAGATTTTGGCTTTTTTAAATGTTTCATTTTCTATTTTTTTTATTTGTAGAAATATCAAAGACCCATTGGAAATCACAAGAGGGGGTTGAAAATTGTAGAAACAAAAAATGCAAGAGGAAATTCTCCTTGATAGAAAGAATACACCATTGTAGGAGGTACATGTATAATGTATAAGCTCATCTGGCATGTCTGGATCTTTCTCCTATAATAAGACAGATATCATATTTCCATGAGAATTGCAACTAGTCCAAAAAAAAGCATGACATCAACTAATTTACTTAAAAATCCACACAAAAGTGGTGTTGTTTTCAGGCCATCAACCAGCCTAAGCACATAAAAAAAATCAACATGCATGAAATTTAAAGCATACAAATAAAATTAGAATTAAAACCAATGATGTACTTTCAACAAGATTGCTACATGCAGCCAGTGTCCCCCGCCGCCACATTAAAGTTGAAAATTTACTAAAATTTGAATAATTGAAACTGCATTGCGATATGATTACCTACAGATCATGACAAATGATCTTACAAAGTTTCATCAAAATCTACCTCACAAAGTGTTCCTATGACCTATAAAATGAACAAAGTGGATAAAATCCCATAACTCCTTTAAAATTTGTTGAATCAAAACGGCAGTGCAATATGATCAGCTACATATCATGACAAACAATCCTACAAAATTTCATTAAAATCTGTTGAGCAGTCTCAGAGGAGTTGCAGTGGTTTCCTTTGAAGGCAGCCTTCTACTTTAACTCTGTGACCTGCTACTTTTGCCAAAAATAAAGGAAATGTTATTAAAATCAACCTTTTACTTCACAATTTTAGCCTTCTACTTCTAAATATAAGGAAAACCCTGGGAGTTGTGTTCACAAAGTGTTCCTATGACCTAAGATGAACAAAGTCGATAAAGTCCCATATAGCTCTTATAAAATTTGTCAACTGAAAATGGTGTGCAATATGATTAACTACATATCCTGACAAACAATCCTACAAAATTTTATCTAAATCTGTTGAACGGTCTCAGAGGAGTTGCGCTCACAAAAGTGTGATGGATGGACAAAGACCATTGTTAGGTCCCTCCGTCATGTTGTGGCAGGGGACAATAACATATGATTAATTTTCAGGTGTGGAGATATCTTTTGTAATAGTTGTGTTAGATTTAGAAGAAATTTGAATATACTTGCCCACCCAGACCCAGAGGGAAAACCATATAAAGTAAGTGGATATGGCTTATTGAAAAAATTAATTTTCACGTTCAAGAATTGGTCAGTTTTTATTCCAGTTAAGTCTGAGAAGCTGAAATCTCTGCTTGTTACATTATAATTTTCAAATTTCTTTCATTATAAATGTATGATATGATTTTCAAACTGTAAAGAATTTGAATAATATGAAAGTTAAACAAGAAGAGTTATATTGAGCAAATTCACAGATGTGTCAAATAAATGAACTACAGGTGTGTCAAATACATGTAGATGAATTACAATTGTGTCAAATAAATGAATAACAGGTGTGTTAAATAGATGAATTACATTTGTGTCAAATAAATGAATTACAGGTGTGTCAGTCATGTTTTGAAGAAGGTAAAGACTCATCAGGCCAAGCCAGAAGGTTAACAGACCATTTCTTGTTCCTGAGGAGACAAGGTCAAGAGAATGCTGTCCGCAGAGAAAATGGAAAAATATGTGGATCTTGGAGGAATAGGTATTGTTTACATATACACATGTACTATTTTTTTTGGCCTGCCATAGAAAGAATATTACGACATACATGTTCAGGTTTAACATGTGTCGTTTTGTTTGTTTATCACACCTTATGATCACCGTTGGGTTTTATCCTGGGTTTAGATTTTATTCAAAGCTGAATTTTATACAACTGTTGGTCAGATCTTCATGAAAGGACAACACATTGCATCAAATTATGAAAATCCAACAAATATATGTGAAGTTAGCAGTCACATTTGCTTCTTGACTAATATCTAACAAATGAGAATAGAATTTGTGTCACATTGCTTAAAAATACTTGAGGTTGTTTTAAATCTTTTTCTTTTATAAGAAGGTATTTAACCAAATGTCAAATGTCCAATAATTTGTCATAATTGCAAGGGTTATAATTGGACAATTTATGCATTCTCTAACATTCTTTCAAAATGCTTTGTATATATCTGTATTCAAAGGTTTAACTTAGAAAAAGAGATCAATCGCTTACTGGTTGGGTTCAAGGAGAGTATAGGCACATCTGAAATGAAGAGAACTTTAAATGAAATGACAACAATACTATCAACACCAGCATGGCAGAAAGCTACATTTTGGGTGGTAAGAATCTTGATATGTTTAGCAAAAACACAAAATTCGAGGGGGGGGTGAAGATACATGTAGAAATCACCCTGTGGGTTTTGTCCACATATCTCGAAAGTACAACTACATGTACTAAGCCACTTCATGGATTATGATGAAGCGTAACAAATAAATCCATTAAGTGGTTTAGTAGTTGATGCATCATGTAATAATGCTCATGAATAAATTTCTCAAGATAAACATGAAGGGGAGATAATAAAGACTAGTTTTTGTTTCATTCCAAATAATAGTTAATAAAAAGATAACTCAAAATTGTATTTGAATACCAGAACAATTTATCCCAAAACTACCTACATTTGAAAACAATAGTAAACACATTAACAGTATTTAAAAGAAGAAAAAAAATATCATACAATAACAAAATCAAGTCAGGAAAAAGATTTTCATTGGTATTAAACTGATGATATTAGTAACGTACTATCATCCCAAGATGGCGACGAAGAAAATAGGTAAGATTGTTTTTTGTTATTATTCGCGTTTCTGTCATGTTTTCATCATTATTATATCAGTAAGATTGTACCTATACTTCTAAAGAATGTTAACATGGATTTTGTAACAGTTTTCTTGGCAAATTATAATCTCAATATTTTGGCATGCTGAGTGAGCATCAGCGTATGGGCCCATACTGTAGAATTCCATAAAGTCTGTCATTGACCTATTTATTTAATGAAATCTGGCCAATTTTATTTTGTTTTATAGCAAGAAAATATGGCAAAGCATTGCCAGAAATGTCAACAAGAGTTTAACCTCATAAGAAGTAAACACAATTGTAAAGTTTGTGCCAAGACCTTATGTAAATCGTGCTCGTGTAAAGATGTGATTATATACTTACCTGATGAAGAGGATACAAAAACACCAAGGATAGCAGTGATCAAAGTTATTGGGGTATGACATTACATATGGTATAGCCGGTTATTTCGTGGGGGTAAAAATTTGTGGTATCCATATCACAAAATGGGGAAATATATTTTGACGTTTTATTTTTGTGGCGTGTAAAATGTAAATCTGTCTATTTAAGTATTGCAAAAATAACCCGCTTTACAGTAGTTCACAAATAAATATGATTGATTACTGGTTTATGAAGCTAAGTTGTACTAGCTTTGAAAATAAAAAAGAAATTGTAGTATCTAAAATACACAGTAAAGGATAAAGTAAATTTGTATCCTCCTAGTACATTTTTGTCCTAATAACATAAACTTCCTTTATTAAAATGCTAGTTTCCATATTTATTTATGCTGTACATGTATTATTTGGAGAAAGATGCTATTTATAGAATATTTATACTTATCTTAAGCTCTATGACATGTATGATAAGGAATAAAATGTACACTTCTAAAACATCAAGAGTCTGCATGAATTAAAAGGTATTACCACATGGAAATATTCTAAAGCATAACATGAATAAGGGAAAGCGAATTCTTGTACCTTTTGCCAGGAAATACTAAAAAATACATTGTAATGCAATTAGCAGCTTCAGAGAGACTGCAAGTAGTGACAATAAAACATATAACTTAATTATTTTTAAAAGATTTTATCACTTTTTAATCATCTATAATTGCTTATAGATTATAGACTTTCTTTATAGAGCCCCACTGTTGAGCCTGACATAGCCCTGTATATCAGAGTATGTGATGGTTGTTTGGAGAAATTGAAAGCTAGACAGATTTCTAAAGCAGAACTAGAAGACAAAGCATTAAATACTGACTCTAGCTCATTAGATACCTTAATAAGAATCCATACATTGATGCACAAGGAAGGACTGAAAATGGAGAATCAGCTCAATGAGGTAACAAGAAAAAAACTACAGGGTATGGTTTTAAGGGGGTACAGAACACCTAAGAGAGATTACCCTTTATTTCAAACTCCTTTTGATCAAAATATCGTTTATGTTCAATGATTTTTTTCCCTGATAAACCTGTGGTTCAAATTTCTTCTGATTAAAGTGACGAAGTATATATTTCCACAAATTTTCTGAAGAATCAACAAACAATTTTATTTTGTCTAAGGTGTTGGGAAAATTAAGTTACAGTTTTACTTGTATTCCCAAACAATTTTAATCAGGCAACATACTTGTTCGCTATGTATGAAATCACACCCAGGGTTCATGTTCATTTACTACATCTATTTAAATGTCCAAGAGATGACATTAAATTCACATTTTGAAAGTGAATGAGTTGGGTTTTCATTTACTTGCCAGAAGAAAGATATTGGTTTTCTGGCAATCGATGAAAATCGATTATAGGTAGAAAGTATTTTTTTCAAAATTGAAAATAATTCATTGTTTTTATCAAATTGGTCAAAAGTTTATTCTTGAAGAGAAATGATGAAATTTTAAATGTAAATTGTAAATTTTCTTGCAGTATCAGTTAATTATAGAAAGTTTAGAAGACAATTCTACCTCAGCAAACCACATTAGAAGTGGTAAAAGTAACATACAAACAGTGGCTAAAGCACAGGTAAGAAGATGTGATCTGGTCTTTGAAATAAGTGAGGGGTCTGTTTCAAAACAATGCCCAATCATTGTGAAAATAGGAGGCCTTGTCCTAAAGCATGGTCCAACTAGTGTGAAAATGTGATGACCTTGTCTTAAAACATGGTCCGACTAGTGAGTAAATATGAGGGCACTATTAAAAAAAATGTTCCAACAAGTTTTGGAAAAAAACACAATGAGGATGATGTCTCAAATCATTGCCAGTGTAGAAATGTGAGGGCATTTTTCAAAACACGGCTCAGTCCAACAAGATTTGACTTAAGTGATAATTCTGTCCCAAGACTTGCCCCAGATAGTTTGAATATGACCAAAACTGAGAATGGATTCCAACTAGTGTGAAAAAATCAGGATGCTGTCTCGAAACCTGGCAAAAGTAGTTTAATTAAAAAAGGATTGCCATGTCTCAAAACATTGCCTTAAACAAGTATGAGGAAAAAAAACGTTTAAAGTAAGAACAGTTGCAGTTTCTATCCCAATTAAGTTACATCAATATTTACTTTTGTATTTCAACTTTTGTCCATAGTTTCTCTGATCTTTATTGACAGGCTTGCTTCAAGTGCATGTTTTTTTTTTTTTGTTTATTTATTTGTTTGGATTTCAAAGTATCTTTTTGTAAAATCTTCCTACAGGACAATCAATCGTCAAATTAATGTTTATGGGTGAAGTGTATGCAATTTTTGCTTCTAAATCTGTCACTGCTAGTAATCAATTATATTTCAGTTTCAATAAAATGTTATTTTTTTTGTTTCAAATATTTATAGGAAGATATAGCTGATTATTTAGCAAGATATATTATCAATATCCAAAAGATGAAAAAGCTTACTCCTGAAACTAACACACAAGCTATACTGTACAGAAACTGTCTAAAGGTAAGTTTTAATAGATAACTATTCAAATGAGTAGCTTTAAGAACATAGATAAAAAAATGTATAAAAATTGTATGTACTACAAATTTGAAACACTACAAAAAATATGTTGTATTTTCTTATGGATTTTACAAAATAAACCAGTTTTAATCAGAACCATACTGAATATATAAAGGTGTGCCAGAAAGCATGAAGCAGTCACATTTAGTGATCGCAAAGTCAGTAAAGAGTAAGAAATCAATTTTGACAACCCTTCATCTTTGCTCAAGATCTGAAAATTCCTGTCTGTTAGCAAGATGCTGTATGTAAAATTTCTTCTGGCACTATAAATTATTTCTTAGAATGCCCTTAAAGGAGTTTTGATATTTTTACTTTGTGTATATTCTAAGTTTGACCTGTAATGACATGCATTAATTGATCTTTACAATCTTATTCCAATTAAAATGAAAAATACTTAAGTTTGTTTTAAATAACCAAAAAGATTCAAATATTTATTGATTTTTCCAGAGCAAGTGTGACTTTTATTTTGAGAATCAGTTCAGATATAAAAGTTTAAAATCAACAATAGGAGACACAACACCACCTGCAGTACTAGAGGCCATCCAGAGAACAGTAGATAAACATGTAAGTAGATAAGGTTTATTATGTATAGATGTATTTGAATATTGTTCATTATAGATTGGTTTTAAATTGTTACCTTGAGTGAAATGATAACAAGTCAAGGTAAAAGCACCACAGACCTGATTTTATGATTATAAAGAGTTTTAATTTTAGCAGGAGAAGGTTTTTATTCAGGTGTAACATACATGTATGTATTGTTAAGGCATTGAAACCTATGAAAAAATTGACCAATGCCCTTTATGTATTATTTTAGTGTAGAATGCTTGAGGTTGAAATCATTTTAGTTAAAGTTAAAAAAAGGTCATGAAAAAGGGACATTTCATCATGTGTAATAATATAGAAGTCATTATTTGATTTTTATTTCAAGCATTTTGTAAATATGATATCAAATCATAAATAAAACTATCAGAAAATTGAATAATTTCACAAATGACAACAAAGGTTTGATTCAAAAGCATTATCAAGTTACCTCCAACAAATATGACAATTTTCTTTATTATTTATAGGCAATTATCAGTACTCAACTCTACATTCGCCAGTTAACATTTGAAGCTCTCCATATATGTGATAAATATAAGCTAAGGGATGTTATTCCAATGCAGTTGACCAAAACAGATGAGGTTTGTTTTTTAATTATCAATAAGAAGATTTATAAGTATACCTACAGTAAGCTAAAGTATGAAATAAAACTGTAAAAATTAAGATATTTGTTAAATAGATTCTTGTTCATTATATAGAGTATAGGACTTTTAAGTCCTATATTCTCTTAATCGGTATTCCTGATTACCAAAATAAGATTTTTTTTGTTGAAAAGTTTTTTTTTCAATGTTTTCTTACAAAGAACTTTTTTTGTGTGAGAATTGATATAACATGTGACCTGATACATTTGATAATAAACACCTGTTCATGATACAAGGTTTATCAGCAGCAAACATCCAAGAAAAAATGTAATGACTACCAATAAATGAATTAATTTTTCAAAGAATTGTATTTTAGTGAACATCAATTTTTTTTTTGAAAAAAAACCATCTTCCAACTTATCATGTTTATATTTCTCACTAATTATACACAGTGATAATGAAAAAATGTAAACACCTTTGCTCCTAAATGTTTCTAAATGAGCCAATACAATTGTATTAGAACTCTTTCAATCGTAAATATTTGAACACCAGCACCACAAACTTAAGGGTATAGTCCTGATGTTAAACACCCATTTACATAGTTATTTGAAGACAGGCTTTTCAAGAACTCAAGTAAACTTACTGTTAAAAAAATAAAAAATGTCAAATCTCCAGGACTTACTATGGATAAATAAAACCACTTTTATATCTTCATGCTTTAAAACCACCAGTAACCAGTCTATGACATAAAGATAAAGATTTATCTTTTTTTTTATTTTTTAGCATGTAGAAAGGGAATCAGAGGAATGCTTGCAGTGTGATGGTGAAGATATTGAGAGCCATGCGGAACACCTACAACAGTTATTACAACTTCAACTAAAGGTATACAGGTTTTAAATAAAAAAATAAATACAAATCTACTCTACTAATGTGGTTTCATTACTATAAATAGGAGTATAATTTTTTTTCTCTGTTTTATGGGTTACAGGCAGTCACAAAAGTAAAATCCAAGTAAATGGTATTTCTCATTGATTCCTTAAAGCAACATGGTGGGGAAAAAAAAGTAAAATTCAAATGAACTATCTTATTGTTGAAACCATGAAAATTACCACCTACAAATTTTGATTTTGGTTTTAATCTGGTGAATTTGTTTTTTATGTCTGTCTTGCATAAAATATAATACATATACATTTAATAGAACAATTTTATCAATACTTTAAATTTATTTTTAGGATCATCGCTTGATCAAGATATCCAGGAGATTAATAAGTAAATCAGGAAACAGACATGCAGCAGATATGGTAAGCAGAAGGTCAACAGAGGTCATAAATCAGGTCAAAGTTCAACTAATGATGAAATCAGCCAATAGAAGCTTTCCTTTGACCAAAAAATCACTAGATCAAACTTTAGAGGAATTGAAAAGCTTAACATTGAATGACATTATCAAATAAAAAATAAACTTTATTTTTGATAATCCAGGAACATACTAATTAGTTTAACATTCCAATTACCAGGTACTACTTAATTGTCTACATTTAAATGTTATTGATTTTTTATTATTTACATATTTTTAATGTTAAATTTTATATTTTTATATGATTTTTGTTACAATATTGTTGATATATTATACATTAATTTTTAGCTCACCTGGACCGAATGTGAGCTATTGCCATCACTTGGCGTCCGTCGTCGTCGTCTGTCGTCGTCGTCTGTCGTCCGTTAACAATTTTTCAAAAATCTTCTCCTCTGAAACTACTCAACAGAATTTAATGAAACTTGGTATGAATGATCCTTAGGGTGTCCTGCACCAAACTTGTGTTTCGATTTTTGATCTGTCAAAAAACATGGCCACCGTTACTAAAAATAGACCAGGGGGGTCAAACTACTGTTTTGGCTTGTAAATCAAAAAGTATAAGAGATAGATGAAATCTGGTGCCACGCTACTGCTTCAGCATCAAAAGTTCTACAAAAGTCTCCATTTGGTCGAAGTTGTCATATGATCCCTTTTAGGGGTTACAGCCCCTGAAAGGTGAAAAATAGCATTTTTTCATGTTATTGGCTTATAGAATGAAAACTATTGCAGATAGAGAAAAGCTGTTGCTTGCCTAAATGTTCAGCTCATTTAGCTCTACAAAAGTCTTCGTAGGGTCGAAGTTGTCAGATGACCCCTTATAGGGGTTACAGCCCCTAAAAGGCGAAAAATAGTGTTTTTGCCTATAGAATGAAAACTATTGCAGATAGGGAAGCTGTTGCTTGCTTAAATGTTCAGCTCATTCAGCTCTACAAAAGTCTTCATAGGGTCCAAGTTGTCAGATGACCCGTAATAGGGGTTACAGCTCCTTACAGGCAAAAAATAGTGTTTTTGGTCTATAGAATGAAAACTATTACAGATAGAGAAAAGCTGTTGCTTGTTTAAATGTTCAGCTGATTTAGCTCTACAAAAGTCTCATTAGGGTCGAAGTTGTCAGATGACCCCTTACAGGGGTTACAGCCCCTTAAAGGTGAAAAATTGTGTTTTTGGTCTATAGAATGAAAACTATTGCAGATAGAGAAAAGCTTTTGCTTGCTTAAATGTTCAGCTTATTTAGGTCTACAAAGTTTTTCATAGGGTTGACATCAAGACCAGGTGAGCGATTTAGGCTCCTGGGAGCCTCTTGTTATGAATTAAAACAGAAATAAAATGGATTTTCTATCATGTATTCATGTTTATCTGAGAGGATTGGCAGCAGTTGAGTCTTATATCTTTCAAAGCAAATAAAATCAACTTTCATATATCATGGAGGTATCATTTAACCTAAAAGCTTATTTACCATGCTTTATTAGTTGAATAACACTATTTTACATTCTGATTGAAAAAACATAAACAAGAAAGACCAAAATCAACTAGAATCAGTACTAATAACAGTTTATTCCAATATATCAAAACCATATACCATAGATATGACTTTTTTAACTCAATATCAGGTTCATCAAATAACATTTCCATGGTGCTTACACATATACTTTTTGTGATTTTTTTAAATTGTGTCATTGACCTGAATAAAGATAACATCTTCCCATATTAAGTGTCAAACATATATTATTATATGAAAAAAAATCTTAGTACACGTAAAACAAGGGTCAAATACATGACAAGAAAATCAGATCTTTTCAGCAACAATGATAATTGCTCCACCAGGTGCGTTCTCAATAGAATCATTTCTGTTGTGATCAAATACCTCCAAAATCTTCAGACCAGCATTCTTCATGGCGTCCAAGACATCATTTTTGGTCACTGCTAGGTCTCGAAAGACTTCTTTCCCTACAGGATATATTGCACCATTGAGTAACTCAGCAAATATTAATTTCCCATCAGTTTTCAATAGTGAGGTGACATTTTTCATGGCCTTGTTGTACTCTTCCAGTGATTTACAGGCTGCTTCTAAGCATTGACACATGCTTATTATATCCATATTCCTATACCCTGTTGCTTCTATTGGATAGGTTTTATGAATGTCACAAGGCAATATTCTCTTGATTTTGTTTCTCAATTCATTTTCTTTCTTCATCCAGCTAGATCTTCAAATATATTTTAGACTATTCTTTGAATTTAATGAATAATAAATTGAAATTCATGTGGTTTCATTATTGTTCGTGGGTTATCAATTTTTGTGGTTCTCGTGGGTGGCTTTGACACACGAAATTTGACACCAATGTATAAAAAACAATTATAAAAGATATAAAAATAATTAAACATAGATCTGTGTGCTGCATATTTCAGAACCACGAATTTGAGAAAGCACGAACTTACCAATTTTTACGAAACCATGAAAATTAGTACCCACGAAAATAAATGAATCCACAGTAATACCAAAATTAGTTTATATAAACCATTCAATCAATATTTACAGGTTATATTATTGATTTATTCAAAGATTCACAAATGTTGGACTTGTTTTTCATTTTCTAGATAATATGCATTGGCTGATCCAGAAAATGGAACTCTTTTTTTGACTTTTCTGCAAAAATTAGCAAAATTGACCTGAAACACTTTTAATATACTTTATTATACCCCCGCAAAAAAGTTTGGGGGGTATATGGAATCACCCTGTCTGTCTGTCCAGATATCTTGTAAGCACCACAAGTCCTCTTAAACGCTTGTTTAAAGTAATTTGAAACCATGACATTACCATTGAGAAGATCATATTAATTTGTCTAAATAAATATGTGTAGAAATATTTTAATTTTACAGTCATTATTTTTTTCGTTGACATTTCTTTATAAACAATTGGTTATATAAATATGATACCTACTCGTTCCCATCAAGTTTACTGCAGAATTTGAAAAATGGCGTCCAATCATGGGCAGAGGGGTCTTTCTTCAGCCATTTTTCTTGCATCTCCCGGTTCACCAGGCTGTAGTCAGTTAGAATGATCTCGTCAAACTGTTCCACAGCTGGGATAATGGTATGTAGACTTGGTCCTGATCCAATATCTAGCAATGTCTTGCTTTTATATTTCCCTGTAAAATGATTTGAATAAATTTTAGTACCAACATTTTGTTTCACAAGGTTTTTGACTTTTTATACGACCGCAAAATTTTTGCGATCGTATAATGTTATGGCGATGTCGTCGTCGTCGTTGTCGGCGTCGTCGTCGTCGTCGTCGTCTGAGGACATTTGGTTTCCGTGCGATAACTTGGCCGATTTATATGAAATTTGGAAATGAAGTTTGTAACCACTAAAGGAAGATTGGTATTGTATTTGGGGTTTGTGGCCCCTACTGTTTTAGCAAAAGGGGCCAAAAGGGGCTAAAGTCTGTTTAGGCATATAGTTATATACTAAAAATAAAGTTGTAGTGGGCCAGCCAATTGTTATGAAGTTTTAATATGATGATTATATCCAGTAAAGGAATGTTGGTATTGAATTTGGGGTTTGTGGCCCCTGCTGTTTTAGAAAAAAAGGGTCAAAAGGGGCTAAAATGGGTGTATTGACAAAACTGTTATAGAATGTTTATTATTCATTCAATTTTGAAAATTCTTTTTTTTTATTGAGTTCATCATTAAATTCTGTCAACTAAATGTGTCACTGGTTTTGATAAAAATTGCACCGTTAAATTGCTATAGGGGGTCAAAAAAGGGGCCACACCCAAAAAATCGACTTTTTTATTTGTGGTCCGATTTTCAAAATCTTTTTTTCTTTAGAATCCTTGCAAATATCCCTGCCTGTGGTTTTCAATCAGATTTGCAATATCTTTAACCATTTATGAGAAATTAGGGGTCAAAGGGGCAAAAAAAACCACCATTTTTTAAAGTTTGTCAAGGTAAATAGTCTTATACCAAAAATTAAGTTGAAGTGGGCCAGCCAATTGTTATGAAGTTTTAATACACTAAATAAATGTTGGTATTGAATTTGGGGTTTGTGGCCCCTGTTGTTTTATAAAAAAAGAGTCAAAAGGGGCTAAAACGGGTGTATTGACAAAACTGATGTAGAATGTTTTTTATTCATTAAATTTAAAAAAAAAATTTGGTCCAATTTTCAAAATATTTTTTCATTGGATTCCTTATAAAAATCTCTGTCTTAATTTGCAATATTTCTCTTACAATTTTTGAGAAATAAGGGGTCCAAAAATTTCAATTTTAAAATACATGTATATAAATAAGGCTTATTTTTGTATTGGATCATAGATGTTTAAGTAAGTACATATGTGTCAAATATGCATTTTAAAGTCCACCACAGGATGCATGTGTCAAAAAATTTTGTAAGTCCACAATGGGCTTCATGTGACAAAAGCAATAGACTATCCATATTGGGCCTCCAACGAACAGGGTTCAACTTGTTGCGGTCGTATCATGCTGCGCTCGGCGTAGTTTTTTATTTGAAAATTACCCCCTACTTTTTTGACTTTTTGGTCATTTTAAAACAAACTTATTTAACTTTCCATAGCTTTTTCTAAAATCTTTAGGGGGGACATGGAACTAATGAATATCCATTCAAGAGGAGCAAGATTTTATTGTGCTAACATTTTTTCATAATTTCAATATGATTTTTTTTTAATTTATGGCCTTACCTGATGAATATATCTTGTGATGGGTGCCAACCAGGAAGTTCAGATATTTTCCAAATTCCGGGAATGGATGTTCTTCAATTTGGTGGTAAAACGTTGACAAGTATGCTTTTGGGTCAAAGTAGGTTTGGAAGTCGTTTCCTTGTCTGATTTTGTCTTCATCCATTTTTGCTCTGGATTAAACACAGACAAATAATTATACCCCCGCTTGAAAAAGGGGGGATATATAATGATAGGGGTGTCCGTCCGTCCTACCGTCGCACCTGGGGGTACCCATCTTTTATCCGCAACTCCCTCAAACCCTTCGATGGATTTTCATGAAACTTTCGCACAATCTTTGTGACTTTGTACATTTACACCTCTATATTTTTAAATCTATAAGAATGATTTTCTGGGGGCGGGGTATTTATTTGTGAACTGCTGCCCACAGTTTTTCTAGTTTTGTGCTGTTTTCATATGCATCTACGATGGTCTTTACACTTTTGAAATTTAATCGTAATAGATTTTATTTTGGGTGTTCATCATGAAAAGGTGAAAAAAACTTGTGAAAAAGTATTTCATCTAAATAAATGGCATTGAAATTGTCACTCTGATGAGACTTGACAGACTTGAATATGAAACGCACGTCAGTCGTAGTAATATTTATTGCCTGGAATTTTGTTGTCATTTAAATTTATACTTACTTTTCCAAATGTTTGAATTTTGAAAACTGCTGGCGATAGTTTACTCCTGGAGATGTTCATAAAAAATTCACAGGTATAGCTACAACTTTCCACATTTTAGTCCTATTTTCAATTTGCTTAAAAAGTATGAATACTTAGGAAAAACTTAACATTTACATTTGTAATTCTCAACTAACTGATAGCTTCCATCCATAATAAAGAAGAGAAAGAGTTTCCTTGTAATTATCGGTTTATATATCATTTTGGAAATGATCATTTTAATTTTATAACCAAAGAAAAATATGTAAATCTGAACCATAATTTTCTGAAAAGTTACCTTTTCAATAAGTTTAAGCTTACCTATCAGATACTAGGTGTAAACTTTTTAAGGTATTACACTTTATGTTTATGGCCAGTTTTATCAACATGTACTTGAATACTTGTGACCCTAATAAACCTTGCAATGTAAACAATACTAAGAGGATACCTATACATGCATTTTGTTTACTTGTAACCTTACTTAACTTTAAAAATTCAAGCAATTTTTGAAATAGTACCCGTTTAAACTAGAAAATTTCATCTTGTGATAGACGATAAAGAGATGTGGAATAAGTGTTCACGACACAACCTACAATATAAACGACAATTTAAAAAATCACAATGGAAAACAGCCAGCAGTCTTCAACATGACCAGAGGTCACTGCTCGCTGTGTTGCATTGACCCAAGACTAAAAATACAATACATAAGATTCAAACAAATCCCTAGATTATCAACGAAAGACCTATTTCTTGACATAAAAGAAAATACAGATAGTTGACAAGGACAAACAAAAAAAACTTTGACAAGGATTCCTGGCTTAGGACAAGTAATACAAAATGGCGGGGTTAAACTAGTTTTTTGGGCCTAACCTTCTTGTGAGTCTAATATGAATGGATAAACTGTGGTGATCCTCTTTTTCTTACAACAATTTAGGTCAATGAAGACTTTCGTAAATTAAATTGCATAATATCTCATTTGAATACAGCTTAGAGTTATCAGTCTGGATTTATATGCCCCATCTACGAAAGTAAGGGGGCATATAGTGTTCGTAGGGTCTGTTTGTTCATCCGCCCGTCCGTAAATATAATGTGCCGCACTTGTACAATGACTGGAGTGATTTCCAAATCCAGTATGAATAATAAATATGTGTAATCTAAAGGGTATAATATTCTCTGAAATAAAATGCTTTGTGCTTATTTTGCTTTGCTTGACATGATTTTAAGCAAATTCAAATAAGTTTAATTCTATTTCATTGCTTTTAGGAATTATACATAATTACTGCTCAATATTTTAGTAATTATACATAATTCATGAAAATTTCAGTAATTATGTATAATAACTAATGATGCCAGTTATTATACATATTTATTGAAATTTTCAGGAATTATGTATAATTCCTGTTTATACACTTTTACTGCAACATATATATCATTTGGGAACCACAAACAGCCTAACAGGTATGAAAATTGCAACGGAAAAAAGTTAAGACCATCAATCCATCCTTCTACAGGACAACAACAGCCATTTTAGCCTCCTATTTTTTTTTGGAAAATAAATAGGTTGAACAAAATGATTTCAAGTTAGATGGTTGGCTTTGATGACTAGGGTTAGTATTATCCACAATTTATTATGATTTTTATTTTATAGATGTGTAAAATGCAAAAGTAACAAAATCAGAGAAGATAGTCATTTTGCATGGTTATTTTGTTATTTTTAAAAGTCAGCAACAATGTGTGTAGATTGTGACCATTTGAACTAATAAGTTGCTGAAAATCTTGTGGACGCAACATTGAAATAGAGACTTGGTATGCAAGAAGTAAACCTTAGTTTTTCACCTGCATTTCTTTCATATATTGTGTAAAACCACCCTAATTGTTTCACGCATTTTGCCGAATGAACTTCATTTTTAATTTGCTAAAAATGACTCTAGAATGTTTGTAAACAGCCCTGTCTCACTTGATTGAATGACCAAGTAAGGCTAGCTTTTATCTGACATCAGGTTTCAAGTTAGTTAATAAGCTAGAAAATGATGCAGATATGAAAAAGCCTTTGCTTCATTGTATACAGCAAGTTTAAGGTGTTTTAGCAACTATAAAAACTTAGGGTCTCAAGTCAATGACACTTGGTTTGATGACTTCTTAATAGAAGTGCATTTACATCGTCACACTTAACAAAGGGGGCCTTGCCCGGGTCGTCGAGTGATTTTTTGTGCTTGGTGAAATACCACGCTAATTACCTCTTATGATGTTGTTGCATCGAGTCCCAGATATTAATTTACAAATATGGAACTTTCCCCACCTGTTTGTAATTAGGTTTATCAGTTGCCTGTCGAAGGTTGGTGGTGTACTCCGGGGTTTCTCCGCCATTAAAACTGGCCACACTGTACGGCCCAAATGCATCAGAGAGGGCGTTAAACACAACAAATACACACACAAAAACATGAAAAATAACATAGACATCGATTAATTTGTACAGAACATGGCCCACATATAAAGCTCAGTGAAGACATTTTCATTTTCTGTTTATTATGAACAATGACCATGATATACTTTTAAATCATCTATAGCTACCATACTCCTATCTCCTGCACCAATATCAGCTTCAAATACAAGCTAAAATCATAAAAACACATTAAGAATATGATTATGTTAATACAATTATAAATATAAAAAACGGTTAATTTGGGTAGGCTGTATTCTCATGGAGTAATCTCTCATAAGCAGCATTTAAATCAAATCGTTGGGAGGTATTGAAGGAAAAGAATTCCAACTCAAAAGGTTCAAATAGGAAAGGCAAATCCAGCACCCATGATATCGACCTTGCACAATACAAGAAGAGAAAACTGTGTTTTAAATGTTACGAAGTTTTGCGGCTGTCAAAGGATCAATTTGAAATAAAAAGAATTAAGAAAAATATAAATAAACTTAACAACAAAGACAATTGATTGAATGTAGACTCTTATTTTAGATATAAAAGGGCATGATATGATCATCATAATTTATTCTATTGTCATTCATGGTCTTTGGTAACATTGGCCATAGTTTTATGGCTATGACTCATGATGCCTTGATTGATTTTCTAGTGATTTTTTACAGCAGAATATTTTTGAAATTTTTTAATTGTCTAAATTCAAAACCATTATCAACACAAGGTTTCTTTCTTGTAATGGAATGTTCGGTATCTTTGTTGCTGGGTTTTGCAATCAATTTTATTTTTACAATTTTTAATCTATCTTTCGAATTTCTTCCTTTTTCTATAATCATATATGGACTTCCCTTATCATAGCAGTTGACAAATAGTGTTGATTTATTCCTTATCTTTGAGCACCAAATACATCTTAAGTTTCTGATTCTTCTAAACGTTTTTGAAACAGAAATTTTTTAAAACTTATATTCACATGCACATTTCGTTTATTGTTCCTCGTGTCTTTTTTTTTCAGGTAATGGATTATTTTTCGAACCAGTTGGGTATGAGTACTTTTCATTGATCCTTTTGATATTTTGTCTTACACTAGATGCTGCTATGTGAAATAAACATACACAGCATAACAAAATAACCCATTTGATTGATCCCGCTTTGATACTTTTTATTTTGCTTTGGACATTTGGTAATCAGGGTATTCATTTGTATGTGATTGGGACTAATAACTTTTATACCCCACGCAACGAAGTTGCGAAGGGTATAATGTTTTTGACTGGTCCGTCCGTCCGTCAGTCTGTGATCAAAGTTTGTAATCGCAACTCCTCTTAAACTACCGAACAGAATTTAACGAAACTTGGTATGCAAGAAGAACACCATATGTAGTTGTGCATATTACCGGGAATTTTTGATTCGCAAATTTTTGTGGGAGTTATGGCCCTTTGGACTTAGAAATTTGCAGAAAATCATGATTACAGTTTGTAATCGCAACTCCTCTTAAACTACTGAACAGAATTTAACGAAACTTGGTATGCAAGAAGAACACCATATGTAGTTGTGCATATTACCAGGAATTTTTGATTCGCAAATTTTTGTGGGAGTTATGGCCCTTTGGACTTAGAAATTTGCAGAAAATCATGAGTACAGTTTGTAATCGCAACTCCTCTTAAACTACCGAACAGAATTTAACAAAACTTGGTATGCAAGAAGAACACCATATGTAGTTGTGCATATAACCGGGAAATTTTTATTCGCAAATTTTTGTGGGAGTTATGGCCCTTTGGACTTAGAAATTTGCAGAAAATCATGATTACAGTTTGTAATCGCAACTCCTCTTAAACTACTGAACAGAATTTAACGAAACATGGTATGCAAGAAGGACACCATATGTAGTTGTGCATGTTACAAGGAATTTTTGATTAGCAAATTTTTGTGGGAGTTATGGATCTTTGGACTTAGAAATTTGCATAAAATCATGATTACAGTTTGTAATCGCAACTCCTCTTAAACTACAGAACAGAATTTAACGAAACTTGGTATGCAAGAAGAACACCATATGTAGTTGTGCATATCACCAGAAATTTTTGATCCGCAAATTTTTGTGGGAGTTATGGCCCTTTGGACTTAGAAATTTGCAGAAAATCATGATTACAGTTTGTAATCGCAACTCCTAATAAACTACTGAACATAATTTAACGAAACTTGGTATGCAAGAAGTACACCATATGTAGTTGTGCATATCACCAGGAATTTTTGATCCCCAAATTTTTGTGGGCGTTATGGCCCTTTGGACTTAGAAATTTGACATAACTTTGTTATGATACATGTATTCAAATACTTGCACATTCACTTTTACAATCATTCAATATTATTGATTCCTGTAGCTCGATACTAATTCCTCAAGGATAACATTGATAGTCCAATAGCCGAACGCGTGGGGTATGTGAGCGTGCTCACTAAGGTTCTTTCATTCTATATCATTCTTACCAATGATGCATTTTTGCTCATTTTCTTTCCAAAATAAATGTAGCCAGGTGTACTTATTAAGTTTTCTATAGTTGTTGCGTCATTATAATTTAAAATCAGCCTTTTAATACCATTGTGTCTGTGCCCCCACCGCAACGTGTAGTGGGTACATAGAAAATTGGGGCGCCCGTCCGTCTATCTCTCCGTCCTTGTGTCCGTAGCAAAAAAAATTCTGAACAGATTTCTCAGCAACTATCAAACGTAGGCTTTCGATTTTAGTATATGTACCCAACTAGGGGTCCCATATGTCGCTAAACCACTTTCTGTTAAAACAAGCCGAATTCAATTATTGTTCTACCCAACTGGCGGGGTACCTAGAATAGATGGGAGTCCAACAACACGGAACCACAAACTGGTGCTGCAAACCACCAAATCGTAAGTAGATTCGAGTTTCAGCGCTTAAGAACGTCCATGGCTCGACATTCACCACATTATCACACGGGTTTGGACTTTGTTCATTCCAGTCTAATACACTATTATCGAGGTCTTGAACATGTTCAGTCTGATTAATTACTTACCTTCCAAGGTAACGGTACATTCATATTAATTCTCTGTTGTATCCATTCGTTTGGCTGGCTACCGGTCCATTGTTTTATTGTGTGGTGGATTCTGGGTGCCTCGGCTCTGATGAGAAATTTCCCGCTTTGACTACCATGAGCAAAATAGGTAAAATCTATACAGTTTACACCCGATGGCAGTTCAATGGTTTGGATTCTTGTTTTCTGGTTATGGTGGTGTCTGGCATTAGCCAAAAGATAATGACCTAGAAAAAAGGTATTATGATATAATTGAGGTGATACCCTAAATCATGGTTCACAATTGAAAAGGGGATGTGTCATAAATCTGGTTAAACCTATTATTCTAGTACAAACTATAGTTTTGTATAGCTGAGAATGATCATTTCAAACGTATGTTTATATTGAAAATGTGTTGCATGGACTCATTAATGTAATATATCAACATGATCAACAATTAGATTCTAAATCTACGTTTAAATTGAAATTTAGAAAATGAAAATCCTTTTTTTTTTATTATTAATACCGTTTCTCCCTAATGATCAAAAAGTTTTATAATAATTGTGACAAATTGTTGCTGATTTTAATATTATTAGAACCATTGGTACCCCAAAATAACGCTGGATTGTTACTTTTTACCACAGACCGCTGTCATGGTAACCGTGACGGCCATTTCGGACCATTTCTTATACAGTCAATTACACAATTAGCTATCCCAATTTTTCAGCGGGGAAACAAGCGCATATTAGGTATAACTTTTTATTGGCTAAATTAAAAGCCCCGTTGTTTAACAGATTTTTAAATAGTTTGGACAATTTTCATACAAGGCTATCAAAGATATCATTATTTCAGAAATTTTCGGTGTAACTTTATTACCACTCATTGACATATCCAACAGCCTCGTTCACAAATTAAGCAAACGGAAATGTACTATTTATTATGCATTGGATTTTTCTTGGAAAAATTAAGATTTCAAAAATTTCTTGGTATTAGAAAAGGTCCAAAATGTCCATCTAAGTTACAATGGCAATAGTACTAGTAATCAATAAAAAGTTATTGCTATGGTTAAGTTGTCAATTTCAACTTATCCACTTAGAAACAGCAAAATCTGTTACAAGCTCTGGCATGACAACTTTGGTGCTAAGTTGGAATTGGTATCAAAATCTTCAATTTATTTGAATTCCAAAACTTTGGTAAACTAAGGCCGCTTTTCTTTGATCTTCATTTAACCAATTGATTTGGTGCTGGGTTTTACTTCTTTTTAGGATTTTATGAAAGTAAAAAGAGCTTTTTGAATTGATTTTGAAGAAGGTTTAAATGCTACACCACATACCTGCACCGTTTGTGTGATCTGCTAAAGGACCAGACCCTGAGACGCCCGATGATCCAGTTTTTAAGGTCCAGTCGAAGTTATCGTCATGTAGTTGTGTCAAATGACATTTACCACTAGTTATACTATGCTCAAAGTCACAGTTTACCAAATAGTCTGCGAAAGAAAAATATAATCGCAATGTATTTGAAGGACATATGAAAAAAAAGTATCAATGAAAGTTGGACCTTCGATTGTAGTTTTTTTGTTGTTGAATAATGTCATTTCATTTCAGTGTACATATCTAGCACCGCAAATCTAACCTTATTGGCATTGGTTGAAAATCCCAATGAATGGTCGGTTTATTTAAATACGATACAATCTTGACTATCACAGCTCTCGCATCCTCTCGATTCCATTATACAAGAGTCCTGATTGCTTTAAAAACAAACACGGTGTAAAAAAAGAAACAACTACATATATTGATTCTATGTTTCATAAAGATTCATCATCCATAATTTATTAACAAATTGAAAATATTTTCCAGGGTTGATTTTGTGTTGTTTTGGGTTTTTTTTTCGTGCTGTTCGTTCATATTGACTGGGTTAGTCGTTGCCCATTCGGACTTTTGACACTCGAGTGCCCCATTGGTGCCTATTTGCTTCTTTCAATATTTTTATGATGAATGTTTCTTAAAGTATCTCATATATACTAGACTAAGTGAAATGGTATATTTGCACCTACTTGGTTCACTTGCAGTTGCTATGTGCCCTAGATCTGTAAATTAGAAAAGAAAGATATGTCATCTTACAATAACTGGTTCAAACTTCATGAATCTTGATAGTTATTAAAAGAGCCACAACGAAGACCCCTTTTCTATTCTGGTTGGCCTTTTGTTGAAGACCTTCTAATAGTATTGAAAAGAATTATAAATGTTTGATGGAAACTGAAAAGAATTATGAATGCTTGTTGGAAACTGAAAAGAATTATGAATGCTTGTTGGAAACTGAAAAGAATTATGAATGCTTGTTGGAAACATTGTTTCGTGATACTGCTATACCTCGTCGAGGATATAAACCAGCTAGTATGACAGCGGATCATTGAAGTTTATTTCAAAATTGTTTCGTCAGATATTAGAAATGTACATTTGCACACACTATCGGTCATCATCGTTTATAATGTTATTACCATAAGTTATCCGGTTGCAGATTCATAAAAGTCTAGATTTTTTGTGAAAATTCGAAATAATTAACCTGCATTAAATTATTTGTCACCCTGTTTTATAGTTATATTGATTTTTGTGCTCTCCGTGTGTTCTAGTTTTTTCGGCCTTATGTCTTGAGCGTCTTTGATGTTTTTTTCTACAAATACAGAGTTTTGTTTGTTCACCGGGAACTTCGTTGCAGTTTTGTTTCTTGAGCATATAAGGATGGATTTTATCTCAAGCAAACTAAGTTAAGAGTTTTTACTACTTGGTACTTTATTTTTTTCAGCCTTTATATGTGACAGTTATGACATACCTGAGCCGCATTTGTAAAGTTTTTGAATTTTATCGACGTCATTTCTTGAAAGTGCCAATCTTTGTCCCATGACACCGTTGGGTGTGACCTTTGGGATTATTGTTGGTTTTGATTTGTCGATAGCAAATGAGTACGCCCCATAGTGCATTATTGATCCGAAATCATATTTTTCTCCAAATGTTGTCATGTCATGAGTGGTATGTTTTGTAAAGTCTTTATGTTGGGCTGAAATAAAAAAAAATTATTAAGAAATAATTAGGTGTACAATAAGAGAATGCGTAACCAGACATAAAGCAGAAGTTTAAAATCTACAATGGAAAACAACAAGCAGCCGTAAATGTGACCAGTAATCGCTGCTTGTCACTTAGCAATTGGCCATGGCAAAGTCTTTATGTTGAGCTAAAATACTTAACCAGTAGGAAGTAAGGGGTGCACAATACGTGAACGTGAAATCAGCCACAGCAGAAATTTGAAATCTGCAATGGAAAACAACCGACAGTTGTAAATGTAACCAGTGGTCGATGCTTGTCGTTTAGCAATTGGCCATTGCAAATAAACATAAAATAAATGCATGGAGGATACAATAACCAATACAACAATTTTAAATGATTGACGGCTTGATATGGAATAGAAAAACTAACATAATCGACAAGAACAAACATAAGCGCTAACAAGAACAAACCAGGATTTATCAAACAGTTTGTTTTCTTTGGATTCTAATTGTATCATTTTGATATGAACTAATATTCGACTTGAGGGTTTCTGATTTCTGGTTTTTGCATTTGAATTGTTTTGTGTGTAGTTTATGTTGTGTCATGTGTTTTCTTCTTGCCCTTTTTGGGCTAACGATATTCGATTTTGAATATCGTGTACTTGATGGAAGTTACATTAAATATCGGCTTGGTAAACCAAATTGGGTAATTTCACATATCTGACAATAATTGTTAGGAAACCACGCACAAAAGCGGCAATAAGTAAAAACAAAAGTAGACTTTAAAAATTTACAAGAGAACAATAAGGTCTTGGATCCAGAGAGAATCTAACATGTGGGGTAATTAAAGGTAATAACAAAATTACCGAACTCGGAGAATCAATCTCAAATGTCCATAAGACAAAACAAAACAAGGAAGAAATACTGGAAAAATTTAAGATTGCAATGGTCCTGACTTGGTACAGGCTTTTCAAAAGAAATGGTGGGTTAAACCAGGTTTTAAGGCGCGCCAAACCTCCCCCTTCCATTGCGATCTTTGGTTCCGGTAGTTACACAAAACACAACAGGTTTGTGAAGACATATTAGGGATGCTAAATAATCCCATTTACGGTGAAACTTCTGGTGTTTCCCGGTATAATTTGTCTGGAGCCCCTTCCATTTCAAAACTTTCTTGATTTGCATTTGAAAACCTCATGCCATATCTAGAAAAGTATCTATGCGTGCAAGAAACGTGTCGTTTTTTCCTATTGCTCAGTCATGACGTGTCATATGATCATCTTTTTTTATAAATTCTGAGTATCTATTGTTATTAACCAACTTTGATACTTTTGTGGTAAAGAAAATTCACAAACATGAATTTCCCCACTTACTAGAAGTTGATAAATTTAAGAATTAGCGCAAAAAATCAAGTAACTTACCTGTTTTGACATTGTTCAAATCAATGGTTACATATGAATCTCTGTCGTATCTGTTTTGTTCATGCCAGAATCCCAGCACGTGCAACATCTCGTGCATTGCGGTACCTTTTCTTTCACAACCGTGTCCAAGAGAAACAAGACCTCTACCACGGTGATGTCCGACAGGTGAATGACATCTGAAAACGTAATTTTGAACTACCAAATTTTTAAACGTGTGCACGTTCAGATGCTGGTTTATCAAATAGTTGTTGTGAAGTCGTCTTTTTTCAATTGAATGCGAAGAGAGTTTTACAACAAGTCAAAAACTGTTTCGAAGCACCTAAGGAGGTAAATTCGCGTTGTTTTTTTTTAACATCTGAAAACGTAATTTTGAACTACCAAATTTTTAAACGTGTGCACGTTCAGATGCTGGTTTATCAAATAGTTGTTGTGAAGTCGTCTTTTTTCAATTGAACGCGAAGAGAGTTTTACAACAAGTCAAAAACTGTTTCGAAGCACCTAAGGAGGTAAATTCGCGTTGTTTTTTTTTAACAGTTTAGTTTCACCATATTGTTGTACTTGGCGCCCGGACACGGTGTCAACTGATTTTGTCTTTTCCAACATTCTTCTGGTACTTTTTTATATTCTAAAATAACTCTATAACAAAAACAAGATGTATGTAAATAGCATTGAAATGTGCAATTCACCACCCAGCATAACAATCTGATTAAACTCATTGGTTGTAGAATACGAAGTAAACACACACAGAATGGATGCACACAACAGTCTTCATAAAAATGCCATTTTTACCCCATTGAAGCATTGTAAAATTTTCGTTGAAGGTTGTTTTGGTTATATTCTATATATCACATTTCTGTGAATGTCATGGTTTTTCGTTTTTTTACTATCATATGTTTTTGAATAACGATATTTTTATGATCTTAACTACAAGTATGTTCTTTAAATATCTGTTTGGAATACTGACCCTGTTTGGGGTTCAATATGAATATAGTCGTGATGGCTGCTTGTTTTGGGAACAAATTTGACACATGTTTTGCCATGGACTTTGGTGTCTTCTTCAATTTCTTTCATAGCTTGTAAATAGGTATTTCTTACTTCTGTTGCTGTTAAGTGAAAACAATTAAACAAATGCGTAAGTATTAATGCTTTTGCGACAGTAAATGAGCTAAACGTATACGCATCATACGTATCAGTTCAAAGTCTAAATAATCAAAAGAAGAAAAAAAACCACAAACACTTTAAAATAAGAAAAGAAAGAAAAAATTTATGGTTCTGCTTCTTGTTACAATGGCACTGAAAACGATACCCTTCCTTAGCACGCGAGTTCACTCTTCTTCTGACGTAGCTTGAACGCGTCAGTTTTGATTGTAGTTTCAATGTGCCGTTAGGGACCGACCATTAAACTTGAAGGGGGGCCTTGGTTTTTTCCTAAAAAAATATTATGAAAATTATTTTTGATGAATAAAATATTTTGGCAGCTGAGGGTAAGAAAAAAATATTCTGAAGAAGGATTTCTGCTATAAAAAATAATGCTGACAATGAAAAAAATATTCTGTCGCGACCACTTCGAAAAATAAATATTTTGTCCACGCTTTGCGCGGAAAAAAAATCATATCAAAACAAAAAAAACAAGCCCCCCCTTTTCAAGTTAAATGGTCCGTCCCTTACATGTTTTTTCTTAGATTTAAATGTCTTTTTTCTTTGATTTTCGTATTTTTACTATTTTTGGTTTTTGTTTAAAAAATGAGATTAGGATGTTTGACCCTTTTGTATTTCTTTGTGATACTAACTTCAAGTAGCAGTCTAATAGAAAAACACGCAGTCTTGATATCAGAACGTTAATAACAGAGAACAAAAATCATTTCAAGAAAGTATTTCAATTTTCTTAATATTCTTATATTTTTTTTAGCAATGTGTTTATCCTGGTTTCTTAAAATGATTTAAAATCCTCCTTGATGTAAAATTCTGTATATACATGTATTAAAGTTTATTTAAAGATAATACAAACTTACAATAAGATGCAGAGATTTCGTACGGGACAATACCATTTGGCCATAATGCGCTTCTGTAATACGCAGTGTTGACGGCATTCCTTGTCTAAAAATACAATAAAAAAGCACAAAAAATATCAAGACTATAAAATGTATCAGGGGCAGATGAAAAACTTTTAAAAAGAGGAGGGTTTGCCCACATTCAAACTAAGAGCCTTTTTTTTGTCAAGTTAACTGCTAAACGAAAATGTTTAAATGCATCATGTTTTGGGGCTTGTTAATCATTATCAATACTTACTGTAACCTCATTACATCATCATTTGGTGTTCGTTTTATCATCATTTTCATGGTCATCGCCTTTATATAACCTATAAAGTATTTCAAGCACAAACTCACTTATTACTCTTTTGATGACACTTGTATATGATATTGACATAAGAGAGCAAATCTTTTGCAAAAATCTATTAACAAAACACTAGCAAGATGTCAAAGATTTATTACCTCGGGATCAAGGTCTATGTCGCCTTCAAAGAAACCTTCATTTTCTTCGGGGTTATTTCTTGGAGTTTCTAAAAAAGAAGTATAGTTGTTAAGGATATGTTGTTTTAAATTAAATTCTATCCTTTAAATCTTTTGTTTACATCAAGACCTTACAGAGCCGGACTTTAGTTCCTGTTGCTATCATAATTGCAGTTTGGCTGTTTAGTGTGTTTTTATACGACCGCAAAAAAATTGCGGACGTATAATGGTATGATGCTGTCGTCGTTGTCGTCGTTGTCGTCGTCGTCTGTTAACTTTAGTGTATACACGATAACTTTAGTTCTAGTTATCCAAATCCAATGAAATTTGACAATGATATTTCTTACCATTAAAGGATGGATGGGATTGATTTTGGGAGTCCCCCCTTTTTTCGTTTAGAAATTAAGGGCCAAAAGGGGCCAAATTGCAACTTTTAGTTTGTTCTTACAATAACTTTTTCAAAAATCTTTTCCTCTGAAACTACTGAACAGAATTCAATGAAACTTGGTATGATTGATCAATAGGGTGTCATGCACTATAGATGTGTTTCAAGTTCTGATTCGTCAAAAAACATGGCCGCTGTGGCTAAAAATAGACCAGGGGGGTCAGACTACTGTTTTTGGCTTGCAATTCAAAAAGTATAAGAGATAGATGAAATCTGATGCCACCCTACTGCTTCAGGATCAAAAGTTCTACTAAAGTCTCCATTTGGTCGAAGTTGTCAGATGACCCCTTATAGGGGTTACGGCCCCTTAAAGGTGAAAAATAGCATTTTTTCATGTTTTTGCCCTATAGTATGAAAACTATTGCAGATAGCAAAAAGCTGTTGCTTGCTTAATTGTTTAGCTCATTTAGCTCTACAAAAGTCTCCATAGGGTCGAAGTTGTCAGATGACCCTTTATAGGGGTTACGGCCCCTTAAAGGTGAAAAATAGCATTTTTTCATGTTTTTGCCCAATAGTATGAAAACTATTGCAGATAGCAAAAAGCTGTTGCTTGCTTAATTGTTCAGCTCATTTAGCTCTACAAAAGTCTCCATAGGGTTGAAGTTGTCAGATGACCCCTTATAGGGGTTACAGCCCTAAAAGGGGCCAAAATCGAAACATTTTTATTAGTGGACCGATTTTGAAAAAAAATTTTGCATGTTTATTCTTGTCAAATAGCGGATGCAAAATTGAGAATTTATTTTTGCTACCCCCATCTTTTCCCCCTTATTATGTAATGAGGGGCCAAAAGGGACCAAAATGGAATTTTTTTTACTTGTGATCCGATTTTGAAATTTTTTTTTTTGCATGTTTGTTCTTGTCAAATAGTGGATACAAAATTGAGAATTAATTTTTGCGACCCCCCCTTTCCCCTGTTATGAAATTAGGGGCCAAAATCGAAACTTATTTATTTGTGGTCTGATTTGATCTCCTTTGGAAAAAAAATAATTCCTTTTAAAATGTGAATTTAGAAAGTCCACCAAAAGCTGCATGTGTCAAAAACCTTTGTCAGTCCACCATGGGCTGCATATGTCCAGAGCAATTGACTATCCATATTGGGCCTAAAACGTACAGGGTTCAACATGTTGCGGTCGTATCATGCTGCGCTCGGCGAAGCTTTTTATTTATTTATTGTCTGATTTCATTTTTTATTTGGCAAACAAATTCTTGTAGTGAATTAACAAAATTGAATGCTAATTTTGCAACACTCCCCCCGCCTAATTGCTGCATAGGGCCAAAAGGAGCAAAAGTGAAAGGTAGAAGATACCATTAATTTGGGGCCAAAAGGGGTAATGTTTTTGTAACTGTAATTTATTTTATTTTGCTTTTGAAAAAAAAAATGAATTTCTTTTGAATGTTGATGGATAGTCCACCAAAGGCTGCATGTGTTTAAAACCTTTGTCAGTCCACCATGGGCTGCGTGTGTCCATATCTATTGACTATCCATATTGGGCCTAAAACGTACAGTGTTCGACATGTTGCGGTCGTATCATGCTGCGCTCGGCGAAGCTTTTTATTTTGGGGAATGTAACAGTTTCGAATTGCTTGTGTTGTCTCATGTGTGTACTGATTTTTTTTCTTGTCCTTTGAACTTCTTACATTCGAATGCCCAATTGAGCCATTTGTACCTCTTTTGGGTTTTTTTTACGTGAAGGAAACAATCTATTTACTAAATGGGTATATCAATGGCCTTGATAAGATAATGATAAGATTGTTTGAATTCGGAACTTAAAACAGAATTATGACAAGCTCATCTATGTTTTCATTTTAAATATCAACAGCTAAATTTGAATAAGATACATAATGTACTAACCTAAGAGCTCGACTTCGACCTAGCAAAAAAAGAGACAAACTAATAATTAAAATCGTTCTTAAACAAAATCTGTATTAAAGAAGTAAAGGACGAGTTCCCGCTATGATTTATTATTAATATATGTTCTCATTTTGTATTGATTGATAAGTACTTCTGCCTAATTTTGATTTTCATTTATAATTCCAGCTTTGTTTGCAATAGATGAAGAATGAACCAATATGTCTATTAGGAATATTTTCATTTCTAGATTTTCCCAAAATATTTTTTGCGTGATATGAAATCTAAACTGTAGCAAAGTCTCAAACATTGAATTTTTACACTTGGCTCGCATTTTCGACTATTCAAGGACAATCAAAGGCCAAAATCACAAAAATGTTAAATATTCCATATCAAAAGCATAAAACAAAAAACCTATATATGCGAACTTGAACGCAAATTATAACTGAGATCAACCTATGCCTGTGTAGGGAGAACCCCAGATTTTTGACAATTTTGAAATACTTAGTAGCCATTTTGAAAAGGACATTTAGAAAAGTGTCTAAACTACTTGAAATCTCATTTACGTTGATTGCGACTTTTTGCAATTATGAGAAAGACTTTTAGATAAGGGTTAAAATTACTTATTTCATTGAAATTATTCTATTATGCAACAATTTTTTTTTCTTTAAAATAAGGATTTTTATACAAACTTTACCTCTAGTAATGGGGTTGATCGGACAAAACCAAAAACCACTAATCCCAGTACAAGGCGCAACATTGCCTTAATGTTTTTGTTCTAAAGGAAAAGAAAAGTTCAACCGTTCGTTTGTTCAATTAAAGTACTGAAAGGCATATATGACGTTCATATCTAACACATGCTCCTGATAAGGTCTAAATTAGAAAGTTTCGTGCCATTGGTCTGGTATAGTCTAGTTCTGTCGATCCTCTTATCTTTGCCCTTTGTCTTCCTTGTTTAAAAATAGGTATCTATTTTCCCGTTGTTTGGTTTATCTGAAACTCTTACGTGTAATACGGTTCTTCATTCCATTTTTTGGTATTTTGCTATGTTAAATACATAGTTCAAAAGGCGCTGTATCAAGAAGGAACTGATTACTTTAGTTTGCGTTGTTAATTGATATATAGTAGTTTTTGTGTTTACATGTTATATAATGTTGTCTGTTTTTTTTTTCTTCCTGTTCTTGTTTGTGTTTGCTGGTTTTGTCTCTGCCCTTTCGGACTTTTGACATTCGGATGCCCCAATGATACCTCTGCTTCGTTCAAAAAGCGGTCTGATTCAATACAATACAGAAAGCTGTATTTCTGCTTTTGGATTATTTCAGGAGCTATCTTGACGTAACAGCAATTGAATCGAAACGATAGGCAAGATAAAAATCTACACTGTAAAGCGACAAATAAGCAGCTTTCAATGTAAATTGCCTTCTTGTAATTGTTTCCAGTGGAACCTAATATGAATGATTTACAACCAATATTAGAACTATCAACAAAGAGAACACCTTCTGCACAAAGAACTATGACAAAAGTTTATAATGCAAGACCAAAATTGTTTGATAAACAATCCAGGAGTTACCTCATTATACTGTTATTGTGACCAATTTCAGCTGGTTTCGAACAAATGATTGCGTTGCAAAATACAATACCAATTTGGTTATGCTGTATATTGATATTTTTCTAGGAGTAACCTCTCATCAGCAGCATTTGAATAAAAACATTGGAAGATCCAAAACCAAAAATATTGAATGAAAAGTTCTCAAAATCCAAATAGTTCGAACAGGAAAGCCAAATCCAGCACCGAGAATACCGACCATGTGCATTACAAGGAAAGAAAGGACAAGATATGATAAGAAGCACAATTTGCCCCCCTAATATTTGCATATTTTTCAAATTACGAATATTCCAAAGTTATTGTGGGCTTTTGCAGTTAAGAGGTCAAAGTACATGGAACAGTCATCGATTTTTGGGGAAATGAAATCAATTGTTAGAATAAAATGTGTGTGTCACAGGTCCGCTCATACTTTTTTGATTAAAAACATATGAAAATTTACCATATTTCGAGCTTTTTGGAGAAAAAGTCGCTTCTCCCACATATTTAGCCACCACTAAGAAGAAAACTGATAAATTATACATTTGAAACATACAAATTATTTAAGAATCATCACTTTAGAGTAGTAATATTAACATTTCGAAGAAATTTGTCAGTTTTGAAAAAAGGGGCCAAAAACAGCCCTTATCATATCTTGTCCAAACATTGACAAAAAAAAATTATAGAAATTTATTGGTAAAATCGTGTCAGACAAGTCTGACGTCCAGGCTTGTGATAAGCGTAGGGGACCTCTGTCCTAAGATTTTTTACTATAGTTTGTAGAAAACTATGGTTTGTAGAAAATAACGCGTATCGGCGGTTCATAAAGGAGTAAAGCCACGAAGGCCCAAAAATGGCCCAAAAATTCAACTTTGATATATCTGCTCGAAGTTGCTGCATTAATGTTCATTAATCTTTATATATGAATTGCAATATTTTTTCCTTCAATTATTTATCAAAAAGGAGAGCAGTGAGGTTAAATGAAAAATAACAATTGTGACAGTTTTCCTTGATTTTCATGTATAAATTGGTGAATATGAATCCGGCCACACCTGTCGACCAAAATTATTTTGTGATAGAAATGTGTATTATGATATTATAAATTAATTATAAAAAAAGATACGATGGTCGAGAAATGTGGCCAATACTAATTTTGACGAAGAGAAACCAGTGAATAAAGGTAATAACAAACTTACCGAACTTGAATGATCAATCTCGTAGTCCAGAGAAAATGACAAAAACGAATCAGTCATACCACCGGAGAATTGGTGGATCGCAATGGTCCTGACTTGGTACAGGCATTTCAAACGAAATGGTGGGTTAAACCATGTTTTATGGCGCCAAACCTCCCTCTTCTATTGTAATCTTCAAGTCCTTAATATATATAGTAACATAGAATAGTGTGACACTGAAAAATTTGCTTAACCCATAATATATAGTTACGTAAAATAGTGTGACACTGTGAATTTTCTTGGAATAAGGTTTTATAAGTCGAACATAATACGACATGTAGGATATGAAAATTATTATGAACAAAATAGAGAAGCTTACGCCTGTAATTTTGTTGTAATTTTTATTTGAGAGAAACACAAAACTAGAAGAATTAAAAATTGCAATGGTCCTGACTTGGTACAGGCACTTCCAAAAAAGTGGTGGGTTAAACCAGATTTTATGGCGCCAAACCTCCCTCTTCCATTGCGATCTTAGGAATCGGTAATGACCATAGACCACAACATAGTTGTGAGACACAATAGGGATATTGAGGTGATCATCTCACTAAATAAAACAATTTAACCACCATATCTTTAAACTCAATTTTGAACTTTTCTACTAGTGGCTTCTAACGAAGAAAGAATTTTTTTTAGGGATCGTATGAGACGTATTTTCTTATAACCCTGCTCCAAAAGTCGGTCACGAAGTTATAGTAGTTGAAAGTATATTGAAAATACCGGGCCGATTTAGGGTCTTCGTGGACTGGCTTTACTCCTTTTCCGACCCGCAACAGTAAGACAATTAATGATCTGACCAAACTTTAATTGCCACACCCACCCCACCCCACATCCCTCGCCCTGTTTTCCTTTTGTTAGCTACTTGTGTTTTCTGGCTTATCATGCATGACACTTTGTTTTTCTGACACTTATTGTTGTTTTGCCCCGTATATTTTCCGAATTGTTAAAACGTCTGTTTTCTTCTCAGTAGCAACAAAATATTTCTCGCTTGCCCGTCATTTTTTGTTACAAAATGTACTTTGAATTCATTGTATTTGTGGGAAACAATTTGATTGTTTCCTGGAAAAGGAAATTCGTTTGATTTTTTTCTTGTTCTTCACCTGTTTCTTGAGAAATCCTTATAAAATAAGAATAACTCTGAGTTCTTTTTTCCGTGGCCGACTGTCACCAACGCAAAAAAAAACCCCACGAAAATAGGAACCCCAGGCACAATAGTGAAACCATAGTCAATATTTCCAAATGTTGCCCTTTTTCGGAAATTTGTACCTTCAGACGGACGTGTGCAAAATTAAAACACATATATGATTCTAATTAAAATCAATATTTATTGATGTTCATTAATTGGTTTCATTCTGGTAAAGCTGTCATCTGCGTGGTGCTGAAAAATATATCAAAGAATATCTATCATTTGAACATTGATCAAAAATAAAAAAAGGAAGGTCAAAGATTATTATTTTATGGTTAATAGAGTCAAAATAAATGATTGCCATTCATTATCATGATTTTACTTTAATTTATATTTTTTATCATAAAAAAAAATTGAACTTTTTATCTTAGTCATAGAAAAAAATGAACGTTAACAACTATAATCATATTTTTGTTAAATTCCTAATAATGTGATTGGTTTTTACAGTCATGTGATAAAAAAATACTGCGAATGTTTAATTTTGTGAACATAAATAGGAAACAATATTCTGGATGTTTCCTTAGAAGGGAAGGGAAACAATACTCTTGAAAAATCAATAATGTGACGTCACCAGGTAATCGATGAACCAAAAATTTAGTAAAACAACTCTGTCTCTTTGTGTGTGGAAACATCCCGAATGTAATCCCTCGGGGTTGTTGTTTTTCCTCGTATCCCCTGTGAATAACAATTCAGAATGTTTCCCTCTGTTGCGGACCACGATTGTATAATGGTGTAATTCACCTTCCGTAACGTACGACGTAGGAAGAAGGGTTTGTCTCCGAAAACTGATGTTACAGTAATTTATGATTTAAAAAAATCCAATCGGATCACAGCAAAATCTTGGCGTTTTTTCTTCTTCTAATCATTGTCTTCATTTTAGATTATCATTATTTATTATCAGACAGTGATTATGAATTTTGTTATAATGTGCTTTTTAATGTGTAGTTGTTTTTGTGTGTCTGCTTGGATTGTCCTTGGCTTTCCCGGCTTTAGCATTTAATGCCCTATCGATACTTCTTTGCTTCGTTTACAATCACGTGTATTAATGTTTTTATTTTACAATTTTCTGTTATATCTGTAGCCGATTCAGAATTCACCTTTCGTTTTAAACTAGTAGTTTTCAGAACTCTTATGTCCTGGAGGCTTCCAGCTTGGTTCAAAGCTTTCACCACTCCCATATCCTTGACCCTTCCAGCTAGGTTCATAGCTTTCACCACTCCCATATCCTTGACCCTTCCAGCTAGGTTCATAGCTTTCACCACTCCCATATCCTAGACCCTTCCAGCTAGGTTCATAGCTTTCACCACTCCCATATCCTTGACCCTTCCAGCTAGGTTCATAGCTTTCACCACTCCCATATCCTTGACCCTTCCAGCTAGGTTCATAGTTTTCACCACTCCCATATCCTAGACCCTTCCAGCTAGGTTCATAACTTTCAGCATTTCCATATCCTAGATCCTTCCAGCTAGGTTCATAGCTTTCACCACTCCCATATCCTTGACCCTTCCAGCGAGGTTCATAGCTTTCATCACTCCCATATCCTAGACCCTTCCAGCTAGGTTCATAACTTTCAGCATTTCCATATCCTAGATCCTTCTGATAAGACTCATAGTTTTCGGTACTTGCATACCCGGGATCTTTAAGTTTATGGTTTTCAGCACTCATATATCCTGGGCCCTTTTCTTTAGATTCATAATTTTCCACGCTCGAATAGCCCGAACCTTTTTCTTTAGATTCATGGCTTTCGACACTCGAATACCCTGAATCTTTTTGTTTGGGTTCATAAGATTGCGCAATCGCATATCCTGAATGTTCATTGCTTCCGACACTCGCATATTCTGGACGACCATAGCTTTCAGCACTCGCATAGCCTGGACGTTCATAGCTTTCGGCACTCGCATATCCTGTATGTTCATAGCTTTCGGCACTCGCATATCCTGGACGTTCATAGCTCTCGACACTTGCATATCCTGGACGTTCATAGCTTTCGGCGCTCGTATATCCTGGACGTTCATAGCTTTCGGCACTTGCATATCCTGGACTTTCATAGCTTTCGGCACTTGCATATCCTGAACGTGCATAGCTTTTGTCACTGGCATATCCTGGTTGCTTCCATTTAGGTTCATTGTTTTTGGCACTATCATATCCATTTCGTGCAATATGGAATCCCTTATATCTCAATCCAGGTATTAGTATTTTTGGTAAAATACGGAATCTATGGAATCTTAGTCTTGGTCTCTTAAAGAGCAAAGTCGAGGACGTAAGACTTATGGTCAGTCCAAAAGTAATCAAACAGCTTATCATGAGTGTCGAAGTCATCTTGATAAGTTCGGCGATTCAACTTTTGATCCTTAAAAAATAAACAATATGTGTCAATCAGCCTCTCTTTTTGTAAGAACCCATGTGCGATACAAATATTGTCTTAGGGGCGGACCATTTAACTTGAAGGGGGGGCCTAGGTTTTTTGTTTTTGTCAGAAAATTTATTTATTTCCGAAGGTGTCGGGACAGATTTTTTTTCATTCTTATCATTATTTTATATTGCAGAAATCCTTCTTCAGAATATTTTTTTTTCTTACCATCTGCTGCCAAAATATTTTTTTCATTAAGAAATAATTTTCAGAAAATTGTTTTAGGAAAAAAAGGCCCCCCCTTCAAGTTAAATAGCCGGTCCCTTAATTTTAAGATGGCGTTTATCATTCGACGCGTTATTTTATATATGAGATGATCACCGAAGTTATGTGTGATCACTTGACTGCATCTTAACTCGACAAATCATTTAATCATATGGTTCGTTTTAAAAAGAGACATCAAAATAAGCAACTTAAAGATGGCAAATCGTCTTTGACGTCAAAATACTGAAAATTAACTAAATAATAGGCTTTAAAAGGGCAAACAAGAATTAATGAGACTTAAAAAGACACAAGTTGAGAATCAAAGACAAATTCAGTTGACACAAAGTTCTTCAGCCTAAAAGATCAAAACACCCCAAAACAACAAAACTGTAAACAGCTATCTCCGGAGGGATGCGCAGTTTCTGCTTGTTGCAACCCGTAAAGATGACGTAACGTTGTATCTCATAAAATATATTTATACTGTCTGTTATTCCTATCTTTGGGTTGTTGGCTTGAAAGTTTAAAAATTCGCCATTAACATTTAAAAATCTCTTTTTATTTGGTCTAAATATTTGATGAGCTCTTAGTAACTTTTATGTTCTTGAAAACAACTTTGGCTTCATCTTCATTCATGTATTGGAGCAATTGCAATTATTGCACTTTAGGAACGCCAAAAATGATAATTCTTGGTAGCAAGCCAACGCGCATGGAATTTTCTAGGGAAGAGTATACTTTACATTTACTAATTTTGTTTCCTTCATTTTTATATGTTTAACAAGTTTTCAAGTGTATGACACAATTGAAACAGTTGACGAATATTTGTAATTTGATTTATATCTAAAAAATGGCGAAATGAACGTTAAACGATTTGAATGTTACTTCGTCAGATTTTAAAGTTTTTTTACTTTACTTACTTTTATATTTCGAAATCTAACAAACTTTACACAAATACACAATTTTCGCAAATACTTTAATGAGATATAAGTTGGTGAAAAAAAATCAGAAGAAACATGGACAATGAAGTCTGCCTAATGCATATTTTTTGCAAGATTTATGAAATTTGTAATTTACTTACCTTACTTCAAAATCTAACAACTTTTAACCAAATAGACAGCTTTTTGCTTGTTCATATGTATATATAGATGTAATTTTATTGAGGAACGGAATTTAACTGGTTGCATGTGTTGCACATATTGTTATTCTTTGGTGAAAACTTCCTTATTCACAAGTTGTTTTAATATGTAAATTTATCCCAGAATATGATTTAAAAATAAAACGCACAAAAACACCATATGCACAAATGGTGTAAAAGTTTTAAAATGATACATATTTGAATATTACATAATTTAATGCACTAAATAATATTTGTCTATTATATAAGTATAAATTTAAATTAAAGCATGGTAGTTTATTTTACCAGAATCTCATTTCAGGTTTGGCGCCATAAAACCTGGTTTAACCCACCATTTCGTTTGAAATGCCTGTACCAAGTCAGGACCATTGCGATCCACCAGTTCTCCGGTATGACTGATTCGTTTTTGTCATTTTCTCTGGACTATGAGATTGATCATTCAAGTTCGGTAGTTTTGTTATTACCTTTATTCAGCTCTCTTCATCCGAAGGTTCTCAAAAGACCGTGCTGGAATTGTTTGGAAGCTGACACAATATATCTGATCAATAAATTTGAGATTTTTATTTTTTACATAAAGGACCGCAGGTTTATGGGTACACAGAACATGGACTGTGCTCAAAGTTGATAATTGACGATCGGGAGTCTCTGATCAGCTGACAAACAACTAAAACCCGGTCTTTTGTGTCAAACCTGGTTTTACATATTTTAGAATACCCGGCGTACTTTAGGTCCAAGAGTCATAGGTCTAAAATGAGAACGACATGTTTTAAAACACAAGGTTCTTTCCTTGTACTGCACATTGTCGATATCCTTGGTGCTTGATTTGGCTTTCCTGTTCAAACATTTTTTAGTTTTTTTTTCGTTGAATACTTTTGGTTTATGACCCGAGGGTAATCACAAACATGTATGTCAGACTAGTTTGACATGAATTTACCAATAGATTTAATGCTTTTTTGTAGTTAAAATTTCCGATTGTTAAATTCTGAAATGTTTAAAACACAGGGTTCTTTCCTTGAACTGCACATGGTCGATATCATCGGTTATGGATTTTGATTTCCTGTTCGAAATTTTTGAGTTTTGAGTACTTTTTGTTCAATATATACTTTGGGTTTATTACTTGCTAATGTTTTGGTGCAAATGCAGCTGATGAGAGGTTACTCATTGAAATATGTATAGACAGCATAACCAAATTACCCTTTTTTATACCCGTTTTGGTATTTGTAGGGTCGATAACCGCTGCTGGTAGACCAGAATTCCCCGGGGGTGATCACAAGCATGGTCGTCAGACTTGTCTGGCACGAATTAACCATTACATTTAATACCTTTTTTTTGTCCTTAAAATTTCCGATTGTAAAATTCAAAAATGTTTAAAACACCAGGTTTCTGTCCTTGTCCTGCACACGGTCGATATCTTTAGTTATGGAACGTCGTAGCTGTCTTTACATACTGATTTTGTCTATATTCGGTGGTTTCGACATTATACGAAAATAATTATATATTATAAGAAGTTTATATTGAGTGCGTATGTTTTTATATTGGGTGCTAATGTTTTTATATTGAGTGCATATGTTTTTATATTGAGTGGATATGTCTTTATATTGAGTGCATTTTTCTTTATATTTAGTGCCTTTTTCTTTATATTGAGTGCTTTTGTCATTTGACTGTATAGTCGGTTCTCTTATTAACTGTATGTTGGGTGGGTTTTCCATCATATTCGGTGGTTTTATCGTTATATTATGTTACATCTATATTATATTTCGTGCTTCTGTCTATACGTTGAACTCATTTGTTGTTTTGGGTATTTGATTTATATTAGCTTGAAATTATAGGGCTAAATTCGGCCTTCTTGTTCGATTTTTTTCAGTTTTGAGTACTTTTTGCTCAATACTTTTGGTTGATGATCTTCCATTGTTTCGATTTAAATGCCGCTGATGAGAGGTTACTCCTCGAAATATGCATATACCGCATTACCAAATTACCCGTTTTCAGACCCGAATTGGTATTTGAATTTTGTAATCATTGGGTCGATAACCACTACTGGTGGACCTGGTCGTCAGACATGAATTAACCATTAAATTTAATACTTTTTGTCGTTGAAATTTCTGGTTGCAAAATTCAAAAATGTTTAAAACACCAGACTTCTTTTTATGTACTGTAAATGGTCGATATCATATGTGATGGATTTGGCTCTCCTGTTCGAACATTTTTTTTAGTTATGAGTACTTTTCATTCAATACTTTCGGTTAATGACCCTGCAATGTTTTGATTCAAATGCTGCTGATGAGAGATTACTCTTTGAAATAACTATACACAGCTTAACCAAATTAACCCTTTTTTCCCGTTTTGGTATTACCCCACTGCAAATCCGAGCGTATCTTACTTTCTGTAAAATATAAATTCAATAAGACGGCGCTAGTCGTAAATCATTCAGGACACCAAAAAATGTTCATTTTTGGGAATGAAAAGCCATTTCGTTAGACATGTACTTTATTGTTTTTTTTTCCATAAATTATGCTTAAGGATGGTTTTGAATTTTTAAAATTTTTTCGATGTCCTCTGCCTTTATCCATTAAAATGCATGGGAATTAATAAACCCATTGACCCCCTATTTTCTTTTCATTATTTCTAATATCATGTCTAAATAATTACATATAACAATTTTCAGTAAGTCTTAATTATTATTTCTATATTTAATAGGTCAAAAAACTGTTTCAATGTTATTCTTATAAAAAATACAGAGGAGTCCGATTTCCTGCCAATTCTTTAAACCCGTATATCTTTAAAACCAACGCGTGTACACATGATTTTTTTCTTTGATTAAACTTTATTTATTTTTTCCAACATTAGAGACCATGTTTCATGCATTCAACAATTCAATATAAATTTAGACAAATGTGGGATTTTCATGCATTCGACAATGCATCAGACAAATGTGGGATTTCTTTTTCTCAGATGAGTTCAGATGTTGGTTTGTCATAAGGTTTTGTTTTGTCTTCCTTTACTGGCTTTGATAAACTGAATTGACAATTAGACGCACGACGGGTGTGCTATAGCAAGCAGGAACCACTTTCTCTTCCGGAGCACCTGAGTTCACTCTCGTTACGACTTGAGTTCGCATTGTTGATTTCTGTTCGGTTGACATTGTGTGTTTTTTATGTTTTGTGTTTCTTCGTGCTGTTCTCGTTCATGGTTACTGGTTTTGCCTTTGCCCTTTCGAACTTTTAGCACTTGTCACTTGAATGCCCATTGGTGCATCTTTGCTTCTTTTGCCATAAATTGTGGTTCGAACAATATAAAAAGGTTCAGATATAAGTGGAGCACATGTGATTGCCAAAGGATTACAAAGGATTTGGTGATTTGTATTTCAAAACACATGTAAATGCTTTATGGGGTACATATGTGCATTTTGTAAATAAAATACAATCATTTTCCATCTACTAATCTGATGCCGTGAAGAATGTCGAAAGAAACGTTTGTGACCATGAACAAATAAAAATGGGGAAAGGTCAATGGATATAACAAAAGTTATTTTTTTTCTAGCAAAATCAAACAATTCGTAATTTCAAAATAGTACGTTGCATCATTTCTACGTAAAAATAAAATAAAATTTTCGAACTAAACAAGGGAGATAATTCATATGAAAACTGGTTATGCAGTATTTGCATATTTCTAAGAATAACCTCTCATCAGCAGCATTTGATTCAAAACATATCAAAGCCGAACACAGAGATATTGAAGGAAAAGTATCTGTAAAATATAGTTCTTCAGATCGAATTTTGATAAAAGTCATGCTTCACATCATTTACCTATTGAAACCGTAAAAGGTAGAGAAAAAAGTTTTAGTTAAAATATTGCTCATATGGTTAAGCCCTACAAAAACTTAATATGACTGAGGTTATGAAATTACCCCTTTTAGCAGTTTCGTGTATTGTCCCTTAAATGTCAAAATAGTTGTTTATGCTTTAAAGCTGGCAAATTGTAAAAAAATGATAAAAAGCTTTAATCGCTAAAATGTTCAGCTAATAAGACTTTTCACCTCAATGCAAAATTGATGCATTAGTATAATCGATGTTGTCATATAACCCCTTATTAAACATATGATACTTACAATGTCAAAGGTTCAGTTGTTATTAACTAATAGACTAGAATTCAGACATTTAAGTCAGGTGAGCGATTCAGGCTCCTAAGAGCCTCTTGTTATTTTTGCTGTCAATTTTAATTTTTTGTTTTGTTTTCTCATTGAACCTTTGAGTTTATTTTGTTGTATTATGCCCGGGAAACTCGAAAGTCATGAAAGTCTTAACCAAACATTTTATGCATTAATCGGAAGTGAAATCCTTCATCAAAAAAGGAATTTCATCCCTAGAGAAATATGATATTGAAGAAATATCAAGAGTATTTAGCGAAAATATGCAACTTTTTCTCTAAATTCGTATTTTCCTCCAAACGCTTGTGCTTCAAAGGTTGGTCAAAATTTCCAATCTTGTCGATGTAACATCAATTCTAAATGAATAGAAAGTTGGTGCAGTTTTTGTAATTATCAATTTTCTATGGAGCTGTATTCTTACCATTTAGCTTGCTTAGCGCACAATTATTTTTTTGTCAGCTAAAAAAACCATGCCCTTCCACTTTGAAGTTAATTGGAAGTCTCTTAAATTTACCAAATTACACTGGGATTTTTCATAACTTCTGGTTTTTTTTTCTTATTATTTTTTTATCATCGAGTCTCCCAACTGGTGAACTTTTGCTTCACTGTAGGTCCGTTGTTTTGGTGGATATCAATTTTCATGGTTTCCCTTAAAAATCATTCGTTGGATCTTTATATCGTGTTCTGCAAATGTTGCTTAAAGTAATATACACCTGGAAAAAAGTTAAGCACCCCTAGACTTTTTTTGCTTTTCGATCATTTGAAATAATTTTTAATATTCATGATTTTGGCCAGTTTTAATTCTTCAACATATGACCGAAAGGGTGTTAGCTTTCGGTTAAAAGCATATTTTGCCTTGAAAAGCGGGAGATAACTCTTCAGGAAATTGGACGCCAACATGGCAGTTTAAAATCAAAGCTTCCAGCAGTCGATCATTAGTGCTTAAGGTGGACATACTAGAAATTGACTCATTGACGATACAGTATCAATCCTTTGATTATGATTTACCTTTTCAAGTGCGATTTGACAATTTATTAAAAGTTTCGGGCTTCAGGGGACCATACTTTTCGAAAACCATGTTTATGTACAAAAGCCATCTTTTTTGCCATGTCGTGTTATGTAAATAACTGATATCTTTTTGTTTGTTACAAGCATGTTAAATTGTGCTTAACAGAACATATTTTAGTTTGCAATAAAAAATTACTATGACCATTAGTTAAACAATGGTTAAAAGTGTTTTGAACATGTATGATTTTAAAAAATCACAGGGGTGCTTAACTTTTTTCTAGGTGTATATTTATAAACTTGACGCTTTAACGAATTCCTTTTGGCGTGGTCGACTAGCTGTCTCTCATGCGAAAACCACTAAATTTACACTCCACGAATAATACTGAAACCAGAGTACTTTTGTTGCAATTGTTGCTCTTTTTGTTGTTGGTATAGGTGCTCATAAAATATTTTCAATCATGACTAAGTTGTACATCTTCAGAATAATATGTGAAAAAAAATGAATATGCTAATCAGTAATTTAATCAGAATATATTGTTGTTCACATTAGTGTCCGTCTGGTTTAACATTCATTTGCGTCGTCCTGAAAAAAAAGATCCAAATAATATTATTTGATTCCTCATCTTTTCAATATTGAGTTACAAAAACAAATATAACTTAATAAAAAGGAAATAACTTAATAAAAAAGGAGCTATAAGGTATAGAATTATTATTAACATGGTTGTTGTTGTTGTTGTTGTTGTTGTTAAACTATAGAATTATTACAATCATGGTTTTTGTTGTTGTTGTTGTTGTTGTTGTTGTTGTTGTTGTTGTTGTTGTTGTTGTTGTTGTTGTTAAACTATAGAATTTTTATAATCATGGTTGTTGTTGTTGTTGTTGTTGTTGTTGTTGTTGTTGTTGTTGTTGTTGTTGTTGTTGTTGTTGTTGTTAAATTATAGAATTATTATAATCATGGTTGTTGTTGTTGTTGTTATTATGGTTTAAAGTTTTTGCGCAGTCTTTTGTGTCAAATGATTTTGTCTTGACCTTTTCTTGATAACTAACTTCTAGTGCACCATCGATGCTTCTTGTTAAAATGACATGTATTAAGTGTTTTACATATTTCTATAAATGTTAAGAGTTAGTATTTACCTATATAGCCATTGATTTTGGCCCTCACATATCCTGTACCTGTATATTTAGGTACATAGCTTTTGGCACTCGCATATCCTACAGGTTGATACTTTTCAACACTTGCGTATACTTGAGGTTGGTAGCTTTCGGCACTTGCATATTCTCGGGATTCGTAGCTTTTTGCACTCACATGTTCAGGTCTTCCATAGATTTCTTTACTCGCATATCCTGGATCTTCATAAATTTCTTCACTCGCATATACCTGACGTTCATAGCTTTCGTCACTCGCATATACTGGAAATTGATAGTCTTCGACACTCGCATATTCTGGATGTTTGTAGCTTCCGGTACTTGCATATTTTGGACTTTCATAGCTGTTGGCACTCGAATATTCTGGACTTTCATAGCTGTTGGCACTCACATATTCTGGACTTTCATAGCTGTTGGCACTCACATATTCTGGACTTTCATAGCTTTTGGCACTCGCATATTCTGGAGGTTCATAGCCTTCGACACTCGCATATTCTGGACTTTCATAGGTTTTACTACTCGCATATCCAAGACGTTCATAGCTGTTTTCACTCGCATAACCTTCAAGTTGATAGCTTTCGACACTTGCATAGTCTGGATTTTCGTAGCTTTTGGTATTCGCATATTCTGGACTTTCATAGCTATCTTTACTTGCATATCCTAAACGTTCATAGCTGTCTTTACTCGTGTATCCTTGTCGTTCATAGCTTTTGGTACTTGCATATTCTGGACGTTCATAGCTTTTGTCATTCGCGTATCCTGGAGGTTGATAGCTTTCAACACTATCATATTCTGGACTTTCATAGCTTTTGTCACTTGAATATTCTGAATATTCATAACTTTCTGCACTTATATATTCTGGACTTTCATAGCTTTTGTCACTTGCATATTCTGGACTTTCATAACTTTCTGCACTTGCATATTCTGGACTTTCATAGCTTTTGTCACTTGCATATTCTGGACTTTCATAGCTTTTGTCACTTGCATATTCTGGACTTTCATAGCTTTTGTCACTTGCATATTCTGGACGTTCATAGCTTTTGTCACTCGCATATCCTGGAGGTTGATAGCTTTCAACACTATCATATTCTGGACGTTCGTAGCTTTTGATACTCGCATATTCTGGACTTTCATAGCTTTTATCACTAGCATATTCTGCACTTTCATAGTTTTTGGCAATTGCATAACCTGGAGGTTGATAGCTTTCGACACTAACATATCCTAAACGTTCATAGCTTTCTACACTTGCGTATCCTGGTCCTTCATAGCTTGTGGGGCTTGCATATTCTGGACGTTCATAGATTTTGTCAAACGCATAACCTGGAGTTTGATAGCTTTCGACACTAGCATATTGTTGACGTTCGTAGCTTTTGGTATTCGCATATTCTGGACTTTCATAGCTGTCTTTACCTGCATATACTAAACGTTCATAGCCGTCTTTACTCGCATATCCTCGTCGTTCATAGCTTTTGATACTTGCATATTCTGGACGTTCATAGCTTTTGTCACTCACATATTCTGGAGGTTGATAGCTTTCAACACTATCATATTCTGGACTTTCATAGCTTTTGTCACTTGAATATTCTGAATATTCATAACTTTCTGCACTTGCATATTCTGGACTTTCATAGCTTTTGTCACTTGCATATTCTGGACTTTCATAGCTTTTGGTACTTGCATATTCTGGACGTTCATAGCTTTTGGCACTTGCATATCCTGGAGGTTGATAGCTTTCAACACTATCATATTCTGGACGTTCGTAGCTTTTGATACTCGCATATTCTGGACTTTCATAGCTTTTATCATTAGCATATTCTGCACTTTCATAGCTTTTGGCACTTGCATAACCTGGAGGTTGATAGCTTTCGACACTAGCATATCCTAAACGTTCATAGCTCTCTACACTCGCGTATCCTGGTCGTTCATAGCTTTCTACACTTGCGTATCCTGGTCGTTCGAAGCTTGTCGGGCTTGCATATTCTGGACGTTCATAGATTTTGTCACTCGCATAACTTGGAGGTTGATAGCTTTCGACACTAGCATATTCTTGACGTTCGTAGCTTTTGGTATTCGCATATTCTGGACTTTCATAGGTTTTTGTACTCGCATATTCTGGATTTTCATAGCTTTCAGCACTGGTGAGCTCATGGGTTTTAGCACTCTTATACCATGGAAGCTTCCAATTTGGTACATATTTTTCCTCATAGTCCAGTAAAGATAATACTAGACTGTTGTTCAGTCCAAAAACAATCAAACAGCACATTAGGAGATTCGAAGTCATCTTAATATTTGCCACGAGTCAACTTTCGATCCTAAAACAATAAATGAATGTGTCAACCAATCTATCTGTCGGTAATCAACACTCCTACATTTTGTTAATATGAAACTATGGATATTCGATTATTTTTAGACCGAATTCATATTTTTCAGCTTCTGTTGAAATAGATATTAAACAAGAGGCTCCCAGGAGCCTGAATCGCTCACCTGGTCTTGATGTCAACCCTATGAAGAGCTTTGTACAGCTGAATAAGATGAACATTTAAGCAAGCAACAGCTTTTCTTTTTCAGCAATAGTTTTCATTCTGTAAGCCAAAAACATGCAAAATGTTATTTTTTAGGGCCGTCTGAACACTTTGACTCTATAGACTGAGACTTTTATTAAGAGCTTAATGTACTGAACATTTAAGCAAGCAACCACTTTTCTTTATCTGCTATAATTTTCATTATATAAGTCAAAAACATGAAAACATGTTTATTTAGGGGCTGTAACCCCTATTAGGGGTCATCTGACAAATTCGACCCCATGAAGACTTTTGTCGAGCTAAATGAGCTGAACATTTAAGCAAGCAACAGCTATTCCCTATCTGCAATAGTTTTCATTTTATAGGCCAAAAACACTTTTTTTCGCCTTTAAGGGGCTGCAACCCCTAAAAGGGGTCATCTGACAACTTCAACCCTATGATGACTTTTGTAGAGCTGAATGAGCTGATCATTTAAGCAAGCAACAGTTTTTCTCTATCAGTAACAGTTTTCATTCTATAGGCCAAAAACACTATTTTTCACTTTTAAGGGGCTGTAACCCCTATAATGGTTCATCTGACAACTTCGACCCTATGGAGACTTTTGTAGAGCTGAATGAGCTGAACATTTAAGCAAGCAACAGCTTTTCTTTATCTGCAATAGTTTTCATTCTATAGGCCAAAAACACTATTTTTCGCCTTTAAGGGGCTGTAACCCCTATAAGGGGTCATCTGACAACTTCGACCCAATGGAGACTTTGAAGAGCTAAATGAGCTGAACATTTAAGCAATCAACAGCTTTTCTTTATCTGCATTATTTTTTATTCTATAGGCCAAAAACACTATTTTTCCCCTTTAAGGGGCTGTTACCCCTATAAGGGGTCATCTGACACCTTCAACCCTATGAAGACTTTCATAGAGCTAAATGAGCTGATCATTAAAGCAAGCAAAAGCTTTTCTCTATCAGCAAAAATTTTCATTCTATGGGCCAAAAACTCTGTATTTAGCCTTTAAGGGGCTGTAACCCCTTTAAGGGGTCATCTGACAACTTCGACCCTATGGAGACTATTGTAGAGCTAAATGAGCTGAACCTTTAAGCGGGCAACAGCTTTTCTCTTTCTGCAATAGTTTTCATTCTATAGGGCAAAAACATGAAAAGAGGCTATTTTTTGACCTTTAAAGGGCTATAACCCCTATAAGGGTTCATATGACAACTTCGACTCAAAGATGACTTTTGTAGATGACTTTTTGTTTGATTCTGAAGAGCCTAAGATCCTTCAGATTTTTTCTATCTGTTATAGTTGCTGAGTTATAAGCCATTTTAAGTGGTTTTACCCTATGTTCTATTTTTAGTAACAGCAGCCATCTTTTTTATCGAATCATTTCAAAATGAGGATCGTTTGTTGCCAACATGTCATATACCATTCCTGCAAAGTTTCAGTTAAATTGGTTCAGTGCCGGTTTCAGAGGAGAAAGGAGAAGATTTATGAAATTGTTAACGAACGACGACGGACGCATAGTGATGGCATCAGCTCACATGGCCTTTGGACAGGTGAGCTAAAGATCGATGTGCAACCGACCATTGATTACATGAACATTAAAAATGTTATTAATGTAAAATCAAAGCGATGATTTCAGGTCACTTATAGGAAAATATTAAAAGTGGTAAGATCAATCTTTTTGTCATATTTTTCAATTGTTTTTTTTTAATTCTTTGCTGAAAATTCTACAAGAAATTGATGCAAAAAAAACTTAATTGAGAACCATCAAAATGAGTACGGTTTTAAGACCATTTTGTTTATCCTAATATGTGTATGTGAGTGGGTTAGGTTGACGCACCTAGGAAATATACATTGGACGTTACGCATGGTATTGCGACCAAGCCGAGTGTTCCTCTTTCTTGTATTTGTGTAGTTCTATATTTTTAAGATATATTAAACACGATTTGCATACTCAAAGCACAGTTTTTGCCTCTTCAAAATATATTTTTGGTTTAAATGCATGCTGCATTCTTAAAATATGTGACTTTAAAATGTTTACCGAAGTCAAAAATGTCTTGTCCAACGTCACATTTATAGGCTGTGTTGTATGCCTTTATGGTGGGGCGCTTTTATTTTGCCTTCAAAATGCTTTAAATTGTGTATACCAGATCTTTACTATATAGTTGTTGAAACTTTATTTTTCATTTTATACTGTTCGACGTTTCTTACAAGTCAGGCACAAAATAACTTATGCATTGCCCCTGTCCAAAACAAAAAGGGATAATACAATACTAAACTTTATACTGTATTTGCCTAAAAAGTTTGGCTCACAAGAGCAACTTTGTTTTTCCCATATACAGTTCTAATATAAGTCTATGATTTTATTTGTCCAACGAAAGAAATTGAGCCGTCCATTCTCTTATTAGTTGGCAAATGCTACATCTAGCCATCTTTTCCCGAACGTCATTTTACAAACAGCAACAAAAGCATCTAAATATTTGGATGGTTTATTTTTTAACCAAAAGAAGGAAAATCGCACCGATTTGATATATATCAAAAGTTCTATTAAATCACTAGCGAAATACCCAAGAGCCCGGCTATAATGCTGTTTTTAGTGAAAATTGTCACAATTTGGGTATATCTAGCCGAAATGTCCATTCTTGCGATTTAACTTTTTTACGTTGAGTGAAGTCATGAACAAAGTGGAATAAAGCGGATTTTTTAAAAAAATATATGGAAAAAGATTAACCCTGTGGCTTAGAGTATAAATGGAAAGGACTCAAGATTCAATTTAAATCCATGAAAATACGTTTTCCTTGAAAGAGAATATAGATTTCAGAATTTGAAAAGTTACAATAATTGTCAAAGGCAGCAATTTTGTTTAAATTTGTAGATTTTTCGTATGAAACAACAATATATTTACTTCAAATTATTGCCATGCCGACGCGTATAATAACACAGAGAAAAAAAAACTACAACCGCACATAGAGAAGCCTAGACTCTTACAGAAAAGTTGAAGTATATTTATATGTATTTTATAGCCGCTAACGTTGCGCTTGTTCGTTTGTTTTCTCGATCTGATTGTGTGTCGCATCCTTGTTTTCGGGTTTTTCGTTTCATTTGATTTGAAAGATAAACAAAAGGATTAGTCAAATCTTTCTAAAATATTGTACAATTTCTCATTTTACGACAGAAGACAATTCACTCAAACTGATGCATCGAGCGGAGAACTGGAAACGGAAAAAAGATCTATCTGTATATATAAACAATATAATGAGTGAATAAACAGACAGTGAAGAATAAAAAAAATCTTTTAATTATAAAATTAGAAAAAGCTTTTACCTAGTTTATAAGAATTAGGTCAAAGATTGTATCGCATGGCAATTTGAATCTTTACAAATTAAAAAAAAAACGTCAAGTATTTTATGTTACGTTATCCATGGCGGTCAACTTTTTATGGTGAAGGAAACTGGAGTACCCGGAGAAAACCACCGATCTTAGACAGGTTACTGATCAACCTAATCCCATTAAGGTGGGGAAGTTTGTCCCGTTTGTTCCCCTATAGATTCAACATGTTGCATTTTAAGAAAATATTCATCCTGTTTGTTGTCTTTGCCAATGTCTGTCCTGTCTAAAAATTTGCACATATGCCGAAATTACGGACAATAAAATGCTGAACATGTTATGCAAAGTTGCAATTTAAAAATTCTCAATTGAAAACTGAAAAGCCTTCAATTTGAACAGTGGACGCTGCTCGCCGTCATACATCGGCCCTAAATTATCAATGAATGACGTTTTTGGACAGAAAAACAGTTATTAACATAGAGACGAGTAGACAGGTACAAACATCAATTTTGAAAACGATCGAACCCAGACTTGGGTCATGACGTATAAAATATGATGGGATTAATTAGCAGGATGAATAAAATCGATAAATCAATTTCTGCTGTACTGAGATGATCACCTCAATATCCCTATTGTGTCTCATAACTATGTTGTGTTCTAAGGTCATTACCGGATCCTATGGTCGCAATGGAAGAGGGAGGTTAGGCGCCATAAAACCTGGTTTAACCCACCATTTCGTTTGAAATGCCTGTACCAAGTCAGGACCATTGCGATCACCAATTCTCCGGTATGACTGATTCGTTTTTGTCATTTTCTCTGGACAATGAGATTGATCATTCAAGTTCGCTAGTTTATTTCACCAGGTAAAACATAAGATAGTTACTTGGAGCTATCATAGGACTATTTATTGAGTGATGTTAAAAAAATCAAATATGTAAACAACGCTTCACAAATACAAATGACAACAAAGTTCCAGACAATAAATTTTGCTACGTCTATTCAAGACTCATCAGAGGCGCTCTACCAAAAATATTAAAAATGCCAAACACTGTATGAATATGAAGAGCATAGAACATTATAACCAAAAATACCAAACTGGGGAACCAAATTATTACTAAGATATTCAACCTATGACTGGGGTAGGAAGAACCTTAGGGTTTAGACAATTTTTAAATTTAGACGGATAATTTAAAGCTTTGATGTATTCTCCAACTCAAAAGTGTTGGTTCCGGAGCGGGCTAACGTCGGGGAATTTAAACTCCACCAGCAGTGCTAACCTTCACGTGTGTTCGAAATACAAATGATGTTAATTATTCAGTGCTGTAGCATCACACAAATCAGATATATACGTTATCGCTGTAATGCTAAGAAATAATACAGGGGTAAAAAAAGATATTTTTAAGTTAGCATGCAGCACTATTTAAGGATGTCCGAGGGTGACTTTGAAAGTGATGAGGTTTTGAAATTAAGGCCTTAAATCATAAGGGAATACTTAAAAATACAAAATAAGCTCAAAAATTTGATAGGTTACCGTGCTCGTTTTAAAGATAATAAGAGTTCATAATTTGGCGGGAAAAGGTTTTCTCTGGTTTTATCATAGCTTTATCATTAGCATAGTTTATATGTTTTAACCTATGAAAACGTGATTAGAATTTGAAATAAACTTGTAAAACAGATATTTATGATGTAATAAAGACCTTACACAAAAGAAAAATAAGGGTTACCGCGCAAATTTTTTTGCCTTATTTTGATGGAAAAAACCCGAGGATTCCGAAAAAAATATATAAAATCTCAAAAGCTGACCCTCCAACATCCTTAAGATTTGAACAAAATTTGACCAAATACAAAGATTTAACGAAAGAACTCATATCATCCTATATTCAGTAGATTGTAAATCATTATAGATTATAACATGTCATTTTTCATATCACACCTATTATCAGCCCCAGGTCACGATATCAGCCCGAGAGCCAAAGGCTCGAGGGATAATGATGACCGTGGGCTGATATTGGTCAGATATGAAAAATGGCATGTTATGATCTTTTTATCATATACTTCAATATATCAGTGTTTAATATACAGCGAAAAGTTAACTTTTTAATGGTATTTAGTACCGCACCTGGTAAAAGTTTTTTTTATCAGTGTAAACAAATGAAAAAAAAAATGTTATTCACACTTATGTTGCATTATTTAAAAAAAAAGTGCAACTTAATTTGTCGTCTGCCTGCTCAACAAAAATGGACTACTGGAATGTCTGGTATACAATACCGAATTTGGCGTTTGATAATAAAACGGAAGTAGTTGATAATAACCTGGACCTGTTGATAATGAAAGTTATTATCACACGGTGAAGGTTTTTTGACAAAAAATAAAATTCTAAGCTTAAATTACTTTATTATCGTATTGTCAAATTTAAGCATTATTATGTCTAAGTATATGATAAAGTTTTTTATCGCTAGGTGATTGGTTTTTTTTTTCTGCAATAGTGTTCACTTGATTGGGAAAAACCTTTTTTAACAAACAAAGAGCTTTTATTTATAAGAGGTCATTGGACAACTTCATTCCATTAAGGACCTTTGTGGTGCGTTTGGTTATGAAGAGCTTAAGATACTACGGATTTATACTATCTGATATATTTTCTGAATTATCAGCCAATTGAAGTGACTTTTCCTAATACATGTATTCTAGTAGCATGAGGGATGTCTAAATCGGATTAAAAATGGAAAGCAACTTTTGTGCAGAATATCCTAGGGACCAATAATACTAAGTTTCATTTTATTCTGTTTACTAGTTTCAAAGGAGAATAATTTTGAAAAAATGTTAAGGGACGACAGCCGCCGACGGACACCAAGTGCATGAAGTGATGGCAATTGCTAATCAAGACCTTCGGTCCAGGTGAGGTTTATATCATGATGCGATATTCCTTTTACAATACAAATCGATGTCTACAGTTAACTTTTTGAATGAGATGACGTTATTTTGCGGCGATTTTGTAATCTATTTACACAATTACAAATACCAAAATGCGGGTGTAAACGCAGTAGCATTTCAATCAAAACATTGGAAGGTCAAATTCCAAAACTGTTGAAAACGAAAAGTACACAAAACCAAAACATTCGAATAAGGAAGCCAAAATCCAGCACCGAGGATATCGACAATGTGCAATACAAGGAAAGAAACCTGGTGTTTTGAACAATTTTGAATTTAAAAATAAGAAATTTAAGCGACAAAAATATTAAAAATTTTATGGTAAATCGTGTCAGACAAATCTGACGACCAGGCTTGTGATTACCCTCGGGGACCTCTGGTCCACCAGCAGCGGTTATCGCCCAGTAGTTTCAAAATTACAAATACCAAAATGCGGGTGTAAACGGTTAATTTGGATATGCTATATATCGATATTTCAAGGAGTAACCTCTCATCAGTAGCATTTAAATCAAAACATTGGAAGGTCAAATTCCAAAACTGTTGAAAACGAAAAGTACTCATAACCAAAACGTTCAAACAAGAAGCCAAAATCCAGCACCGAGGATATCGACCATGTGCAATACAAGGAAAGAAACCTGGTGTTTTGAACAATTTTGAATTTAAAAATCAGAAATTTTAGTGCCAAAATATTAGAAATTTTATGGTAAATCGTGTTTACCCTCGGGGACCTCTGGTCCACCAGCAGCGCCATACAATCTCTGGTATCGATTAAAATCTGACGTCGCTGCAGACCTATATAACTCCCAGGTTAGTCAAATCAAAATAATAAACACCACTGTTTTAGTTCCTGTGAAATATAAATTCTGCAAGACGGAGATAAACTCGGCTGTAATGTTTCCTCTAGGAATACCAATGACTTTGCAATATTTTTTTCCAAAACGTATGTTTACAAAAGGTATCCAAATTGTAACTCAATATGTATTACTTGATCTATATAGTAAGTTTAATATGAGAAAGACATTGCCTTAAAAGCTCGCGTAGATACAAAAATATAATCTATTCCATTGATAATTTCGAATAATGCCTGGGACGAGATAATTTGGGACGATATATATGTATTACTATTTCCTGCAATTTTTCAGCACGTACAGACATTTTCGAAAACTTCCGAAAATCGAATGTTTCCGGTGACAGAACGATTTTTTTCCATAGTATTTTGAGTCTCGTGCGATTTGACATACTTTCTACATTAAAGAGCTCGCTACGCTCGCATATTATTCTTCCAAATGATAGGTCAAGTTCGTTTGGAGTCATTATCGGCTTGTACTCTGATTTAATAATTTGAGTCCGATGCACTTCATTTGAGCGAGTTGACGTTTCTGTGTTATTTTGTAATATCCCTCAAGGTTTTCTATTAAGTTAAATTGAAATAAAGTGAAGAATTATATAAAAAAAAAAATAATTACACTAAAAAAAATAAAGAAATAAATGAGAGTTTCACTGAAAACTAAATTAGCCACCTGCTTTGAATTCACCTGAGCATAATCTTTGATTGTAAAGAACCATCAACCGAGCTTTTTTTAAAAATGATTGTTCATATGCTAATGTTTTGGCAGTATTTTCCCAATTACACGAATGTATCCGTATTTCTAATCAACCGAAATGAAATTAATGAATTCTTCAAATTGAACAACAGTGATCACTTTCGAATTCGCTCAAATGGGACTAGTTTACATAATTCATATTTTACAAGCTTTATATTTTGAAACTGGCACAGATCTGTATATTCATTTCTACTTAAGGGGGTACAGAACACCTCAGGGAGATAACTCTTAAATATCACTTGAATGTTTTAGTCAGGCACATTATTATAAAGAATTCAAGCTTCTCAATGATCAAAATATGAAATGTTGAAACTCAATTATGTTCAATGAAAATTTTCACAAGAAACCTGTGTTCGATTTCCTTAAGATTTTGCAATTAGACTTAATTCACTTAAGTGCATATTTCTGCAAATTTTCAGGAAAATTAAACGACACAATTTTATTTTAGCCAAAGTGTTGGGTACCCCCTTAAGATTTGATAAAAAAAAAATGAGTCTTCTTACCTAACCAGCAGAACCTATGGTAGCTATAGATGATAGTCTTACACTTTTTATATGTATAGTAATTAATTGAGCAACAAAATTTAACTGGATGCATATGTTGCCCTTAATTAAAGCCTCCTCGATTATAATTTTGTTTCAATATGCAAATTCATCTTTCATATTATAATTTTCAATATGCAAATTCATGGTTTAAACATATATTATACAAATTATATTCACAAAAACTTTTTAAAAGTTAATACATGTTTGAATGTTGCAATTTGTTGTAATTCGTAAATTTTGATTTTATCAATTGATAGAAGATAATGAGATGTGGAATAAATGTACGCGACACAACCTACAATATTAACAACAATTTAAAAAATCCACAACGGAAAACAGCCAGCAGCCTTCAGTGTGATCAGCGGTCGCTGCTCGCTATTTTGCAGTTGGCCCTGCGGGGTTGAAAATAAACTACATATGATTCAAGCCAAATCCTATAGTGTCAATGAAAGACCCCTTTCTTGACAAAAAACAAATAACATATATTCGTCGAAAACAAACACCAGCTTTAATAACGATAGGCACATTTAAAATGTGGCGGGATTAAACTAGTTTTTTTGGTCCAACCTTCCCTTTATTGTTGATCACAAACTTATACACAATAAAATCAAGCCTTCAAAAGTATTTCGATTGTTGTTACTCTATAAATCAAATGTGGATTTTCAAAAATTTTCAAGAACTGATGGAAATTCTCCATTCCAAGTCATTTCTAAGTCATTTTCATCTTGTAATAGCATTAAAAAAAATATTTCTCTACATTATATACTTCAATTCCACATTCACAATCAAATCTCGTTTGGTACAGTTGATTAGACGTAGCTTTATGAAAAAGAACGGAAAACACAGTACATTTATTTGGTAGAAGATTATAAAAAGACTAATTTTGTCATCCACGAATCTCGTAAGAAAACAAATTTACAGAAGATCAAATAATAGAAATGCTCAACTTTCTTAACGACAACATATTTGTACAGTTTGGTGAACGTGTTTTTCAGCAAACAATTGGTATCCCAATGGACACAAATTGTGCACCTTTGCTTGTCGATTTCTTTCTTCATTCATATGAAACCACTTCTAGACAAAAGGATTGCAGACTTGCTTAATCCTTTAATCTGACGTTTCGTCATGATGATGTCCTTTCACTAAACAATCCTCGATTTGGTGACTATTTACATCTCATATATCCAAATGAACTTTAGCTAAAGGACACTACAGATTCTAGGTGGTCCGCTTCACATTTAGATTTTTATTTCTCGAAATTGACACACTAGGAATGCTTTGTACAAAGCTCTAAGTAAGTAAATTAGTAAGTAAGTAAGTAAGTAAGTAATTTTACTGATATAAAGACCAAAAATTGATCTATCATCAAAACAAAAATACAAAATAACAAAACAAAAAACAAGTGTACAGATGAACAGAAAATACAAGCATATTAAATATAAACATATTTTATATAAGTGGAGCAGTTTTTGAATATAATAAGATACCCACTTTATTAGTTATGTGCTTTATGACAAACGTGATGACTTCAACTTTTCCCTTTCTTTGTAGCAACATTTCGTCCGTTCGTTATTTAGAGTATAACGACTTCCTTGAAAGAGCTACATGGCTGACGAGCAAATTGTTAATACAGGGGTACGTTGCTCCAAGGTTGTTGCCTTCACTCAAGAAATTTTACGGTGTTTCCGTGTTTTACATGTTGTCCCATTCTTGTTGGTGTTTACTGGTTTTGTCTCTGCCCTTTCGGACTTTTGACATTCGGATACCCCATTGGTACCTCTGCTTCTTTCTATCTCTCAGATAAACATAGATGTTGGTTTGACATAAAGATAGGTGATATCATCCTTTCCGGATTTGAACAATACTAATTCGATCTTTGGCAACGTGACGGGTGTGCTATAGCAAGCAGGGATTGCTCACTCTTCCGGAGCACTTGAGTTCACTCTCGATTCGACTTGAGTTCACATTGCTAAAAACCACGAGAATTTTTGTAGAAACGATTTTGAAAAATTGATGATTTCAGTACTTTTTATATAGGATCAATATGGAAAATTCTAATTTCTTTTACCTAAAAAAATCCACTCCATAGATTTTTCTTATTTGTGAAAATCTTTGTTTTCGACCGTGAGTTTTTAAATAAACTAAATAAAAAGTAAAGTTCACCATCAAAATTTTTGAAAAAATCGAAAAATATGTTTTTTCCTATAATTTCTATACAAATTATCTCCCCTTAAAAAGTACAAGAAAATATTGAAATTCGCAAAGAAGGTGTTTTAATTATACTTTTTGTTGTAATTACCAATTTTGATGTTTACCTAGCCCAATTGAAATAATTTAGAATAACAAGCATGATAAATTTTACAGATTTGATAGATGTGCAAAAAAGATGCTCAGTGATAGACACCCCATCTACCTTAAATCTAAATCTAGAAATGGGTATCTATCACCGGTGACGTTAAATTTATTCAAGGTTAATTTTATAGGATAGATTTTGGTTATGAATAAGAAAATGTGATTATTTAGTGAAAGAATGTCGTCGTCTCGATACCAATTTTATCAAAAGTTTCAATGAGATGGTGTTTGTTGGGGTCTTTTGGGAGTTTCACCATTAATTGGGATTGATAACAGTATAAGAAAAGGTCAGCAATTAGTGGAGCACAATTACTTCCCATAGGGATACCAATGACTAAGTGATACATTTGTGTCCCGAAACGAATATAAATGTTGTCCAAAAGATAATTTAGAGCAGTTATCATTTCTGCAACAGTCCAATTAAGGTAAGCTATATGTGTCTCGTTGCTAAAAAACGATTTACTAAATTAGTTAGAACGTTAGAGCAGATATAGTCACGTTTATATTATCGAAACACCATTTAACCAAATACTAGTAGTCAAATTTCTTTTTAATGTGTTAGTGTACAAAGTTGAAAAATCGTTGCTATCAACCATTTGGTAAGTATTTTCAAGAGAATGAAGTTTGTCTAAAACATAGAGCGAATATTCGCACTCCAAAAAATGACTTATATCACTGTTTTCAAATACCTTATCGCAGTTTTGAATAATAAATTCTTTCATAGTAGTCAAAGCAAGTGAGAGGGCTTTGTAAATATTGGTTAGAGAACACATACTTGAAGCAGACATGAAACGAGATTTATAAGGATTTTGTGTAGTTAAGGTGTGTTGTAGTTTTCAATCACAACAAGACCCTTTTTTCAGACCTCTACTTATCAGCCCTGTAAGTTACGTACCAATACCTGGAATAAGACACATATTGTGTTATCCTTTTTTTTCATAAACTACACGACTTTGAGTATTTCCAGTATACAATACGGTAAATTTGGTTATGCTGTATATCCATTTTTCAATGAGGAACCTCTCATCAGAAGCATTTGATTCAAAACATTGGAAGAAGCAAAGAGATACCAATTAGGCATTCGAGTGCCAAAAGCACGAAAGGGCAACGACGAAACCAGTAAACACGAACAAGAACAGCACGAGGAAACACAAAACACAAACTCAACTCAGGTCGTCACAAGAGTGAATTCATATGCTCCGGAAGAGTAAGCGTTTCCTGCCTGCTATAGCACACTCGTCGCGCTGCAAATTTCCAATTCAGTGTGTCAAATACTGTAAAGAAAGACAAAACAAAACTTTATGACTACCCATCTGAGAGATAGAAATCCCATATTTGTCTTCGAGCTAGTGGTGTCTACCGTAAAATGTCCTGAGTGAAGACAGCAACCGTGGAGCAACATAACTCTGTGTTAGCAGTTTCTGTGTCAAACGTGACGCTCTGCCAACGAAAACGATGTAATCCCCACAAGTTCTGGAGTAACGAATCAATTGTGGTACGAAAACCCATAAGCTGTTGCTACACAAGAAGGGAAAGTTGACGATTGGAAAGTTGAAGTCATCACGTTTGTCATAGAGCTTTGTTGAAAGTTTTCCTTGAGAGTCTTTTTAGAGATGTAGAGCTAAACATGAAGCAGACTTCCTTGAATCCGTTGTGGTGTCCTTTATTTCAAGTTCCTGAGGATATATGAGATGGAGAAAGCCATTAAATCGAGAATTGTTCTGCGAAAGGACATTATCAATATAACGGAACCTGAGGTTAAAAGAAAGAGCTAGTCTACGATCTTTTTTGTCAAGAGGAGTCTGCTTCATATGAATGAAGAAACAAATAAGCAAGCAAAGTTGCACAATTAGTGCACTTTTGGAATCCCTATTGTTCGCTGAAAAACACGTCCACCAAACTGAACAAATATGTTGTCGATGAGAAAATTGAGCATGTCAATAATTTGATCTTCTTTTCTTACTCATTAATGACAAAGTGAGTCGTAGTATAATCGATTACCAGATTAATCAGCTGTGCCAATCGTGGTTGCAAAATAGAAGTGTAAAAAGTGGAGAACTCGAAAGTTTTGATTCTGTTGCAAGATGAAACTGATTTACAGTTAAGAATTTCCATCAGTTCTTTCGAATTTTTCAAGATCCACATTTGATCGACACCATTTCTAGAATGGTATCGATTAGAAAGGTCGAAATTGTTGAAAAAATTACTCAAACCCAAAGCAGGGAAGCCAAATCCACCACCAAGAAAACTGATCATGTAATACAAGGAAAGATGCCTCTTTTTGAATTTTGGCAATCGGAAATTTCAATATTGAAAAAAATGGTCAATTCGTGAGGCACTACTTGGTGGTCCACAAAGGGAACTTTTACGTGCATGAAGCGTGGCCCTCTCCACACACGTTGGTCCACCATGGTCAGGTTTTCCGCATTATAGCCTGACGACCCCGGCATTCATTATGAAAGAGCTGTTCATTCAACCACCTGAGGCACACTTCCCAGTCGCTTTATGAGCTAAGCGGCCTGAACCGATGTCAAGTTTCTGAGCGCTCGTAAGACGAATTCTACCGACAAGCTTAACACTGCTGCGGGCCTATTGACCGCCCTGGCCCAGCAAGGGACGACATCATCAGGTAAACGATGAAACATAAATATAATAAAACACTCGTATCCCTTTCTAGATGGAAACATCCCGACTCGTCATCCCTTAGGGTTGTTGTTTTCCCTCGGTCAAGCCCTCGGGGTACTGATTCGGGATGTTTCCCTCTATTCCGGGCCATGATTATATAATATTATCAAGTCAAAGCTGCGACACTGATGTAGTCCTTTGAAATGCTAGTCTATACAAAGTTACTTATAGTCAATGACTTATATGTCTATGTGAGCGGCATTTTAAGGACTCAGTTCATTATGTTCCCCACCACTTTGGTGGGGAGACATATTGTTTTTGTCCTATCCGTCCGTTTGTCTGTCCGTCGCAAAGCTCGTCAGCATAGCTCGTTCTGAAACTACTGAACCGATTTCAATGAAACTGCGGGGTTTGTAGGAATGATACCATATGTAGTTGTGCATATAACCAGGAAATTTTGATGCTCAAATATTTCTTGGACTTGTGGCCCTTTGAACTTAGAAGTTTGCGAAAAATCCACATTTACCATCTTGTCAGCACAACTCCTCTGAAACTTCTGAAACGAATTCAACAAAACTTGGTATGTAGGAACGACACCATATTTAGTTGTCCATATTCCCAGGAAATTTTGACCCTCAAATTTTGTGGGGTTTATAATTATGAACCTTTTTGAAGTTAGAAATGGGGGAAACGGGGGGAGACATCGTTTTTTTGCAAATAAAAAAAAAACCAACTCTTAATATTATTCCTTTTTGTTTGTGCGTGATATATAAACGCTAGAGTGAAACTTTATCGTTTGAAAATATAATCTTTAGCAGTTCATTTTTAAACATCCATAGTTACATGTATCTAAAACTGGCAAAGTGTTTCCTTGACTTATACACCTGGAAAAAATTAAACACCCCTAGACTTTTGTGCTTTTCGATGATTTGAAATGATACTGGTCAATTTTAATTCTTCAAGATGTTAGCTTTCGGTTAAAAGCACATTTTTCCTTGAAAAGCGGGAGATAACTCTTCAGGAAATAAGACGTCAAACTGGTAGTAAAAAAACAGGGATTCGAGCAGTCATTCGTGCTAAAGGTGGACATACTCGAAATTGACTGTTTGACGGTACAGCATCAATCTTTTGATTAAAATTTACCTTTTCAATTGCGATTTGAGAATTAATTAAAAGTTTCGAGCCTCAGGGGACCATACTTTTCGAAGACCGGTTTATGTACAAAAGCCATCTTTTTGCCATGTCGTGTTATGTACATAAAAATGTTCTTGGTTGTTACAAACATGTTAATGTGTGCTTAACAGGGCAAAGTTTAGTTTGCAATACAAATTTACAAACGCTTTCAGTTAATTAAAGTGTTTTGAAAATGTATGGTTTTTTTGTCTCGCCTGCGAAGCAGAGCGGGACATAGGTGTTACTTTACCGGCGGCGGCGGCGGCGACGGCGGCGTTAACTTTTTGGAAAAGTTTTATGAGCACCTCCATATCTCAAGAACTATAGGTCCTGGGTTGATGAAACTTGGTATGCATATGCCCCAGTAGTAGCTTACCACAGTTGCATCCCCATCTTTTGACCTTGACCTTGATTTTTTGGTTGAGTGACTTTGACAATTTTCAATACATATAATAGCAATGGAAAAGTTTTGCGAGCACCTCCATATCTCAAGAACTATAGGTCCTAGGTTGATGAAACTTGGTATACATATGCCCCAGTAGTAGCTTAGCACAGTAGCATCCCCATCTTTTGACCTTGACCTTGATTTTCCGGTTGAGTGACTTTGATTATTTTTATTGCATATATTTGCAATGTTTAAGTTCTATAAACATCTTTTGATCTCAGAAACTGAAAATCCATGTAAATTCAAAATATAGTGGAAGTAAGAAAGAATAATTGTTTCTGATGGTGCCGGCAGGCGAGACATACTTTAGTGTTAACTCTTGTTTAAATCATGGGGTGCTTAACTTTTTTCCAGGTGTATATTAATGCTAGCATTGTATTTTCTTTCTTCTTTTAATGTATCTATGTTTAATTTATCTTTTCTTTCTTGAGCTTATACACTCACTGCGCGTTGAACCATGTACGTTGGAGGCCCAATCTGAAAGATCGACTGCTTTTGACACATGATGATGAAGCTCATGCTGAAATCACAAGCTTTTTGACGAATGCATTCTGTGGCGGGTGTTCAAAGCGTTTTTTACTTTTTTTAAATTTGTATTCATTAATCTTAAGCAAAATCTAGGCATTTCTTGACCTCCTTGGTCCCTTATTTATTGTTAAGAGTATGTATTGAGATACTGCAAATCTGATTGAATTTTTTACAAGGATTGAAATGATTTTTTTGTTTTGAAAAAACGGACCACAATTAAAAAAGTATTTGGTATTGGGTATTGAGTATTGGCCATTGTTTATCATTGAACCTCCTGCAGCTTTGTATAACGGTACAGGTTACATAAAAACTGTACACAAATGCAGTTGACAGAATTTCATAAGGAATTCAATGGGGAAAAATCATATGAAATACATGTATAAACGTTCTACGTTTTATTAAAACATCCATTTTGCCCCTTTTGGCATCTCGAATTTTACCAGGGTTGTCATTTCAGTACAAAAATTTACGATAAAAGAGACGACTATAATTTTCAAATTATTAATTTTTCTTACATGGAAAGTAACATACTAGTACCTATTTCACCAGCTTACAGTGTTAATACTTTACAACTTATTCTTAATGTCAGGGCTTGTGCATTTTTTCTGATTTTTTTCATCCGACACCTCTATCTCCGTGACCGACTTTTAGACCAAGGTTATAAGAAAATACGTTTCATACGAAAATAATTTCCTTCGTTATTAGCCACTGGTAGAAAAATTCAAAATTATGTTAAACGTAATTGTTAGTTATTGTTTTTATTTAGTGTTTGGTTGGTTGTTGTACTGAGATGATGAACTAAATTTCTCTATAATGTCTTCACAACCATATTGTGTTTTGTGTTACTACCGGTCCTCAAGATCGGACTAGAAGAGGGAGGTTTAGCGGGCCATAAAACCTGGTTTAATCCACAATTTCTTTAAATGCCAGTAACAAGTCAGGACCTTTGCGATCTTATTTTTCTATCATGTGCCTTCATTTTTCTGTCTTTTCTCTTGGACATGGAGATTGATCCTCCATGTTCGATAATGTTAACAAATTGTTATCACATTTATTTATTCTTAATTACAAATAAAACCCACTTAATAGTTTGAAAAAACTGTTTATTGTTCCAAAATTTATATCCTTCTTGGTTCTAATTGTGGCCCTGAAATAAAAACAATAGTTATTGCAGGCGTATACTATAAATGTGAAATATAATTTTATTAGACTTGAGATGATATTCATAGCACATAATTTGAATAGAAATATTTGACTAAACTTATTTTTTTACCCATTTGAGTCCCTTGTTTGAGTCCCTTGTGGTGGCGAATAGGCCTGCAACAAACCAAGCAAGATGCGACTTATTTTTTTTTACGTCGGGTCCACGCAATTGATTAAGCTGTGTACCCTATGTGATACCGCAAGATCAGACACTGTAGTCCTCATGCGTATTGATTCTCGGGTCATAATTCGAAGTCTCACCGCTGACCGTTGTGGTATAACGTGTGTGGAGAGTGTCACTCTCCATTCCACCTAAGAAACCCCTTTTGTGGTCCGTCGCGAGTGCTCCATTCATGCTTACTTACCTTGCCCTTTCCTACTCTTCCTTTTCTTGTTACCTAAAAAATTTACTTGGTTCACTGGTTTCTCAACCCTTTCTTTTATTTCAATATCATTTCATGTTCATCGACTATAAAGTGTTGTTAGAGAGTAAAACACCAACTCTCCTACTGATCCACAACCTTTTTATTTCATTAAAATACTTAAAAGCATTATTATCATATTGTAAATTTCATTTGGACTTTTAATACAGGTTTCACAACTATAAATGATGAGATACGGATTTTCATCACATCGAGTTGGATATTTGTCATATTAGCAAACGAGCATTTGCAAGTTTCCTTTGACAAATATCTAACGAATGTGATAAAAATCCGTATCTCATCACTTGTAGTTATGAAACCTTTTTCTCTAAATGTCTAACGTGAAAGTATAGGATAAAAAAATGCATATATAATTAATTAGAACTCATAGGAAAATAATCCTCTATGTATTTTGTTTCAGGTGTTTAGCAAATAGGTGAAAAAAGGAGTCAATTGCAAAAAATCCACCTTTTATCATAAATTTTTATTAAATGTAGACTTTTTAACATAAACAACGTTTTTGTGCATTTTTGGACATATTTTGTTTGTCTTTTTATTCAAGCGAGATCAACATGTGTTCACACAAATTTAAGCACGCTTTCCAGATGCGTAACTTACTGCTGTGTCTCGCGCGGACAGCCAATAAAATTTTATATGTTGTATTTTGGGCCCTTTCCTTTAGGCTCATAGTATTCGGCACTGGCATATCCTGGACCTTGTCTTTTTCGTTTAGGTGAACCATGGTAACCTGGTCCTTTTCCTTTTGGGGTACCATGATAATTAAAGTGTCCTAAACTCTTGGCTTTACCAGGGTGTTCCTTATAGGTCGGAAAGGATGATGTTAGACTGGTGGTCAGTGCAAAAATAATCAAACAGCATATCAGAAGTTTCGAAGTCATCTTGATATGTGCAGCGATTCAAGTTTGGATCCTAAAATTAAACAATAAGTGTCATTCAATATATCTTTCTGTATCAATGCAACTTTGGGATATATGTCTGGTAGCTGTCAAGGGTCTAGGAATAATCGGAATCGCATTGATTGGTATCTATATGCGGAAAATAAAACTGAAACATGTTTCCATGTAAGACCTATGGCACGCCATATTTATATTTATTCCTCTTTAAAGATATCTCATAAAATTTATAAGATATCTCGTATACTTTATAAGATATCTTATTAAATATATAAGATATTTCATATAAATGGGTTTTTATAAGATATCTTATAAAACATATGAGATATCTTATAAAATATATAAGATATCTTATAAAACATATATTAAGATATCTCATATAGTTTATAAGATATCTCATAAAGTTTATAAGATATCTTATCAAGATTATTAGATATCTAATAAAAAATTATTTATAAGATATCTTATAAAACGAATAAGATATCTTATAAAGTTTATGAGATATCTATAAAGAAGAATAAATGTAAAAACGGCTTGCCATAAAGACCAAAGACAAACAATACCTAAGAATGATCTTTACAAAATTTGCTCAATACAAATTTGTTTAAAATAATAAATATGGAAGAGTTTTACTGCACTTACCCTTCCTCAAAGTCTTAAGCTGTTCCCAAAATAAATCGTAGACGAAAGCGTTGCACATTTTTATATATGATTTAATATCAGCAATAATTTCAGTGGTTGCATGTGTTTCACAATTTTTTGCATAATTGAAACATTTATTTATGATTTAATCCATAAAATAATGTTTTGGTAAATTGCGCAGTCAGTCCTTTTTTAAAGAATAAATTAAACTTCTACATTACAAATTACATGCACACATCATGGTATAAAAGTTGTTTTTTATTGATAAATATTTAAACATTGTAAAGTGCACGAAGTTTAGAAATTCGATTTACAAATCGTTGTATGAATAAGCAATAACTTAGCAACTATAACAGATAGGAAAATTCAAAAGATTTTAGAGGCTTCAAAATCAAAAGTTCCACAAAAGTCTATAATGGGTTAACGTTAAAGTTGTCAGATGACGACGTTAAAAAACGTGTTTTCTCATGTTTACCCCTACAGAATGACAACTATCCTAAAACCCCTGTGAGGGCAGAGGTGCCAGGGCTCTGTCCTGGACCTGCTGTGAGTGACCCCAATACCCTTCGTCGATTAGGGCACATTCGACTATGAAATGTTACACCCCTGATCATACATGTATGTTTAACAGTTTCTTCGATGTTTATTTAAAAAATTAAGTTTTCTGTTATTGCGCATTCAGTAAAATAAACTTGATTTGTATAACAAATCACATGCACACATGGTGTATAAGTTTTTTTTAATAAATAAGTGTTTGAATATTGTTAAATGTACAAAGAAACAAGGTTGGTTTTACTAATCATTGTGTAAATAGTACATTTTAGTTTTTGTCTGGTCAAGGAAAGTGAGACATAGGTATCACTTGTTGGTGGCGGTGATAATTTTTATGTAACATTTTTGTGAAGAAAAAAAATTTCATGAAAAGTAGAATACCTAAATTTCTGATATTTGGTATACAGACCATTGAGTTTATGGTTTACACAAATGTCACCATGGCATATGACCTCTATCCAATTTTAATGGCTCAACGACTCTGTGCTCTTATGTCGTTTGGGGATGGTAAAATTCTTTGCAAGACTAAGTTGGAAAAAAATCACCTGAAAAGTACAATACGTAAGCATCAGATTGAAAACGAAGCCAGGGATTTTAACAAGGATTCCAATGAAAATATTTTTTGAAAATTGAGCCACAAATAAAACAAGAGGCTCCCAGGAGCCTGAATCGCTCACCTGGTCTTGATATTGACCCTTTAAAGACTTTTGTAAACTTAATGAGCTGAACATTTAAGCAAGCAACAGCCTTTCTCTAACTGCAATAGTTTTCAATCTATATATAGACCAAAAACATGAAAAAATCACTTTTTTCACATGTAAAGAACCTAGACCATTACCATTCTAAGGGTGCATCTGACATCAACAACCCAATGGAGACTTTTGTAAAGCTCAATGAGTTCAAGGTTTAAGCTAGCAACAGCTTTTTCTCTAACTGCAATAGTTTTCAATCTTTAGGCAAAAAACAAACAAAAAATCACAATTTTTTCACCTTTAAAGGGCCACAACCCCTCTAAGGGGTTACCTGACAACATCAACCCAATGGAGACTTTTGTAGAGTTAAATGAGCTGAAGGTTTCAGCAAGCAATAGCTTTTCTCTAACTGCAATAGTTTTCAATCTATAGGCCAAAAACACGAAAAATCACTATTTTTCACCTTTAAAGGGCCATAATTCCTATAAGGGGTCATCTGACAACTTCGACCCAAACAGACTTTTGTAGAGCTTTTGATTCTGAAGATCCTACGATTCTTGAATTTTTTTTCTATCTGTTTTCAATTTATAAGCCTTTGAATGTGATTTTAACCCCATGTTCTATTTTTAGTAACAGCGGCCATGTTTGATGAAAAAATCATAAAGCCGAACACAATTTTTAAACATCATGCCCTGATAAATACTTTGACCAAGTTTTGAAAGATTCCCTTCTGTAGTCTCAGAGAAGAAGATTTTTGAAAGAGTAACGGACGGACGACAGACAGATGACGGACGGACGACGGACGCATGGTGATGACCCTTCGGGTCAGGTGAGCTAAAAAGTTGATTTTTTGGGAGTGGTTCATCTTTGGCCTTCTGTAGCAATTAAACGGTGCACTACATGCAGTGGAGGCCGGATCCAGAAATTCTGAAAAGAGGTTGGCCACTTTGGTCACGCTTTAATGGTTTCCTATATTTTAAACCAAATTTTTCCGCCTAAAAGGGGGGGGGCTATGACATTTCATAACCATTGACACAGTTAGTTGACAGAATTTAATGAAGAATTCAATCAAGAAATTATAAAAATCTAATTCCTTGATTCAATTATTTTTTTTCATCGAAATGATAAACATTCTACAGCATTTTGTCTACACACTTGTTTTAGCCCCTTTTATCCCTTTTCCTAAATATCCCAAATACAAAACCAACCTTCCTTTAGAGGTTTAGAGGTTACAAATTTCATATAAAATAGCATTTTTTCATGTTTTTGGCCTATAGAATAAATACTATTGAAGATAGAGAAGACCTTCAGCTGATTAAGCTCTATAAAGGTTCCAATGGGTAGAGGTTGCCAGATGATCCATTATAGAAGTAATAGCCCCTTAATGTGGAAATTGTTTGTTTTTGCCTTTTAGACTAGAAATCAGAAATGTATTAATAAGCTTTGCTTGCATGAATGTAAATGTTCAAATTTATAATGAGCTCCATAAAAACCTTCATAGTATGATTCTTTTTCCACTCAAACGCCCTCAATATTCATAATGATCCTTTTATTCTATTTGGTCATAAAAGCCAGGTGAGCAATTATTACAACCTAATTTAGATTAATATCAGTTACACCCTTTCAAATCTCATGCAACACGAAATCAAAATCTAACTAAAAGTGTCCACTTACATGTCATTTGAGAGGTACAATAGCGACATATTATCCTCATTTAAAATGCATTTTTGAAAGAATAAAATGCACAGAAAAATCTGTGCTATCTTTAACTGAAAATTAGGTTAATTAACTATAATAAGGTTTGTCCATATCTAAGTCCTACAATACTTTAAATGTTCTTATAATTTGTTGTATATACTAAGATTTTCTACACAAAACTTCAATCTGTCCTGATGACCCTTAAAACCTATTGAAAAACCAGAGTATATTAGTTTTAGAGTAATTCACTCAAGAAGTTGCCTTTCTAGGTGTTAACTTTTTGTCTTCAGGTTTTATTAGCACCTCCATATCTCAAGAACAATAAGTCCTAGGTCGATGAAACTTGGTATGCATATGCCTCAGTAGTAGCTTAGCACAGTTGCATCCCCATCTTTTGACCTTGACCTCGATTTTCAGGATGAGTGGTTTTGATAGTTTTTTTCTGGAATAAGCAGGTATTTTGATGTATAAATCACACCAAATGAGGTTCTTTTTTTTAAATGAACAATTTGATGGAATGTTGTATTTTATTTAAAAAAATCATAATTCACAACAAATATATATTAAAATATATTACAATCTAAATAATAATGCAGTTCAATTTCATACAAAAATATTAAAAAAAAACAGTGCATGAATAATACAACATTTTTCAATGATTCTGGCCTTTGTAATAGGAGGACTTACCGTATAGCGGGTTGTTTTCGCGGGGGTAAATTTACGCGGTTTTTGTGTTATAAGGTATGTGAACATTTTTTGCGGGTTTTATTTTCGTGGTTTGTGAATGCATTTGTATATGAATTCTATTAGATTTTTGCCATTTCCCTCGACCCGCGAAAATAAAACCACCGCCAAAATAACCTGCTCTACGGTATTACATTAATGTAGAAGTCTACTGAGACAATTTCTTCTTCAATGTTACAACAGTGACTTAAAATCAGGGGGTACTACACAGAGTAAAATATTCATTTAATTCTTAATGACAATCATAAAAAAAATGATTTCAAGTTTCAAGAAAATCATAGCACTCATTTTTCTAAAATATATTTCCTTTCGAAATTATGGAATTTTTTGACAATTCCTATCTTGGGTCACTTTGAAGCTTGTTTTCTTATAAAACATGAAATTATATAAAAACACTAGAATTAAAAAAAAAAAGAATCATTAAGCTGGGCTGTTCCTTCTTAGGATACAAAATGAGAACAAACCAACTGGATTTTTATTTTCAAAAGAAATTTTCAAGATGGAGACATGTTGGATGAAAAATGACAAAACTTGAATTATACAGTAAATCTTCGCACCAACCTTCTTTTTATTTTTTATCTGTGGTATGCATATGCATACCTTCAAATTTTCATCTTTTGGTATTGAGAAAAAAATGCTTCAAGTTTCACAAAATAATTATGGGGATAACAGAAAACCCAACAAATGTACAAACACTGGAAAGAGTAATGCCCCTTTAACCCTTTATTCATGGTGGGAATTTATTTTTAAAGATCGTATATATTACATTTGTACTTTAAGTTTGATTAGTTTTAAGCAGAAAATGGAGCCACAAAAATAAACAAAATATATTGTGTAAATAAGTTATTCAAAATAAATTCAGTGGAATTTTGAAGGAAAGATGCATGTTGCATGCGCCTTCTATCTATTCTGGTTCATTGTTACAAGTAGAAGTTCACCAGTCAAAATTATTGAGAATTCAACAATGACATTAACGACACACTAAACATATATAATAGTGACCCCTATTTAAAACTAGATTTTCAAACAAAGATAAGTAATACATCTTGTAACATTGTCATTTGAAGAATTATTTTTTCATGGTTATTGCACCAGAGAAGTTTAATCTCAACAAAAATACATCTTAACAACTCTATGTTGAGTATTTGGCACCAAGGTAAAGTTTTACAGGTAAAAACCACACGTTCTTTATTCTTTATATTGGCTTTTTCCTGAAAAAAAGATAGAAATAATTTGTTACATTTTTCCAAACCACTTGAGAGAGGATAATAAACGAAACTTAAACCTTTTGTGCAAAAAAAACAATATTATTGCAATATTACAGATTGGGTTGGCTTTAAGCCATAGTTATTCTAGGCATACAAAGTCAGTATCATTGTGATTGTCATTTTTCATGTATTTAACCACCTGTTTTGCTTTCATTTTGTTTTGTTGTAATGTCTTGAGAATCTGCCTTTAGTACTTTTTATGTAAACCTTACTTTAACATGAAATCTTAGAGCAAATGCTCACTAGTGATACCCCTGCTTTCATAACTATTACTTCTCTTAAATATAGTATTCAGCAAACAGGAAGTAAATATCCAATGAATCAAAATGTGCATATATTCCTATGTATATCATTAGCTTTTAATTAAATATCAAACGGAACTGCAGAACATTGGAACTACAGACAAACACAGGTTAATCAGTATATCCCCCTCTCTTTTGAAGCCAGGGTACATAAAGACAGAAAAAATCTTACTCTTCTCTCTCATTCTCTGCATCTTCTGCTTCTTTGATTTTCTGTCTTAGCTTTGCACTCATGTTCAGTTTTCCACCTGAAATATTAGGTATATCAAAAATTACTACTAAAGCATAGTCTATTCATAGGGAAATCTTGGTGTTAAGTTTCATTCTACAAATGTAATATTTATAACATAATACATGTTGACAAAACTATACATAAGAATAAAAAACTCAATTTTAAAATTAAAACCTATGTGAAATTCTGCTATAAATGTACACTTTAATTGTTAATGTTTTGATTCAAATGCTGATGATGAGAGGTTACTCCTTGAAATATCGATTTACAGTATAACCAAATAAACCATATTAATACCCGTTGAATTATTAAATGTACTAGCAATTACTAATCTACATGTACAGGTAGTCATAAGAGAATCCCATCTTATGAAAAGTTCTTGCATAACAGAAATTGGATGCTTGTACATTGTCATTGATCTGCAGTCCTTTTTGTCCAAAGAAATAAGAATTGATAAGTGAAAATATCACATATTGTTCAGATTCCAGGTCATTGGTCCAAAGGGTCTTTAATCCAAAGGTTCATTGGTCCAAAGGGTCATTGGTGGAAAATGCAATTATCCATGCTTGGGTTCGACTACCAAATGGAGTCTCAGGTAAGAAAAAGGTTGCTCACATGGGCATTCAAATGAGAACAACCTGGGAAATGACGTAGTTATATAATATGTAACCTAGGTTGTTCCGAATGTACACTTTTATTTGTTACAAATATCATTGACTCATAAAAAACAGAGGTCATCCGCGTTCTGTTTAACATTTCAACCCGGGAAAAATAGTTTACCCAGGCTGCCTAGGTAGGGAATGTCGAACGTGCCGCATAATATTAAAAAAATTACCTGCATTTGTGGACAGACAATGGCTGTATCCAACTTTAACAAAAGTCTGTCTGTGATACAAATAACGTCTATCTTAAATTCATGTATTTATTCCAAGATTTTTTGTGATTAAACTAAAGAAGAGTTGGAGAATAATGAGCGGTTGGGACTTATGGGTTTCTTAATCTAAATCCTGACATCTCAAACTTCAAATTCAGAAATCATGGCCCTTTTCAACTCTTGATGTTATTTTTTTTTTACATGCTTTGACCATGAGGGGTGCAATACGTTTATCGCTATTTCTGAACGTTTATTATAATGAACCAAGGTTTGGTAAAAAAAAGTACACATCAAACACTCTTATTTCTAATTCATTTTTCTGATTTTAAATTTAAGACTATCATTTCCTTGTCCTCAGCCAGAAAAAGAAATCTAAAACAAAGTTTTTATCTTAGCAGCTAAATTTTTCTCAGTTCCAAGTTGACATATCTAGGTTCCAAGTTGGCATTTCTCAGTTCCAACATGGAATTGAGAAATGTCAAGATGGAAGTGAGAAATGTCAACTTGGAAGTAAGAAATACCAACTTGAAAGTGAGAAATATCCACTTGGAACTAAGAAATGTCAATTTTGAAGTGAGAAATGTCAACTTGACTGGTCCTAATGTCACGACATGTATAACTTTTTCCTGGAATACCGAACTTTAGTTCAAATATCGGGTGACGAGATTCACTTGCTGCCAAATCTGATGGTTGTTTATAGACCATTCTGACCAGTGACCCTTAGGACTATCGAACAGACACAATTGTTGGTTGACAAAATACTCTAACCCAATTTTCTGTTGTCCCGTCTGAATACTCATTTGTTTTGACAAGTAAATATTGATAAACTGAACAGTGGGTATACATTTTGAACAGGTTGGGGCAACAGAAAATTGGGTAAGAGTATTTTGTCAATCAACAATATCTGATATTATCACTTGTCAATTTTACTCATTTTGTTTGACAGGTAACTAAAGATAAACTGAACAGTGGGTATGCATTTACAAAAAAAAAAATTTACATGCAAGGATAAAGTTTGTATCATGTGTATTGGAAACCTAAAATGCACATCATGACTTTTACTTACCTTTAGCAGCATCTATCAGATACAACAAGACAGCAGCTATCAATGAAACTGTTAATAGATAAAAGATTATGAAAAATAATAGAAAAACTTTTTGAATCCAATTATAAGTGTGTAATAAGGTATAACTTTGCTCACAGTCATGACAGAAATGTAAAGTTTGTTTTTTTTCTTTATAAGTCCATTGGTCAAAGAATCAGTGATTCGTTCTAAATATATCAAATATCATCAGTGTTTTTTTTTTTCACATGTGGCAAATTTTGTGTTTTTCTTAAAGGGTGCTTTTATTTTTACACAATATAATTTTCATGAATTCATATCCAAGCTGTTACTTTTGATATATTTCCTGTGATCTTTTTTTCATGTCCCAGAGTTTGCCACGAATAATGTGAAAATTAAATCAACACGAACATGACGAAAAAAACCCAAACACTTATACCATATTCCAAATTAAATTGACTGCCATAACCTTTTCTTAATAGAAGCAGCAGATTATAGGTAAAAATCATAAAAACTTCTATTTCTAATGTGTTAAAAATATCTGGATTTGAATGTTTTTTCTTGCAAAAGTGAATACACGTTAATGATAATATTTGTTTTTTTTTTCTCACTACTTGTTATTCAAGTTATGACTTTTTCCTTTTAATTGTCACATTGAAAATCCAAAAATTTTACTTTGACCTTTTTTGACCTCTAACAATACTTACCACAAAGACAAACCAGTAAAAATACTTCTATTACCAAATATCCTTTACTATCAACAATTATATTGACCTTTCTATGACCTTTGACCTTACTTACCACAGAGACAGACCAGTAAAAATATTTCTAACACCAAATATCTTTTACTACCAACTATGACATTGACCTTGCTATGACCTTTGACCTTCTAGCACCAAATATGTTTTACTACCAACAATGACATTGACCTTGCTATGACCTTTGACCTTACTTACCACAGAGACAGACCAGTAAAAATACTTCTAGCACCAAATATCCTTTACTATCAACGATGGCACCAGCTATAATAGCAACAACGGCTAAACCTAAATTCTGTATGGCTTGCATTCTGAGAATAAGAACAGAAAGAGAAATTGATATTAGGACTTCAATACATAAAATAGTTTTCCAATTTCATAAAAAAGGTAATAACAAAATTACAGAGGTTAGAAGATCAACCTCAAATGTCTAAAAGAAAAGACAAAACCATTTATTTAGATGTTTTCACCATAGGTCTTCATTAATGTAAAAATATTCCATTGCTGCATTTGGATTGTCTCTTCTTCAATTTGTATTTAACAAGATTTGTTGAATTGTTTTCATGAAATAAACAAGGAAACAAAGTTATAAAACCATCAAATTTAAAGATCTTTAAAAATCCATTTAGCACAAAGGTAATCAACTAGAGGCTCCCAGGAGCCTGAATCGCTCACCTGATCTCTTATGCCAAAGTTTGAATAAATTTCACAAACTTTCAAGTATACAAAGTTGCAAAACAATCCCTTCAGTAGTTCAGAGAAAAATTTTGAAAATCAGTTTAAATTAATAGAAAAAACAGTTCAAGGGCAATAACTCCTGTAAGGACCTTTTGATGCTGAATAAGAAAAGTTGCTTCGGTTTTTCTCTATCTCTTATACTTTTCGAGTTATAAGCCAAAAACAATGGTCTTACCCCCTGTTCTATTTTTAGCAATGGCGGCCATGTTGGTTGGTCGACATGTATATAATTCACAAACTTGGTAGAGGACATCCTAAAGATCAAGTATACCAAGTATCAATGCAATCCCTTCAGTGGTTTCAGAGAAGAAGATTTTTGAAAATGAGTTAATATTAATGAAAAACAGTTAAAGGGGAATAACTCTTAAACGCCTGATCTGACAATTTTGACCCTGAAAATAATTTTTGTAGATCTCAATAAGCTTAACAATTCTGCAATGCTAACTTTTCCTCTAGCTCTAACAGTTTTCAAGATATAGTCCAAAAACTGCTAAAATGGTCAATTTTGATGATTAAAGGGCAATAACTCCTATAAGGAGTCGATTCACAATTTCGACTCAATGGAGAGAATTGTAGAGCTTTTGATGCTGAACATGATTGGTTTCTTTGGATTTTCTTTATCTCTTATACTTTTCGAGTTATAAGCCAAAAACAATGGTCTGACCCCCCTGTTCTATTTTTAGCAATGGCGGCCATGTTGGTTGGTCGACATGTATATAATTCACAAACTTGGTAGAGGACATCCTAAAGATCAAGTAAACCAAGTATCAATGCAATCCCTTCAGTGGTTTCAGAGAAGAAGATTTTTGAAAATCAGTTAAAATTAATGGAAAAAAACAGTTAAAGGGGAATAACTCTTAAACGGCTGATCTGACAATTTTGACCCTGAAATCATTTTGGTAGATCTCAATGAGCCTAACAATTTTGCAATACTAACTTTTCCTCTAGCTCTAACGGTTTTCAAGATATAGTCCAAAATCTGCTAAAATGGTCAATTTTGATGATTAAAGGGCAATAACTCCTATAAGGAGTTGTTTTACAACTTCGACTCAATGGAGAGATTTGTAGAGCTTTTGATGCTGAACATGGAAGGTTGCTTCGGATTTTTTCTATCTCTTATACTTTTCCAGTTATAAGCCAAAAACAATGGTCTGACCCCCTGTTCTATTTTTAGCAATGGCGGCCATGTTGGTTGGTCGATGTGTATATAATTCACAAACTTGGTAGAGGACATCCTAAAGATCAAGTGTACAAAGTATCAATGCAATCCCATCAGTGGTTTCAGAGTAGAAGATCTTTGAAGAAAAGTTAACGACGGACCACAGACGACGGACGGACGACGGACGCCTAACGATGACAATAGCTCACATGACCCTGCGGGTCAGGTGAGCTAAAAATAGCAAATAAATGGACAATAAATAATACAATAGTCTTGCACACAGAGATCAAATGAAAATTGTCTATATTTAGGCGAATTGAAAAACAGAAAAGAAATGCCTTGGCAAAACAAATGAAGCATGTTTGTTCAAAATATTTAAGTTAAAAAAATATCACAAGGTCTCTTAGTGTTGCTGTGCCTTATTTTATACTATTACCATATAGTGTGTAATTTTCGCAGCATGCAATTTTGCGATTTCATACCTAATGACTAAGTTGTTATTAGTGAACATTTATTTTTCACGATTAAATAAAAATCTCAATACAAAACATGTTGATTCTATTTTATGCAGTTTCTAACTTTCCCCATAGAGTGATGGTCGCGAATATAGCGAAAATTAGAACCTCACAAAAATTTCCCGCTATACAGTATGTGTAGGCAGAAGCTTATCCTGTGCATTCACTGAAAACATGTGAAATATATATATATATTTTTTGGTGTCAACATGAACCTAAGACAGTCTTTTTAATGTATATTAAAACAATAAAGATTCATATAACTTTTATTCTTACATGCCATAGGCTGTTCCCAACTGAGAACTTGGTACAACCTGAGCTGCTATTGGCCATAAGGCACTGGCTAATATAGAATATGCAAATCCCATTGTGATCTGAAATATGAAAATTTGTTGACAGAAAAATTCTCACAAAGGAATCTAACAATTATATGATAAATGGTGTTGCGTACAGCTCTGTAAAGTAACTGGTATAATATAGAATGGATATGGTGAGCTACAAAGTTAGAAAGGGTGTCCATGTGCCAACCTAGGTGGTCTAGTGGTCTAGGGCGCTAGACACAGTGCAGGCAAAGTTGCCATAGATGACAGAGTATGGGTTCGAATCAAGCTCAACCCCATGCTGGATTTTCAGGTGTCAATGGCTTTAAAAAGTTGATTTTCATCACTGTTGGCACACGGACACCCTTTCTAACTTTGCAGCTCACCATATCCATTCTACATGTATATTATACCAGAATCTAACAATTGATTACTTGAGTTCAATAAGATACATTTGCAAACATAATGTACTAGCCAATATGGCAAATTGTAAAGTTTCATCGACAAAATGACAATATTCTGAACATATGTTAGCAAAATATGAAGGTAGAGCTCCAGAACAGTTAACAAGCGAGTCTCTTGAGAATCTTGCATTTTTTTTAATAAAAAACAGCTTATGAAACTACAGTGTTTTTATACTAAACAAATGACAAACTGTTGCTCATTACAGTAAGCACCTCTTATCCACAGCTTCAACTGAACCATTCAATGGATTTTAATGAAAATTCAAGTATCACAAAATAATTGTGACATACTATGGTTTCATTCTTTTTAGTGAGGTATCAATTTCACTGGTTTTCCTAGGTGGTCCTGATCCACGAAATTTGGTTTCCCACGAAAAGGAAATTTTTTCAATGCTGCCCATACTGCAAACTTCCGAACCACGAATTTAAGAAGGCATGTACTGGCTTTTTTCAGGAATGCACGTAAACTGATACCAACGAAAATGAATAAATCCACGGTAATTAAGATTTTCACCTATTTTGAAGGTTAATCGGACTGATTTTTACGGAGCAAATGGTATTCATTTGAGAGCTACAGTTCACAGTTTTTTTATATTTTTTTGAGTCAATTGCAATTGAAAGATGACCAAGGTCACATTAAATGCTTCTTGTCTTGTTGTTTCTATCGCAAATTTTTTAATTGTAAGGGCTGTTCCATAATATTACGTGTGGGGGGGGGTCGGGAGGAATTTCTTTTACATATATGGTGGGTGGTGGGTGTTTGCGAAAGATTTTGTTAAGAAACAATGATAAAAAATTAATTATTATTAGATGGGTGGTGGGTATAGAAAATAGTGCCTCCTGACCCCCCCCCCCCCCATTTAGTTTAAACATATTTATTTATCCTGGATTGGGAAACAAGCTTAATGCTTATGTAAATCCCTCTCCAGCTGGTAGTTTGCAAATGTGGCCTTTGCAGCGGCCCCCATTGAGCCTACTCTTATCGAACTCTACAAAGGGGTCTTTAACGTGCATGGGGTATTGCTCTCCACATACATGGGACAACCTTTTTTCGTCCCTTCCGAAGGACTAGCATCGTTCCTTGAGATCATCCTAGCAAATGGTGTCAAGAGAGAGTTGGAAAATTGGTTCATGAAATTTTCACCCCGGACGAGGATCGAACCACGAACCTTTTAATTCTGGAACAGCCCTAATTGATTTTTTGGGGTTTTTTTGGTCAAAAGTGATTTTTTGTGTGCACACTTTTTCAGCATCCCATGTAAGTTAATAAGAAAAAATTAAATTTACAAACCATAGCAACATATGGATTTAAGAACGTGAAGGCCAACAATCCATGACAACCAATAGTAGCAATGACTCCTAGAATTACCCAGAATACATTTCTTCCAGATTTATCTATCAGGAAACCAAATACAGGGGAGGCTACTGCTGATATGATATAAACTAAACTGAAAAATACAAAAGAATGCGTTTGATGTCTTTATTTAAGTACTACTTTTTCTATGAATCAGGCAGATACCATTAATAGGGTGGCACATCAATAACAAATACACACAAATAATTAAGGTAAAGCAACATGAGTAAAATTTGTATTGACCACTAAATTTATAAGTCAATCTTGGATTTAGGAGATATTACTAGTCAAAATTTAGTTACATTGTACAGTGAAAGAACAGCAATATTTCCCACCATTATTTTTCCCTATATAACCAGCAAAAAAATATCTAAGCATTAAAAAAATTCTAAGATGTAAAAATTGCTTTGGCTTTGTTTTTATACCCCAAAATCTAAAATCGGAAATAAATGTGCCAGTCCCTGCCTGATTCTTATCTGGAATAGTTCTTTTATAACTTAGATGTTTATTTGAAATTGAAAAGGTAACTTGGTTATGCCAATATTTTACTCTAACCTTAAAGAGGGGACTACATTGAATCAACTTGTATAGAGTGGAAATATGTTTACTTACCTATTTACATTGTTTGCCAAGTTGGGATCAAAATCCCATTTCTGTTCAAAGAATACCCTAAAACAATCAATATAATGGTATGTTATGCAAACAAAGTTACCGGAATTTTTTATTCTATTTTTTACAATTCAAACAATTATTTCTTTGATTCAATTTTAATCAATTTAATTGATAGTTTACAAAAGTCAAAGTTAAAATGAATATTTATAGGTAGGTGTAGACTTGCTTTAAGTATGTAGTAGTTTTTAAATCAAGCTGAAATTAAATATTTGCTAAAAATTTGGTAAAAAATCTGTTAAAATTTTCTTTTTTTCTTTTTACAATTAATTATCAGCCCTGTCGCAAAAATCGCTGATAATTTATTGCCTTTTAGGTTGCAGGTTTTCTATCTCTAAAATGAGTGTAGATGTTGGTTTGTTGTAGAAATGTGTTTTGTCTTCCTTAACCGGATTTGACACACTGAATTTGAAATCAGCAACTATAGCAGGCAGGAACCGCTTACTCTTATGGAGCACCTGAGTTCACTCTTGATACGACTTAAGTTCGCGTTGTTGATTTCTGTTTGGTTGATCTTGTGTTTTGTGTTTCTTCGTGCTATTTTTGTTGGTGTTTACTGGTTTTGTCTTTGCCCTTTCGGACTTTTGACACTAATGCCCCATTGGTGCCTCTTTGCATCTTCTATTCATGAGTGCATGAATTTTGTTTGCAGTGTGGATGTTTTTTATGCTATCTTTTATGTGTTGTTTTTTCTTTGTAGTAACTGATTTTGTCTGCTTTTACAGACTTCAGACATTTGAATTAGTCATGTTTTGCTTCTTTTTTACCAATACTTACAATCCAAGTCCAATAAATGGGAACACAGCTACATAATACATTACACATATAATACACAATAACCACATGGCTACTGGAAAATCTTTCACATCTGATATTTTGATTTGCTCATCTAAAAAGACAAATTTAAGGCTTTGTTTGAGTAGTTTCTATTGCTACCTATAACAATATGCACTTTTAATAATATTTGACCTAGAAACAATTTGAACTTTTCTTATAATATATGACTTGATCTGTTTAAGATTTCAATCTGAACATCTTTGAGGAATTTTTCTTGCCATCTAATCATTTACTGGTTATTCACATAAATACAGACATTTGGCATGTGAAGATATATTTTAATTGTGAGGTCCATATTCCATACTGGTATATTACTACAAAATTTATTAATCAAATTGAAAATAAAATGATAAAACTCTACATACATATTCTTTAAATTTGTTAATTTAAACAGTAACTGCATTATCTCCTAATTTGAACAAAATACACCCGGTTATTTTGCTTAGGGTAAAATATATTGCCTATAAATTTTGTGCCAATGATAATTGGTCTGCCAAGGTTGTTATAATGGCTTATAAAATTATGAGATATTAAAAATTCTTAATTGCAACTATGAAAGCCTAAATTTTTAAAATGTATAATTTTTAGCCGGGATAATCGCTGTAGCAATTAGCCATGGCTGTAGGTACCAGTCTTTCAGTATAGCTAGCAGATGGTCTGTTGCCTTATCACATATCAAAGAACATATCATTACATGTTTGCAAAATAGTTCCTTTTCCAATATCAAATTACTACTCTACTTTTATACAAAACATGAAAAATCTTTAATATTTGTAGATTATCCCGGCTATCAGCACTATCAGTACTTTGATTTGTCTGTCAGAGGATGTTTGTGCTTTTTTATTAGTAAATCTATGTTTACATGTATGAGTAACATACCTGAGGTTAGAGCAGCTCTTTTAAGAATTCTGTCTGCTCTTTTGTCAAAATATCCAATGGCAAATGCACACAAGAGAGATAAAATGCATATGATTCCACCTAAAAGTCAGTAAATCATAATGTAAATATTTATTATGAACAACAGAAGATTTTATATACTGAATCATAAAAGGTGTTATCATATACTTAGACATAATAATGCTTAATTTTTACAACATGATAATAAAGTAATTTTTACATAGAACTTGATTTTTCTTAAAAATACCCTTCACCGTGTGATAATCACTTTCATTATCAACTGGTTCAGGTTATTATCAACTACTTCCGTGTTATTATCAAACGCCGGAATTTTGTATTCCCGTCGACGATTTTACTTTCGCTTTCTAACAACAAACATGGCAGACGACATAGGTGATGAAACGCAGGAGTACATAAACTCTTTAAAGAATGCAAATACAAGTAGAAAAACGATGAGTGACCTTAAAATATTTCAGAAGTGGATGAGGCAAAATGAAGATTTAAGAAATACTGATGATCCAGATGAAGTCAGCAACACTGAGTTAGATAAGATACTAGCTAGATTTTTCATGAAAATCACCAAGGAAGACGGTAGTCAATACGAGCCGATGACAGTGAAATCCTTTCAAAGCAGTCTCTCAAGACATTTTAATGAAAAAAGGAAAGTGAACATTATAACAGACAAAGAGTTCAACCATTCCAGGGAGGTTTTATCAGCAAAAATGAAGGAGCTGAAATCCATGGGGATGGGAGCAAAGAAGAGACGTGCAGACCCTTTTACACCAGAAGAGATTAATATCTTGTATGAAAAAGATTTTCTTGGTGCAGGTAAATATACAAATTTCTGTATTTTATCAGAACACATAAAATAAAATCAAAATAACTTCTAATTATGCCTAGTGTTTGTTTTATTTGAAACTTATGAAATAGAGATAAAACCAGTATAAAAAGAAGTCGGAATTACAAAAAATATTTAAAAATCAATTGAATAATTCCCAGTTTATGACTCATAGACCCCTGTACTCTTTTGTACCCCCCTCCTAGATGGAAAGTGTAATTAAATAATAGTTAATTTATTTTTTTAGAGCAACATTAACTGTATGTTTATTTTTTACAGCTAATCCTAAATCTTTGATTAGAACCGTATGGTTGAACAACACCCTTCATTTCGGCTTGAGGTCCCGTGAAGAGCATTCTACATTGAGGTGGGGTGATCTGCAGATGAAATCAACAACTGATAGAGTACATTACTTAGAACACACAGAAAGACTCACTAAGACTAGACCTGGCACAAATCCCAGAGAAACCCGTGCTTTCCAGGCAAAAATGTTTGCTGATCCAGGTAAAAAGTTATTCAAAAGTTAAAAAGATAATAATAATACAAAAATGCATATATATATGTAATAATGAATAAATTTTGTAAATGCACCAGGCCAGAGTACAATATCAGAGAACAGAGATACAAAATTCTTTTTCTTTCTTTTTTGTGAAAAAAACAATAAAAAAGATAGTAGATTTATATGTATAAATGAAACTTTATTTTTAACTTCTTATTTCAGGAAATAGTCGATGTCCTATAGCTATATACAAACAATATATTAGGCACAGACCCGATGATATGATGGATAATGATAGCCCATTTTATCTTGGAATTAACAGGAACATTAAGGATAATGTCTGGTTTTCCCGACAGCCAATGGGAAAAAATACTCTTTATAACTTTGTTAAAGATATGTGTGAAGAGGCGGGAATAGAAGGCAGAAAAACCAACCACAGCGCTAGAAAAACAACAGTGACTGCTTTAGTACATGAAAACGTTCCAAACACTACCATTATGCAGCTGAGTGGCCACAAAAACGTACAATCTATTAATTAATACAGTACAGCTTCTATACAACAGCAGCATCATATGTCAAACATATTATCAACAGTTGGAACTGGCCAGAATCTTGGTCAGAATGTTGGAAATAAAAACAACCAAAGTATTGATAAGCGTCAGGAAAATGACAATGCTATTACAACTGATCTAGAAATGCCTGACGATGATGATGAGCAATTGATATCGGCTTCGCAGGAAGCTGAGTTGAACATTGTTCTTAAAGATATCACTAACTTTGAAAATTCTGATAAACCTAAACCTGAAGAAATGCCTCAGATCATAAATGATAATGTAAAAGACAAAGTTGTGCAGATGTTCACAGGGGCTACTATAACAGGAAACGTAACAATTCACTTTTAAGGATAAATTTATAATGGGTTATTTTGTAACATTTACACTCTTTAACCATAAACTTCTGTCTAAGGGTGAATTTCTGTGTTATCGTTGTTACATTTACAGTATTATTATACCTCTGTTTAGTTTGTTTACACTCAAAGAATAAAAAGTTTAATCAGATGTTGTATCTAAATGTCTAAATGCCATTAAAAAGTTGCACTGTATATTTTACACTTATATTGAAGTATATGATAAAAAGATTATAACATGCCATTTTTCATATCAGACCGATATCAGCCCACGGTCATTATCATCCCTCGAGCCTACGGCTCTCGGGCTGATATCATGACCTAGGGCTGATAATAGGTCTGATATGAAAAATGGCATGTTATAATCTATAAGTATCATATATGGAATATTATATACTACACTTATTCCACATCTCAATATCGTCTATATAATAAATTAAGGGGAAATAACACCAAAAACAGATAGGGATAAATTGAAGTTTTCCTTTGCTCAATGTTGTTCACACCATGTGGCCGACCCACAAAGGGAAATGACTCTTGCAAGTATCAAATCAGACTTCCGGGTGAATTTTTGAAATGGGATATATATGATTCTAAGGATAATCTAAATTAAGACTTAAACAGACCAATGATGTACAAGATTTGTTCATGATATCATGCATTAAAAAGGCAAAAAGCATTATTTTAGAAACAAGAAACAACAGTTAAAAATTTGTAATTCAACTCTACAATCAGTAAAAATAGTACATGTATCATAAAACATCAGATCCATTGGATTCATAGAAGGTTAGATACATGAATAAATGTTGACAATTCATTTCAACTTTGAATGTTGATGACCCATTGACTTTTAAGGCAAACACATTTTTAATCATGACATCTGAATCGACACAGCTAGTTGAGCATTTGAAAAACATGCTAATATTACCACACCTGGTAAGCCTCACCTGGAGGATTTCACAAGAGATGAGGAAAACTTACCAAGATTCACGTAGATTTGGTTTTGGTAAGGCATTTAAATGGGATATGTTTCGTCCAGTGAAGAAAAAAGTAAACAAGTTGGGATTCTGTTTTGCACATGTTGGTTTTCTATTTTTGTGATTTAAATTATCGTATCGAAACACAAATCTTTACCAAAACCATTCTTACATGAACTCACCTTACTAGGAGTGATTACTAACCAATGAATAAGACAATTCCTAGGCATTCATAGCCTTTGTGTCCACCTTTCTCTACAAATCTGTAGATAGGCTGCATAATGTTCATATTGACTGTACTACCCTATAAAATAAAACAAAAATTCTAAACTATTAGTGTGAAATTTAAGCAGTATCATTGGCAAGTTATATATGTATTGGGACATGTTATTTAAAAACTGTATTGCACTGAAATTATCATCTTTGTACATATTACCAGTAATAATGAATGGTAGGCTACCTCCAGAGAAATTGTGATTTTCATACCCTATCAAAGAAGAGCAAGTGGGAGCATTTGTCTGTTCATCAGTCCATAGCCATCTGCCTATTAAAAATCAGTTTCTAAAGATACTTTTCCATGAAGGAAACTACACTCAGGATATCATCATTTAACTTAATACACATTATGAATCTTTAGCTTGTACATCAACATGATCATTTCCAGCTTAAATATATTCAAATGCTTTTTTTTCACATAGATCTTTTTTGTAGCTAAGTATATATTTTTTTTCTTTAGTAAAACTTCATTTACATGTATATTGTATCCACAAGTTTAAAACATTTTCATTTTGAGAAAAAAAGTTAAAAATTCATACCAATTAATGATTCATTAGAGACCACATATATATAGGTATGCATTTTAAAATCTTTGCATACACTTAGATCAAAGGGTTTGTTGGAGCAAAACATATTTTATTTAAATTTAACTTACCACACGTGAAAAACTAAGCTGTAAACCAAAAACCATGTTCAGTTCCCTTCCTTTAAACCATTTTACTGCATATGTATTTTGTGCAACACACAAAGATTCACCACCAATTCTGAAAAAAAAATCATAAAGGTCAATTAAAATTCAACAGTAGAGAAAAATAAGATATAGTATAACACCCACCTGTATATATGTGCAATAAACAGACTGTGTAGAAACAAGAGGCTCCCAGGAGCCTGAATCGCTCACCTGGTCTTAATGTCAACCCTTTGAAGACTTTTGTATAGCTAAATGAGCTGAATGTTTAAGCAATAAAAAGCTTTTCTCTATCTGCAATAGTTTTCATTCCAAAGCAAAAAACACTATTTTCACCTTTAAAGGGCCATAACCCCTTACAGGGGTCATCTGACAACTTCGACCCTAAAAAGACTTTTGTAGAGCTAATTAAGCTGAACATTTAAGCAAGCAACATCTTTTCTCTATCTGCAAAAGTTTTCTTTCTTTAGGCCAAAAACACTATTTTTTGCCTTAGTAAGGGGCCCTAACCACTATAAGGGGTCATCTACCAACTTTGACCCTATGGAAAATTTTGTAGAGCTAAATGAGCTGAACATTTAAGCAAGCAACAACTTTTCTCTATCTGCAACAGTTTTCATTCCATAGGCCAAAAACACTATTTTTTGCCTTTAAGGGGCTGTAACCCCTATAGGGGGTCATCTGACAACTTCGACCATAGGAGACTTTTGTAGAGCTAAATGAGCTGAACATTTATGCAAGCAACAGCTTTTCTCTATCTGCAATAGTTTTCATTCTATAGGCCAAAAACTCTATTTTTTTGCCTTTAAGGAGCCATAACCCCTATAAGGAGTCATCTGACAACTTTGACCCTATGGAGAATTTTGTAGAGCTAAATGAGCTGAACATTCAAGCAAGCAACAGCTTTTCTCTATCTGCAATAGTTTTCATTCCATAGGCCAAAAACACTATTTTTTGCCTTTAAGGGGCCGTAACCCCTATAAGGGGTCATCTGACAACTTCGACCCTTTGGAGGCTTGTGTAGAGCTAAACGAGCTGAACATTTAAGCAAGCAACAGCTTTTCTCTATCTGCAATAGTTTTCATTCTATAGGCCAAAAACTCTATTTTTTGCCTTTAAGGGGCCATAACCCCTATAAGGGGTCATCTGACAACTTTGACCTTATGGAGACTTTTATTGAGCTAAATGAGCTGAACATTTAAGCAAGCAACAGCTTCTCTCTATCTGCAATAGTTTTCATTCCATAGGCCAAAAACATGAAAAAATGCTATTTTTCACCTTTAAGGGGCCGTAACTCCCATAAGGGGTCATCTGACAACTTCGACTCAATGAAGACTTTTGTAGAGCTTTTGATGCTGAAGCAGTAGCGTGGATCAGATTTCATCTATCTCTTATACTTTTTGATTTACAAGCCTAAAACAGTAGTCTGACCCCCCTGGTCTATTTTTAGCAACGGCGGCCATGTTTTTCGACGAATCAAAAATCCCCACATCAGTTCTGTGGGGGATACCCTAAAAAACCACCAGACCAAATTTGGTTTGAATCTGTGCAGCCGTTTCAGAGGAGAAGAAGTTTGAAGAAAAGTTAACGACGACGACGACGGACGCCAAGTGATGGCAATAGCTCACATGGCCTTTGGCCAGGTGAGCTAAAAAGTAATTTCAACATCTTTTTTTGTTGTTGATATGTAGTTTCATGAATGTGAATGAATACCCAAGACTAGTGAAAATCAATTAATGGATATACATGTGGTCAATCTATCACCAGAGGTGGTGTCTATCAACACTGACCTCTATAGGCTTATGGGAAATATGTCAACCTCATTCAATCACCAATGTTGGGGAAATTACCCACAATCCTTTAGTCAGTGCAGCAGTTTAGAGTTTAGTGTAGTAGTCTAGTAGAATAAGTGAACATTTGAACTCCAAAAGAAAGGCATTTCACTGAAACGTTTGGATTTTCAGCGGATAGTTAATAAATACCAAATCAATTGGTTTACAGAAATAGGAAATCTTATAGAAATCTATTTTTAATTATCAAATGATCAATAACAGTACATGCATCTATTTAACACTTACCCAAATATAAATCTGCCTACATCCATTAACCATACTTTGTTTACTAATGCCCCTAATGCAAAAACAACCTGAAATGTAGAAAAATGATAGTGAATTATAATAAAGCTGTACCTTGTCAAATATATTTTACCCCATAAGAAGTCTTGATATCAAACAGTTTCTATTTTAGTATGGGTAAATATAACTATGATTTGAAGAGTTGTTGAGTTTTGAAAATATTTTTGTTTTTAAAATCTTTTTTTACTGGGTAGACATGAAATTTGAATCCATTTGGTGTATCATTTAAAAGAACAAATTATATTTTGATTTTTGACAACTGATTTGGTTTACAAAATAGTACATGCATTTATACAAAAGATGAACAGTATTTTTTCATCAAGTATCTCTTAGTCTCTTTCATGCTTAATAATAATTGTCATGATGGTGTTTTTAATAAGTGCACTTATAATTGTATTACCTGACCAGCAGTCACAAAGAATGCAAAAATAATTGCCCCAAGTCTCACTCCAAAGGTTTTATCTATCAGAAACCCTCCAAAGAAGCAGAGGATAACATTGGGCCAGGAATACCATGAGTAGAAACCCATAAAAGTACTCTCAGAAATCTTTAGATCCTTGATCATGGTATCTTGTAAAGCAGCTGGGTTGTCATAGCAGAAGTAACTGCCTGTGAAAAAGAAATATAAAACAAATTTTATTTGAATCAAAATGAATTATTTAATTATTTGTCATGTTTGGTGTGGAAATAAAGTCAATATATAACAACTGAATTTTTCTCAGATTACAAATTGGTAAATGGCAATTAAACAGACAACACTTAATACTGTGTAAATTTACATGTATATTCAAGACATTTGTTGTGGTTCTCAATTTAATCAACATTATCACACGATAATGAATCTATGTAAATCATGTAGGTTAGATGTATTTAGACATGTGCTGGAAATTCAATTAATTTTGTGAATTTATAGCACGCAATTTTAAAAGTGTTCCCTTAATCTCCTGATTTCTGAACAATGTCAAACTCTTCTATGATTGATGCATGATATATTTAAGAGCACTATCCACAACACTGTCACTGAAGGTTCAACCCAGGAAAATTATGAGTGCTCTAAATTTGTTCCCAAATAAGCTTTATAAGGCAGAGAATTGCCTCTTGCCGAGTGATTTGATAACTCTTTGATAAGTTATCACTGATATTTAAACCGTTTAGATACAAAATGTACACTTTTCAGTTTTGGAACATTTTAATTTAACCATTTTTGCATTGTTTTGAACAAAAATATTTCTACAGTTCTATACAAACCAAAACTTAAAAAACACATGATGATCAGAATCAAATATCTGTGAAGAAATCTTCTTGGATTGCAACATAGTGTGGCTGAGCATCCTGTCAATTCTTCCTCATCCTCCTCTGATGACCCCAAAAGGGGTTTCTTTTCACTCTCTGTCATGTTTTTGCAGTTGTACAGGGGGACCTGTGACTGGTGACAAATATCACATGATTTTAAAGTTAAAAATAGATCTATACTCTCTAAACAAAACTTTTTTTTTTCTTTCTCATTTTGATTAAAATTAACCTCTTTTCCACCGTTCTTAAAAAGATATAAGGCCATATGAGATGGTATGGATAAATTTTATTCAATTTTGTAAACGGAAATTGCAAGCTTTGTATTTAAAAAATGTGAATATGCACCAGAAAGTTCATAGAAAATAAGCAGACAAGTACAACCAAAATCAACTTCCGGTTAAACTGTCAACATCCGGTTTATGAAAATTTCAGCGGTCTGATTTACAGAAAAATGAGTTCTGCAAGCAAGGTATCATTGATGAGACCATACAAACTGCAAAATCAAATACTTGAAAACTGAAATATCATGTCATTATGAAAACAATAAATAAAGCTGATTTTAAAACAAAGATGTCATTGTCTATCATGTTCCATGGTTCTAGTCTCTGCACACACTCTTAAATTTATATGAGACAGGTACACCATGTAACTTGGACTTGGTCAAAAATATTGTTTGGATCTCCTGTACTTGACGATCACAATACTGGTATACCAGTATTGTTAACAATACTGGAACAAAATTTTATTCCAGTATTGTTGATTTTTTTCCCAAAAAGTAACAATACTGGAATATTGATGTTCCAGTATTGTTCCTTGAGTAATACATTATGCCATAGAAGTGTATGAGAGTTTTCTAACTACTTGTTTGCCTTTCTAAGAAATTAATTAGATTAAATTACAGTTAACGGTTAAACAGACTAGATATTAATGGATGTCTATGTGAAACTTTCATTTTATTTGAAGATAATATGTCATTAATTTGTAATGTGTAATATGAATATTGATTAATTTGGTGTTTTTGTTTTTGTAAGAATTCTTAAGTTTTTGAATTTGCATTTTCCAATTTCTTTTAACTAATACTAATAAATAAATAACTCTTAAATAAAATGAAGTTGTTATATTAAAATGTGATTATATTGTAATTTAACAATTTATTCATTTTATAATCTTCAAATACACTGTAATTATCAAAGTTTATTGTTTAAAACTTTATTATTACTATTATTAAAGACTATATTCCATATTCTTTCGTTTTTAATATAAATAAATTGATTTTTTTTTGTGTATCTTAAATTCATTTAGTTTTCAAAACAATACATGCACATATCTTCAATTGGTTGGTTCTATTGAAATTGTCCAAGCCAATCTGCAAAAAACTGAGCAATCAAGATCAAAGGATAGTTTTCATATTAATTATTCAACCTTATTTGTTGATATTGCATTTATAAGCCAAACACTTGAGAAATTAAATTTGTTTGAAACAGGGCCTTCTATAACTAAGAAGGCCCTGATTGAAAGGAATGTGTTAAATGTACTGATATCAAGCAAAAGTGCAATATTTGTAATTTTAAGTTATGAAAACTAAGTTTTATTATTAACAAGAACTTTGCCCTCTGATTTTATGCACATTATGATATAACTAACTATAATTAAATATATAACCCCTTAAAACAGCAAAGACAAAGGACATATTTTAAGAAGAAGCCAAATAACAAAACCATAAATAAACAAATTCAATATTGATGTCAAAATATGTGTCAATTAAAACAATACTGGTACATGATTAAAACACAATATTACAGTTATACATGTATATTTTTTTTACAATACTGGAATACAATACTGGAATAAAATTTTGTTCCAGTATTGTTAACAATACTGGTATACCAGTATTGTGATTGCCAAGTACAGGAGATCCTATTGTTTTGCCTAACAAATCATGATTGCATGAACTGCTTATTTTAGCGTGAGGTTTGCAAAGTATCCATCCGTCTGATGTTGGACAGTATGGCAGGGCTGTCAAGTTTTCATGAGCTGCATGCGTGAGATTCGCCGTAAAATTGAAAGATCAAAGGATAAAATTAAAAGATCAAAGAAATTTGCCGCCAAAATGCCAACTAGATGCGTGAGTTTCATGTAAGTTGCGTGACACTTGACAGGACTGGTATGGCAGTGTTGTGTGTTCGTGTACAACCCCAGTCTAGTTTCATCGCAGTTTAATAGAAATTTTTATGTAGCTCAAGAACACCCTTTGTCTAGATAGGGTCATAAACTTGGGCAAACACCCATGCATGTACATGTAGCAGTTGGAGTTGCCTTTCTGTGAATTCTGTCGTCTGCCATCTGCCATATCGTTGGAGGTCCTAACTGCGCCCGTGTCCTAACTACGCCCACCCACCTTTCTTGCCTTATTTGAAGGAAATAGACAATATAAAGGCTGTGTATCTAAGTGCCCCAGTGAAAATTTTAAGTCTGGCTACCAAAATGTTAAAAAATATTTTTATCTAGAATTTTAATAGGAAAATACTTAAAAATGTCATATTCACTTATTCCAAAAATATATGGCCCATTTCCAGAATGATTAAAAGTGTTTTTAATTTACTTTTCAGGTATTTTATTCAAGTTTCCCTAATACTACTTTCAGTTAAAATTTGGTTGACATAATAAAGTCACATTGCATGTCATCTTCATAGTTTTTGATTGGAGGTGGGCGTTACGTAGTTAGGACCCTCTATTTTTGTGTAGGATTTTTTTCTGTACATGGGAAAAACGTAAAAAATAACTGTCAGGATTATGATTTGATTGTCAGTTGTAGTTTTATTTCATCAGGGAAATGTCTGAACTTTTATATTTTGTAACAGGTAAATTTCCTGAAACTGTCTTAACAATTTTGTTTAGCTCTTTCTCCTAAGGCGGGCACAGTTTGGACCCTCGTGGATATTTCTTTCAATTTGTTACATCACAAAGTGGGTTACATGTACATGAGTGTTTAACTATGAGTTTGAATTGAATTATTTAAAAACTTTTATTGCAACTTTTTAGCATGTGGAAAATAGCTAAAAATATGCTTTACATGTATATATTGAAAAAACTATTAAAAAGAATTGGGCATTTTTAGAAATTAGAATGAAAAAGTTTTTAAAAAGTGAAATGAAACTTGACTGCCAGTATTTACTATAGAAGTCATACAAAGTCACATGACTTCATACAAAAATTTACTTGGGGATTTCTACTGGTGAAAAGGGACTTCTGTCCCTTACTATTGGGTTAGATCAAATCCCTTTTGGGATCTTGACTTGAACACATTATCATATATGAAAAAAGAATATTTCATAAATGTTAGATCCATATACATGAATTTCTGAAAATACCCAGGTTGTACCCATTCTTCTTGCATGGTCCAGAGTCTTCTTTTGCATTTGGGAAGGTGGTGGTACCGAACAATTTCTTAAGGTAATTTGAAGATGATACATGTATCATCCAGTGAGAAAATTTGTAGGATACATGGTATGTCTCTTGTACATGTGCTTTGCGTGTAAACCTCAAAGTCTTACTGCATATTACAAATTTGTATTGGACGGTTCCAAATTTGACATAGACAAATCACATGCTTACAAATTTATGTTTAATAATAATTTTTTGTCTCTTTTCAGGTTGGGGAAATATTTACAGCAGCAGGGGTAGCTTTTAGCAAATTAGGGGACTTAACTATGCAGTTGCATCCTACCAGTGAACCCAGCCCAACAAGGTACCGTACAGCGGGTTATTTTTTCGCGGTGGTTTAATTTTCGCTTATTTTCGTGGGTCCACGGAAACTGCGAAAATAAATCCTGCAAAAATATCTATCTATGGCAAATCATATTCAAACACAAGCACAAACCGCGAAAATATAACCTGCAAAAATTATTCACATACCCAATCACACAAAAACCGTGAAAATTTACCCCCGCGAAAATAACCTGCTATACGGCATACATGTATATGTATGCTGTAATGAATATATAAAAGTTTTCAAATTGAAATAAAAAATAACCTGCATGTACTTTGTCTTTATGTTATGAAGTGTAACATAGTTTATAATATATACATTTATGAATAAATAGTGTTCTTCAAAATATGCTTCTTAATTATTTCAGAATTGTAAATGATACATCTTTATATACATGTAATACATGTAACTATATGTTTAGTAAGAATTTGCTGGTAATGAATGATAGATAATTCAAAAATGGGTACATTGACATATACCATGTATACTGATTAGTGATAAATTATGCAATACTTAGTGCAATGTAAATGTATCATTTATTAATGTATGTTATTTGTCTTCTATTTTTAGTGGAAAATGGACCCCAAAGGAAATAGAAATGCTGCAAACAGCTGTCAAAAGATTTGGTGACGATTTAGACAAGATTAGTAACATAATCAAAACAAGAACCATGTGAGAAAAAAAATATTGAAGAGTACATAATATGGCACAGTGCAAATTTAGCTGAAATGGGAAAAAATGCTTAAGCGTTACACTAAATTTTACTTCATTCATGTTCCTATTTGATGAGTAAAATTTTAAAACTGCTATAAAATATCATAATAATTTATGTGTATTTAACATTATTCTGTGTGAAATTGCAAATATTACACCAGCCAAAATAACCTGTTATAAAAGAAGAAAATTATAAAAACATGCATATCAACAAGATGTGAATAGTATACATGAACATAATCTGCATCTTTTAAAATGTTATTAAGTTAATCCTACAATAGAAAACAAAAAGTACTGATCTATTATGTGTACCCTTAAACCTTTGAAAAGTTAATACATTAATGCAGAATTCTAAAAGGTAAAAAAATAGCTGAAAAGTCTCAAAACCTGAACAGAAAGCATCTTTTATTACCATTTCATAATGTATGCTTTTTGTTTACTTGTACCCTAAGTCATCAGGGCTTTTACCCTTTCTTTTTCAGAACACAAATAAAGACACAGTTAAAACGAAAATCATTTGAAGAAGCAGGATTACCCATGCCATCAGATCAGTCACCAAAGAAAGTAGTGGTACAGAAACAGGCAGTGCCCACATCAGCTGGGGCTGCCCATGCCCAACATTCTAAAAAACAAAAACACAATGGTAATGTTACAAATGGATAAATGCTAAAAAAACACACACACACAATGAAAATGTTACAAATGGATGAATGAAAAAAAAAACAACACACATACCACAATGAAAATGTTACAAATTGATAATGTAACATTGCCTCTTAACACTCCTGCAAAGAAAATTTGGATTCACCCTGTCTGGTTTAAATATCACTGCAACTCTTCCTAAATTGATGGAGGGATTTTGATGAAATTGAATGTAATGGAAGTACATCTTGTGGTGTTTTAATTAAAAAAAATAATGGCCATTGGATATCTTTCAGGGGACATAATTTTGACTAAGTAACCTAATTCAGATTTTTTTTATTTAAGAGGTCAATATTAGACCTCATAAGTGCAACATCTTCTAAACAACTTGATGGATTTAAATGAAACTTTAAATTAAGGAAGAACACCAAGGTGGAAATGTGCATAAAGAAATTTCATTGCTTTTGGATATCATTCAGGGGAGATAATTGGACAGTTTTGCAGTATAGAATTCACATTGAATTCACACTGTTCCTCATTTTACTTGGTTAGAAAGGACCAGAGCCATGAACCCCTATTTTTGGCCCTGTAAGCATGCAAATATCAAAAAACCACACACACCACAATGAAAATGTTACAAATTGATAATGTATCATTGCCTCTTAACACTCCTGCAAAGAAAATTTGGATTCACCCTGTCTGGTTTAAATATCACTGCAACTCTTCCTAAATTGATGGAGGGATTTTGATGAAATTGAATGTAATGGAAGTACATCTTGTGGTGTTTTAATTAAGACAAATAAGTTGTAAAATATATACCTTTTTCTTATTTTTTCTTGTTCGCTATCTAATTGCGAACAAAATGGTACCTTATTTTTGTCGTTTGCTTTAAAAATAGTGAAAACATTGCGATTCTTATACAAGACCTTGCAATAGTTTTTTGGCCCTTTTTGCCTATGTTGGTATCCTTTAACCAGATTCTTTGATTTTGGTACTTTTCAATGGTTTTCCTATACTTTTACATTATTTTCATCATTTTTGTAGTACTTTTATTGCAATATTATGGTAAATCCTTCTTTCCTTAAGGTAAATTTTTGGTTTTACTCTCTGATTTTCCTATAATATGGCCATATCTGAGTCTTTTAAGTAACAGTTTTAACAGAAGACATATAATTGTATGTAAAGAACATTTATATTTAGCTTTTAATTAAACTTTGTTTTAATGTATGAGGATGAAAAAAAAATTTACACCGAGCCAATTGATATTTTCCAATTTCATGTACTACATTTGGTTTCGAAACCACATGACTTCACAATAAGAAGGCGAAAACAATGGAACGTCACAAATGACGTCAAATAAAGCATACTGACTTTGCATACTTAATTGGTTGCTATGGTGTTTTTGCATAGAATATGAATCTCAGAAAGTCATAAATGGACCGTTACATTGGTATTGTGTGTATAAACAAATTCACAATTGAATGCAAGACTAAAATGAAGTGTGCTGGGATTGATAAAGCATACAAAATTTAAATATATGCTTTTAAAGGGTGCAAGACATAGTTATTCAAAATGACGTCATTGGACAAAAGCAATGTCACTTCCATTCAAGGAAGAAAATCTGGATATCACTTGTACTATGGACAATTATATATCAATAAAAAGATAAAACTACCCTCTTTCTGGTGTTCCTGATCTTATAAACATATTTAACACAGATATTGTTTTAAAAAGTGCCAAAATCTGACAAAGAGGGGGCTATTTAATGAAAAATTCATAGGTGCCATCTCATTTCTAAGACCTGAATTTGATCATTTCTATAAATATGCCAAAACCTGAACACAGAATATCTAAAAGAGCATGTCTCATAGTTTTAACTGTGAAAATATTGGGGTACATTATGTTGCATTTTTCAGAAATATTTTTGTTTGCATAAAATGTGGCAGTTTGTCACATGGAAAAAATTGTGCTTTTTGTAGTTATCCCCCTTCATACAAATATCAACATAAAAATAATTTATTTTGCAAAAGCAGACCTGATTTAAAGTTTTCTGTGCAGAGAAGCATGTAAACATTCACAAGAGTGCAAAATGAATGGTCATTCTTACTTCCGGTATAAAAATAGACAGGATTCCCTCCACTCATTGGTCAATATATTGGGCTACCACCACTAGTATTTTATACGAAACTGTGTATGGCATCGTAAAAAATTTAATGGCCATTGGATATCTTTCAGGGGACATAATTTTGACTAAGTAACCTAATTCAGATTTTTTTTATTTAAGAGTTCAATATTAGACCTCATAAGTGCAACATCTTCTAAACAACTTGATGGATTTAAATGAAACTTTAAATTAAGGAAGAACACCAAGGTGGAAATGTGCATAAAGAAATTTCATTGCTTTTGGATATCATTCAGGGGAGATAATTGGACAGTTTTGCAGTATAGAATTCACATTGAATTCACACTGTTCCTCATTTTACTTGGTTAGACAGGACCAGAGCCATGAACCCCTATTTTTGGTCCTGTTAGCATGCAAATATCAAAAAACCACACACACCACAATGAAAATGTTACAAATTGATAATGTATCATTGCCTCTTAACACTCCTGCAAAGAAAATTTGGATTCACCCTGTCTGGTTTAAATATCACTGCAACTCTTCCTAAATTGATGGAGGGACTTTGATGAAATTGAATGTAATGGAAGTACATCTTGTGGTGTTTTAATTAAAAAATTTAATGGCTATTGGATATCTTTCAGGGGACATAATTTTGACTAAGTAACCTAATTCAGATTTTTTTTATTTAAGAGGTCAATATTAGACCTCATAAGTGCAACATCTTCTAAACAACTTGATGGATTTAAATGAAACTTTAAATTAAGGAAGAACACCAAGGTGGAAATGTGCATAAAGAAATTTCATTGCTTTTGGATATCATTCAGGGGAGATAATTGGACAGTTTTGCAGTATAGAATTCACATTGAATTCACACTGTTCCTCATTTTACTTGGTTAGACAGGACCAGAGCCATGAACCCCTATTTTTGGCCCTGTAAGCATGCAAATATCAAAAAACCACACACACCACAATGAAAATGTTACAAATTGATAATGTATCATTGCCTCTTAACACTCCTGCAAAGAAAATTTGGATTCACCCTGTCTGGTTTAAATATCACTGCAACTCTTCCTAAATTGATGGAGGGATTTTGATGAAATTGAATGTAATGGAAGTACATTTTGTGGTGTTTTAATTAAAAAAAAGCATGCAAATATCACAATTGGTTTGAGAAATTTATGAAAATCTATATTTTTGTTAAGGATAGATAGTAGTAAGCACATCTTTTGAAAATTTCCCTAAATTAAACTGCCATTATTAGAGTGTATTTGGTTAGTATAGTTACATTTTTAAAGTATACTTATGAAGTTACATAGATATAATTTGTTTTTTTTTATACACAGCTTTTGTATAAAGGGGATACATAATCAGGATGTCTGTCCTTTCGTCACACCTCATTTTCCACAACGATTATCTCCGAATCCTCCTTAACCATGGATTTTAGTGAAATTTTTCCTTAATCTGTGTGATATATAGTATAGATGTGCATGTCCAGTACATCAATGATTTAGAGCATGGTAATATATTTGTAATAGAAAATAATGAGATCTGGATTAAATGTATGCAACACAGCTCACATCAACCAACAGTAAATTAGAAAGACCACAATGAAAAACAGCCAGCCACCTTCAACAAGGCCAGTAGGTGCTGCTTGCTGTAAGTTTTGCTGTTTTGTAGTTTATTATTTGATTTTAACCAACATTTATTTCTTATTACAGATGTAACATTGAGTGCATTAAATGCTCCAGAGAGTGACATAGACATTGAAGGAGATTCATCATCATCAAAGAAATTAGAGTTTGATTCAGGTTTGATGCCTCACTTTTTTAAGTCACCTGTAATGTTTTGCAAAGCAATATAATATAGGGGTTACTTTGACACTATCCATCGTCTTGCGTAGTCCTCCTGCGGCGTCACAAAATTGTCCTTGCATTTTTCTGGGCAACTACTTGTCACAGCCTCTTGATATTTGGCATGTTGCTTTCTTCTATAGAACGTAATGGTGTAAAGCAGTTTTATGCCTGTAATTCATCTTTTTCCTGTTTACCAAATATTTTGAGACGCAGGCGACATGCATCCCCTGGAAGATGACCATTTTAGTTTATGTTATCACCAACAAAAATTGTGACTTAATAATGTTATGGTAATGTTATTGTCATCGTCTTGTTCTTGTTGTGTTCTTTTCATAGACCCTTCAATGATTCTCTAAAATTTGTTTTTGAAACCATGTAATTTATGTTACTCTATTCTTTTGTATTCCATAAAACCCGGGTACTCCACATCACACCTTGCATATGCATACAGTATATTTTATACTAAAATACAAATAGGTTTGAATGTCTAGAAAATCAGAAAAAATCCAAAAATGTCAATTTTAATGTATTTGAAGTGAATTCTTGAAAAAAAATATTAACTTATGTTACAGAATATTCATGTTCTTACATGTTAAAAGACCAATTGGATGTGATATGAATATTCATGGCACATGAGCCATGAAAAGAGTTAATGAAGTCCTTCTGGACTGCAATGTGGAAGTTTTTGAAGTGATCAACATACATGTACATTTAGATAATCATTATGCACACTCTTATTATTGTTTTAACCAAAAAAATTTTCACCTTAAAAAAAATGTTTTGTGTTTACCTCTCTCCATTTGGTTTCCAAAGGAAAATTTGAACTTTTCAACATCTCTAAAATTTGGAAAAACCATTTAATTCCCTGTTATAATTAGGTTTGTGCTTTGAATGCTTGATTAGTCTTCTATGCGTTCAACATTTAATTTTCTCTCTCTGTACTTTCAGATGTTGATTCCAGTATGCTATAACTCCCTTAGCAAACATAATGGAAAACCACAATAAATGAATGGATTGATAGATTCAAGATCTCCTGAAACCAAAATTGTACCAGAAGTTTTATAATATTGTTCTGCAAAAATAATTTGTTTCTTTAAGTGGAGTAAAAGGACAAGAGTTAAAACAGAGAACTCACTGCAGTTTTATTTGTCTTTTATTCATTTTCAAAAGTTTTCTAATATTTGAAACTTTTAACAGAACTATCCATAAGTTCCTGCCTAATAATGTTGCAATTACACTTTAAATCATATAATTTTGACTATAGAGGAAAGATAACAAATAGTATTTAGTTTTCATAAAAGTTTTCAGACCCTATATTTTAAATAGTAAGGAAGGTGAAATTATTGTTTTCAGAGATTCTACATGCAGTTTTGAATTGTGAAAATATAATTTTTTATCCAAATTGAAAAATAAGATGAAAAAAGCTACTGTCATTCTGCATACTATGACCCCCAATTCTACATTTATATTTAGAAAAGCCTATGAAATGGTATGAATTATGTCAGCCTATGAAATGGTATGAATTATGTCATTAATGTTGTTTTTGTTGTGTTAATGAAATGTGTATTTTACTGTTATGTTTGATCATAATATAATGCTTTCAGTATTTTACACACATTTTAATTGTTTTTGTCTATCATGTACATTTTGTAAATTATTTCATCACTCACAAAGAAATAAAAATAATTTTCTTAAAACTATTCTCATTTTTATTTTGAACTTGTTAGGCGTGTGCATCGATCATATCTACCATATCCTTTTACTGATAACACTTTTTAGCTCACCTTGTCAAAGGCAATGTGAGCTTTTGCCATCACTTGGCGTCCGTTGTTCAACATTTCAAAAATCTTCTTCTCTGAAACTGCGGAGCCAAATGTAATGAAATTTGGTAGGGTTGTTCTGTAGTATGTCCTCTACAAAACATTCGTTCAAAATTTTGATTCGACAAAAAACATGGCCGCCATGGCTAAAAAAAAAACATAAGGGTAAATTGCATTTTTTTTGCAAATTACTCAAAAACCATAACAGATATCAAAATTCTGGCTTTGGGTAAAAGTGATCGGCACATCAAGATCTTCTTGCCCTGAAATATTGAAGAAGATCAAACAGTTGTTTTAGGCTTATTGCCCTTTTCTTGATTTTTTCAAAATTTGCACTTTTTTAGACCAATAGCTTGAAAACTATACAAGATATTTGAAAAATTTAAATTGTGTATGGTTAGGCACATAAAGATCTAAAAGTTATGAAAGGGGTCAAAGTTGTAAGACCTTTCTTGATAGGAGTTGTTTCCCTTAGAACGTTAAAATTGATCATTTCACAGAGTAGCAGTCCTTTGTAAAAAATAGCCAGCTAATAAGTACATGTATCATCGAATACAAAACGAGCCATTCAGGCTCCTGGGAGCCTCTAGTTTATTGAGATTGTCAGCTGGTACGAATATCCTGGGATGAATCTGTACCAATTAGAAATTTGATCCTGATCCATCAAAGCGAGCATAGCTCGCAAGCGGGCACGAAGTGCCCGCTCGAGCGGAGAGCTCTACGGTATTTGTTTTCGCGAGAAATTTGCTAATGCTGATTTAGATTTTTTATGGTCCGGAAAGGGTTATTATTTTTACAGGTCCGGAGTGAATGTTAAAATAATCTATAAGAAAAGAAATAATGCTTAAAAAAATAATAAATTGCATTTTTTACAAGAAAATAATATTCTTAAAATAATAAATACACATAAGCTGCTCGTTTCGTCTTGGTTATATGCACTTACGAAACTAACGTGTCTCGAAGCTTAATCGCCCCATACCATCTCGCCCCAAAATAAGCAAATGGAAATATTGGAAATTAAATGATAGCGATATCCATGAATGTCGACATTTAGAAAAAAAAACGTAGTCCCTTTTAGCTATGCTCGCATTTAGGCAATGCCTACTCCATATTATATAGTGATTCAACCTTGTACTGTTGTTCTCTATTGAAAGAGGTAGTAACTAAGTTAAACAAGCATTCTGAGAGTATTGCAAAACAATACAGAGTCCCCTACCGGCCTCATATTTCAGTCACTGGTAACAATTTGTCAAACAAATGAATACCTAAACTTGATCAGTTTATTATCTACAAGGAACAATAAACAAGAGGCTCCCAAGAGCCTGAATGGCTCACCTGAACTACACAGATACATATATTTGTAGATGTTATTGTGCTTAACCATATGCGATTTAAATTTATGAAATGTCTTGGATAGTTTTCAAGACATTGGGCTTAATAAGTGCAAATTTGGCAAAAATTAGGAAAAAGAACAATAACTCCCACATCAGCAGTCAGATCTTTTCCGAAATTTCAGGACAGGTAGATCTTATTATGCTGATCACTTTTGATTCTTGCACAATTTTGATATCTGAAACCAGTTTTGAGTTATTAGCAAAAAAATAAAATTTGCCCCTATGTTCTATTTTTAGCCATGGTGGCCATGTTTTTTTTTACGAATCAAAAATCTGAACGATAGAGTTGTAGCATATAAGCTATCAAACAGTGTGCCATGTTAAGATGCAGTTGGTCTTACTGTTTCAGACAAGTCGGGGGAAAAGTAATGAACAACGGTAAATATTGACGCTTTAAGGGCCATAACTCCTAAAAGAAATGGTTCTACAACTTTGACCTAATTACATGAATTGTAGATCTTGATGTGCTTAATCATATGCAATTTGAATTTTTTAAATATCTTGTATAGTTTTCAAGATATAGGGCTAAATAAGTGCAAAATTTTGAAAAAATCCAGAAAAAGGGCAATAACTCTTACATGTATGTCGTTTGTTGGACCTTCCTGAAAATTTCAGAGCAGGTAGATCTTGAGATGCTAATCACTTTTGTCTCCCATCAGAATTTTGATATCTGTTACCATTTTTGAGTTATTTGCAAAAAACTGTAATTTGACCCCTATGTTCTATTTTAATCCATGGAGGCCATATTTTTTGAAGAATCAAAAATCCGAACGATAGAATTGTAGCATTAATGCTATTAAACAGCTGTGCCAAGTTTGGTTGAAGTTGGATGTATGGTGTCAGACAAGTTAATCTTTGAAATTCAGGGTAAAAGTAATGAAAAATGGTAAATTTTGACGCTTTAAGGGCCATAACTCCTAAAAGAAAAGGTTCTACAGCTTTGACCTAATTACATGAAATGTAGATCTTGATGTGCTTAATCATATGCAAATTGAATTTTTAAAATATCTTGTATCGTTTTCAAGATAAAGGGCTAAATAAGTGCAAAATTTTGAAAAAATCCAGAAAAAGGGCAATAACTCCTACATCGGTTGTTGGATCTTCTTGAAAATTTCTGGGCAGGAAGATCTTGAGGTGCTGATCACTTTTATCTTATGCCAGAATTTTGATATCTGTTACCGTTTTTGAATTATTTGCAAAAAACTGCAATTTACCCCTATGGTCTATTTTTAGCCATGGCGGCCATGTTTTTCAAGGAATCAAAAATCCCCACGCTAGTTTTATACTACCTATGCTAATTAACAACTGTGCCAAATTTAAAAGCCATTGGACTTATGGTGTTAGAGGAGTTAACGTTTGAAAAATGTTAATGACGACGGATGACGACGGACGCCAAGTGATGGTAATAGCTCACATGGACCTTCGGTCCAGGTGAGCTAAACAAGAGGCTCCCAGGAGCCTGAATCGCTCACCTGAGCTACACAGATACACATATTTTGTAGATATTATTGTCCTTATTCATATATTCATATGCAATGTAAATTTTTGAAATATCTTGAATAGTTTTCAAGCTATAGGGCTAAATTGAAGTGCAAAAAAATTTCAAAAAGGGCAATAACTCCCACATCAGCATTTAGATCTTTTTCAAAATTTCAGGACAGGTAGATCTTAATATGCTGATCACTTTTGATTCTTGCACAATCTTGATATCGGTAACCATTTTTGAGTTATTAGCAAAAAACTACAAGTTACCCCTATATTCTATTTTTAGCCATGGCAGCCATGTTTTTTGACGAATCTAAAATCCGAACGAAAGAATTGTAGCATATATGCTATTATACAAGTGTGCCAAGTTTAAATGCAGTTGGTCATATGGTGTCAGACAAATTAATCTTTGAAATTCAGGGGAAAAGTAATGAAAATTGATAAAATTTGACGCTTTAAGGGCCATAACTCCTAAAAGAAATGGTTCTACAGCTTTGACCTAATTACATGAAATGTAAATCTTGATGTGCTCAATCATATGCAATTTGAATTTTTAAAAAATCTTATATAGTTTTCAAAATATAAGGCTAAATAAGTGCAAAATATTGAAAAAATCCAGAAAAAGGGCAATAACTCCTACATCGGTTGTTGGATCTTCTTGAAAATTTCTGGGCAGGTAGATCTTGAGGTGCTGATCACTTTTACCCATGCCAGAATTTTGATATCTGTTACCGTTTTTGAGTTATTAGCAAAAAACTGCATTTTACCCCTTTGTTCTATTTTTAGCCACAGCGGCCATGTTGTTCATCCAATCAAAAATCCGAACGATGGTTTTGTAAAGGACATACCATAGAACAACCGTACCAAGTTTAGTAACATTTGGCCATTTGGTTTCAGAGAAGAAGATTTTTGAAAAGTTGGACGACGGACGACGGACGCCAAGTGACGGCAATAGCTCACATGACCCTTCGGGTCAGGTGAGCTAAAAAGTGTAGAAAATAAAATTGCAATGAATTTTCTATCTTCAAAGTGCCATAACTCCCATAACAATTTGTGGACCGGCAGGAAACTTAAACTTAATCTGTAACTCATCAAGGAAAACTCACATACCAAAAATCAGTTCATTATCTATAAGCGTTTAGAAAAAAAGTGCGGAAAACTGGTATTTTAGTGAATTTTCAAAGTTAAAAGGGCCCTAACTCCCATAAAAATTTGTGGACCGGCACGAAACTCAAACTTGATCTTTAACTCATCAAGGTAAACTCACATACAAAAAATCAGTTCATTATCTATAAGCGTTTAGAAAAAAAGTGCGGAAAACTGAAATTTTAGTGAATTTTCAAAGTTCAAAGGGCCATATCTCCCATAATAATTTGTGGACCGGCACGAAACTCAAACTTGATCTGTAACTCATCAAGGTCAACTCACATACCAAAAATCAGTTCGTTATCTATAAGCGTTTGGAAAAAAAGTGCGGAAAACTGAAATTTTAGTGAATTTAGGGAAGGTTGGGCCCAAAAAACTAGTTTGACCCCGCCACATATTGCATGTGCCTGTCCTGGGCCGGAAGTCTTTGACGGGGCTTTCGTTTGTGCTTGTCTTTTTGATGTTTTCTGTTCCTTGTTTGGGAAGGGGGTCTGTCTGTGACTATTTCAGGGCTGAATTTGAATTATATGCATCTTATTTAGACCATGGGCCAATTGCATAACCGCGAGCAGTGCCAAATGGCCTCGTTGAAGGCTGCTGGCGGTTGTCCATTGTGATTTTTCTAAATTGCCGTTTAATTGTGGGCTGTGTCACGTACACTTATTCCACATCTCTTTATTTTCTATTTCAAAGTTCATAGGGCCATAACTCCCATAAAAATTTGTGGACCGGCACAAAACTCAAACTTGATCTGTAACTCATCAAGGTTAACTCACATACCAAAAATCAGTTCATTATCTATAAGCGTTTAGAAAAAAAGTGCGGAAAACTGAAATTTTAGTGTATTTTCAAAGTTCAAAGGGCCATAACTCCCATAAAATTTGTGGACCGGCACGAAACTCAAACTTGATCTGTAACTCATCAAGGTAAACTCACATACCAAAAATCAGTTCATTATCTATAAGCGTTTAGAAAAAAAGTGCGGAAAACTGAGGCGTGACAGACAGACGGACAGACAGACAGACGGACGGACAGAGCGCAAACCTATAGTCCCCTTCGGCTTTTGCCGGTAGGGGACAGGGGACTAATAAGGTAGATATGGTAAGGGTGACCAAGTGATCTTAAAATATTGTTTGTAATTTGTTCTATCTATAATACTATTGATCGTCATAATTACTTGAAGAAGAAGATATGTTTGCACTTAATAACATGCTCCAGTTTTTTTTTTCAGTTGTGACCCTTTTAACATATAATTTAATGGAAATGGGGATACTTTTTTTTTTTTAAACCCTTTGAATCAGTTGTTATGTAATTCATTTTAGTGCACTGAAATGGCAACATTGTGGCATCTATTGTTTTCCCCAGACATAGGTTGGTCTTAGTCATAATTTGGTTTCTAGTTTTCGGCATTTTTGGGTATAATTGATCTATACTCTTCATATTCATATAGTGTTTGGCATTTTAAAATTTTTGGTAGAGCGCCTCTGATGAGTCTTGAATAGACGAAACGCGCATCAGGCGTAGCAAAATTTATTTGTCTGGAACTTTGTTGTAATTTATGTTTATTTATGTCTGTTTAAAAAATCATGTCAGCTTGATTAGGATATATTAGTCCCTGTGTTAGGTAGGCTTTCTGTATTTGGAATGAAGGAAGTTCATACTAAAAACAAGGTATTAATTAAACTCGGAATTATTTTGATATCTGGAATAAAAAGCTTCGCCGAGCGCAGCATGATACGACCGCAACATGTTGAACCCTGTACGTTTTAGGCCTAAAATGGATAGTCTATTGTTCTGGACACATGCAGCCCATGGTGGACTGACAAAGGTTTTTGACACATGCTTCTCTGATGGACTTTCGACCCAGGGGGAAAAAATATAAATTTTGAATGTTGTATTCTACTCTTTAAAAGAATAATGTTTGGGGAAAAAATTAAAAATTGAACCAGAATTTTTTTAAAATTATGATTACAGCTCCAAAAAATTATTCTTAAATTTAGAATCGCTACCTGACAAGAATAAATTTGCAAAAAAAAATTTCAAATTCGGACCACAAATAAAAAAGCCCCATTTGGCCCCTAATTACGTAATAGGGGAAAAAAAGGGGGGGTCGCAAAAATTAATTCTTAATTTTGTATTCGCTATTTGACAAGAACAAACATGCAAAAAAATTTTTCAAAATCGGACCAGAAATAAAAAAGTTACAATTTTGGCCCCTTTTGGTCCCTAATAACATAACAGTAAAAAAAGGGGACACAAAAATATATCTGCTACTTGACAAGAATAAACTTGCAAAAAAAATTATCAAAATCGGACAAGAATTAAAAAAGTTTCAATTTCGGCCCCTTTTGGCCCCTTATTACGTTAAAGGTGAAAAAGGGGTGGGGGGGTCGCAAAAATAAATTCTCAAATTTGGATTCGCTACTTGACAAAAATAAACTTGCAAAAAAAATATTTCAAAATCGGACCACAAATAAAAAAGTTTCGATTTTGGCCCCATTTGGCCCCTAATTACGTAATAGGGGTAAAAAGGGGGGGGTGGAAAAAATTAATTCTTAATTTTGTATCCGCTATTTGACAAGAACAAACATGCAAAAAAAAATTTCAAAATCGGACCACAAATAAAAAAGTTTTTATTTTGGCCCCTTATGGCCCCTAATTACACAACGGAGAAAAAGGGGGGCGCAAAAATTCATCAGGTTCATTCTTTTATTGTAAGAAACATTCTTGACAAATTTCACAGCAATAGGCCAACTAGGACCAAAGTTATGGTGGAAACAAGTAAAATATTTGATTTTTTTGCCCCTTTTGGGCCCCTAATTTCGAAACAAAAAAAGGGGGGACCCCCAAAATCAATCCCATTCATCCTTTTATGGTAAGGAACATCACTGTCAAATTTCATAGCAATTGGATAACTAGAACTAAAGTTATTGTGGAAACAAACAAAAAAGTAGTATTTTTGGCCCTTTTTTGGCCCCTAATTTCTTAACGAAAAATGGGGGGACCCCCAAAATCAATCCCATTCATCCTTTTATGGTAAGGAACATCATTGTAAAGTTTCATAGTAATCGGATAACTGGAACAAAAGTTATTGTGGAAACACTAAAAAGTTAACAGACACCGACAACGACGACGACAGCATCTTACCATAATACGTCCGCAAATTTTTTGTGGTCGTATAAAAATCACTTTTCTTCTTGCAGTAACAACTAACCCAACTAAGGGGTTAGTCCATGCATGCATGGACTAACCATGAGTTAGTTTCTATATAAAATATGAATGGTAACTAACCCAAGGTTAGTCCATGCATGCATGGACTAACCACTTAGTTGGGTTAGTTGTTACTGCAAGTGGAAAAGTGATATTTCCGGATAGGACTCCGAAAATCAATCCCATTCATCCTTTGATAGTAAGGAATATCATTGTGAAGTTTCATTGCATTTGGATTACTAGAACTAAAGTTATCGTGTATAAACTAAAGTAAACAGACAAGTGTTATGCATATATATAAATTATATTTAAAATGTCCATGTGAATGTAATTGCAATTAAATCAATTACTTTTCAAAAGTAATTGAAATCAATCAATTACTTTTCTAAAATTGCTGTAATTGCAATTGTAATGTAATTGAGGAAATTAGTAATGTAATTGAAAATAATCAATTACTTTTTAAAAGTATTAGGCCCCATCCCTGAATGTTACACGTAACACATGAATGACTTTGGTTAATTTCTTGTTTAAGGTCCATCCATATTTCAGATACTACATGTTGAGGACATATGATAATTTCATTTTTAAGTTGGTGACCTTTTACCATGAACTTTAACCTCAATATCAATTCATTGGTTTTAAAGGCTCCTGCATATCTGAACTATTACTCTTTTTTTATGGTAGGTGTTATATATTTTGTTTGCTACTTAAAGTCTTTGGTTTCATTATTATTCCTGGGGTATCAATTTTCGTGGTTTTCTAGGGTGGCCTTTACACACAAAAATTGATGTCCAAAGAAAAAGAAATTTAATATTGATCTGTATGCTGCAGTCTTCAAAACCAGGATATTAAAGAATCCTTGAACAGATCCTTTATCATAAAACCAGTAAAATTGATACCCATGAAAATAAATAAATCCACAGTATTATTGTAATGTGATGTACAGTAAACATATGTTTTCTTCATTTTACTGCATTTAACTGTACGTATCATCTACTTTCAAAAACAGTTTAATATAACATATTTATATTGATCTGTAAACACAGGAAAACATAATGTTTAACTTTTATAACATATAATATTTTATTCTCTGTAATTATTGATGCATGGCACTAATTGATTGCATGTCTGTTGGATGATTTTCAGCAAAAGTTGATAATTTTAGTAGCCGTCTCTGTAAGAATCATGAAAAAAGCAAAAATAGTGGCAGATGCATATTTTTGAAAACTGGTTCTTTTTATCGGAATTTGATATTTATGATGAGAAATGAATGTAAATTAAATTTTAGCCCAATCGGTTCATTAGTTCTTGTTTAATACACAATACAAATTTGGTTACATTGTGTATGAAAATAAGTACGAGAAAAAGTCCCGCCAATTTTTTTTCTTAACAAACCAACCAAAAATATCACTTTAAGTATCTGACTGATATTTTTGTTGAAATTCAACTAGAATGGCCTACTTTTTTAGAAAATATCAACAATTTTTACAGACCCTTCCGAATTTTTGAGTAAAGGGGCCAAGAAAATTGGTTGGGTTGTGTATGAAAAAAGTTCGGGAAATTTTCCCCGCCAAAATTTTTAATGTCAATTTGCAGATAGTCTAATGGACCAATTTCACTTAAGTTGATATTTTTCGCTAAAGTGGTCCAAGATGAATGACTAGCCATAAAATTGTTAAAACCTAAGATAATAAGTAAATCACCTTTTGCATGATTTTTACTGAGACAGGCTCTTAAATGGACAAACTGGACAGCAAACATTAAATTACATGTATATCGTCCAACATTTTACTCACGCGACATATCGTTGAGACCTTACATTGTTTATAAAGGTTGATGACCTGTTACCTTGAACTTTGAATTCAAGGCCAATTTATTGTATTTCTAACAGTGTGAATACCATCTCAAAATATCTAGTAAAGAAATTTAATCTTTCTCCTTCATGTCTTTAAAAACATCTATGAAATGATCAAGATTTTTTAATTCCATTTGTTTTATAGACGTGCAATGTACACAAATTTCACCAAGATTTACTTTTTTAATTTTTTACATGTACATGAAAAGTCAATCATTAACAATGGAAGTGGAAAGAACAAGGTAAGGTTAAAACCTGGTTAAACCCACCCCACCATTTCTTTTAAAATGCCTGTATCAAGTCAGGACCATTGTGGTCTTCAACTTTTCTGGTACATGTACATGTATGTCTGCATTTGTTTTGTCTTCTCTTGGACATTTGAGATTGATCCTCCAAGTTTGGTAGTTTTGTTATTTCTTTTCTTAACCTTTCAAAACCATACAATTTTAATTAGGGGTGAGAAATAAATGCTATTCAAATTAACTTGAAGTTAAAATGTTTCTAATTTTAAACATTTTCATACATAAAATATGATTGAAAGTTACAAGAAGATGTACATAAGAAATAAATTCATGGAAAAATATAATGAAATTCTATTTGTAAAGAAATGCAGGTATATGTATAAATATACAAATGATAAAAACATCATAATTAAATATCTTATCAAGTTTAAAATCCATATGCTGCCAGCAGGGACATTACAATATTTTTTCAAGTATAACTAAATTTATTAATTTGGTCTGACCTAACTGAATTTGGTGGTACAATGTTGGAAAGAGGCAATGTGGCAAAATGCTGACGTAAATGATCCAGTCCTTTCCTAGTTGTATAATGTAATTGTCTTTCCTTATCCAGCTCATCAGAAAGATCATTTATACGTTTGTGAAGTTTGGAAATTTCTGACTGGCATTCCATCTTAATTGTCTGTTCCATTGCCATTTTCTCACATTTTGTCTGCTGCTCAAGTGAATTCAATTGGCACTGAATTCTTTCACGTTCCAACCTCTCTTTGTCTGCTGAAATTTTATATTCCTGATTTTCTTTAACCATTTTTGATTTTTCTTCGTTGATTTCTTTGAAAATTTGTTCCATGGCAGTCATTCTTGCAGAAGTGTACTCCAAATCTTGTTGAAGTTGATCACTTAAAATTTTCAATCTCTTGTTGGCTTTCGTAGCTTCATTGATTTCTTGTGTTTTGGAATTGAGTCGTAATTTCAAATTAGCAACCTCATTTTCTAGTTCTTCATTTCGTTTTTCAAGTTCCTTATTTATAACTTTGAGTTTTCTGTTGTGTTGTTTAACAGATTTGAAAACTTTTCGGAGAGTTGAAATTTCATTTGTGTCCCAGATAGCAGGTTGCTCAACATCAATAGGTTGTTCTTCAATTCTTTGCGCTTTTACATCTGAAATAATCAAAATCATTATCTTATTTTTTTTATAAATTATAAAATTTATCAAACAAGGATAATGTAAAAAAAAAATGAAAAAAATAAGTTTTAAACAATCAGCACTGAAGTTGAATAAAATATATGTGTAAAATGATTTATTAAGTCTCACATTGAGTTGCAACTGTAACATTTTAAAATTCTCCTCAAAATGTGTTATTTTTTTTTCAAATGTTGTCATTAAACCTGTATGCAAGTTGCTGTACATTGATTTTAAGTTTCCAGTCCTGAACAAAAATTTAGGCAGTCCCTGAGTTAAAGTTAGTACTTTTTACAAATGATGATTTTTTAAAAACATGTATCTGTAAATTTCCTCCGACAAGACCATCGTATGTTGCATGATTTTGTGGTCATATGAAAACTTTGATATGGTAAAGACTTATGAATTTCTCTTGTTTTAAAGATGTGCTATGTACACAAATTCTACATATAGACTTTCTCTGTCTGGGTTTACCTGTCTTTTCATCAGTTTTACTTGCATCCTTTGTCTGTTTTTCAGCCTCTTTTTTTCTCATCTCCTCCGCTAGAACACATGTGACTCTTACTCTTTCATAAACATCTCTAACAGTGTCGGGATCAAGGGCAGACACAAGTTTTACTTTTGATTTTATTGTGTTTGTCTCCTCCTGCTCTTTGCCGAGCATATCGTCGACTGTAACATCATAACTTGGTGTAAAGAGTTCACCAATCCAATCCCTCCATTCCTCTTTTGTTCTTTCCATTTTTAACTGCAAGCAATAGAAAAGGTAATTATGAGAAAAGGAATTAAATCAAGTGAAGTAAAGTTATGTACATGTCTACTGTACCGGTACTTTAAAATTTAATAAGTTTACAATAAAAAAAAGAATATGTCCAAATGACATAATGCTCAATCTTGCACCATTAGGGATGGACAGACGGATGGACGTGCATGTGTACCTGAACACTATATCCCTCCCTACTTTTGTAGATGGTGCATAAAAACCTGGCTGCTTTCTATTAAGACTAGATTTGCACATACACATGACCTAATTTGTTTAGCCAGTCGTTCAAGATCAAAAACAAAATTACAAAGGATCTAGCTGTTACCTAAAATTTAATTCAAATACCATGCATATTCATACCTTATTACGCTCCCCAAGAGAGCGATAATGGTAGAAATGTCAATATTCTAATTGTACTATGACCTGAATTTTCCTTCAACGTCCGGTAGCACACTCGTTTTCCCAAACTTTCAGCGTCTTTTTAATGCATTTTTCTTTGAAAAATTAAGATGTTATTAACATGATTAAACGAACGTGTAACCCACATGAAAAGCTAGTTTGATTTTATTTTTGGACAAAAAAATGAATAAAATTAAATGTAACTTTGGGAGCTTCACAGGTTTAACCTGCGTCATATAATTACTTACATGTAGATACCTCTGTTTTTGTAATAACAAAATAAATGTGTTAGTTTTATATATTGTCAGTGTGTATAGCCTAGCTGGCTATGGAATTTTCGTTAAAAAAATGATGAATAATTGTTTTCAATGTCAGAAGATTGTCAAAAAGTGCATATAGACAGATTTTATGGACATGTTTCTGGTTTAATTTTTTTTCATTATTTGTAATCTAAAAATTACACAAGATAAATATTGTAAAAAGCTTTATAAAGAACTAATATGATAAACATGTACCTAATTAGTATATACTTGTAGTAGTAGTTTCAGTTATTATAACAAAACCTCTAAATTTCTAAATGTACAACATTCCTTTTTTTAATCAGTTCAAATTATCAAAATCTAATCTCATTTAACATGTTTAATAATTATTTTTGCAGTCTGTCATGTTTATACAAATCAATAATCATGTTATCACATTAAGAATTATTTCATTTAATCAAAAGGACTCATTTCTAACACTGTGATATGTCCATCACTTATCCTTACTATCATAAGCCTTATTCTTATCAAATTTATCCTGATTTCCTTTCTATAATCTTTTAACAACTATCAACTTAATCATTTTTGTAAATGTAATACCAGTTTTTAAAGGATTATCACACTTAGAGACAAAAATGCCACTCAAAAGGAGTTAACTTGTTTTCAGAGTCAAGTCTTAAGTATTAGGTGTTGTGATCATGTATTATTAGGATTATCTTGTTATAAAAACAAGTATCTTGTCAATAAAGGTTAACAAAAAAAAGAAACTTCAAAATTAAAAGAACATTCATAAGGATTGGTGGACATAAAGACACAAGTAAGATTATTTTCAAAAGTATGTATTAAAAAAATGCTTTACTAGCAGGATTTTTAAGAAATGCCCATATCAGAAAAATTACAAAATGATCAAACAGGGAAAAAATACAAATCACAATCTGTTTTAAATCAATAAATGTTAAACATTTGAATCATTTCTATAAACAAAAGCTTCCTTTTCATATTTTGACAAAGTTCTCAGAGAATCATTTATATTCTGCTGCCATCATGGCAAAAATGATGGCTTTCCGCTCATAACTTCTCCCAGTATTTGACTGATCTTGTGGAGAAAAATTGTAAACAATGTATGGCATTATTCATTGCATTCTGTTATACATTTATCTTGTGTCGTTTCATAGTTTGCAAACTACAAAAACTTTATTCCTATGAAAATTGCTAAAACAAAAATGGAAAAACAAAGATCAAGTATGTCTTGCTTTATTTTCTGTGATTTGTGATTGTCAGGTTGGAGCAAATGCCTGAAATCAGGTATAATACCCGATTTTAGGGATAGCAGACTTTCTAATGGATTTAAAGCTTATTTAATGAATAAAACACTTTCTTTTTTACCACAATGCAACAAAAACAAATTGTTTATTGCCAATCATGGCGCCCACAAGGGGCAGTGAAATTACAATTACAAATTACAATGCATATAAATGTGCACCCTTAAACTAATCTTAAAGAAATGAAAATATTTTTAATTCAAATTTAGAAAAAGCGTTGTCACTGCAGAGGAATTTAATATATAGCTATGTTATCACTTCTTCTGAATGATATATTTAGAAAATACCTTAATTTTGTCGGAAAACTGGATTCAAAGTTTGCTATCCCTGAAATCAGGGATCACGGTATACCTGCTTTCAAGGACTATCCCTGTGAAACGTGAATTACAAATGTAATTTTCCATGAACCGTGATCAGTAACCCCCATCTACATCAGGACCCCCGTAAATGAGAGCTGACAGAAAACATTTTTTGCAAAATCTTGGCGTTCTTAGTTACCGAGGATATTATGCTGCAAACCGGGTAATGCTAACCATTTTGAAGTTTCAAATGGAAACAACATTACCTGGTACTCGTTCTTCTTAATGGAACTTATTGGTAATGTAGCTTAAATCATCAAAATGCTTAAAAATATCAAATTTTGTTTACAGAATATTTTCATTCCATAGAGGCAGACATCTTGAATCACGTGAAATTTTTCTCGATTTTAATTGGCTGATAACGAAATTCCCTTTCTAGGACGTGCAACTGCTGCAGGATGGCTGGTCGAGGTATGTAAGAAAATCTACGTTTTTTCTGCTCAACAAGTTGATAAGCATACATTTTACCTAAAGATATGTTTATTTACTGACCGAAATTTTGTATACAACCAGCAAAAGGTAATTTTACGTCTCGCTTTGTGCCATTACACACAACGGAAGTGGATTTTCCTCTGTCAGATTATTTGCCACATTCACATTTTTGATAAATAATACGTCCTTGTATAGAAAGAAGATATTGACAGTGTTTGATATGAGTCTTAAATCGTATTGGCTTTATATTTAAAATATTTGCAATGCAAAACGCATTTATTTGCGTGTAAATGAAGTAATTTATTGATTTTTGAAGTCTAGTTTCACTTTCATTTTTGACCTTGACTTGTGGTGTGATCCTATAAATAAATGTCAAGGTCATTTGCAAATTAAAAGAGATGGGTGGGTTCCTTGTTCAGCAGTTTTAAATGATTGATCATCATTTTAAAATAATATTTCTTTATACTCCATTACTTAAAAACAGCCCTTGCACTTGCAGTAAAGCAGGCATGGTGGTGCAGTTGAAGTTCATGTATAAATGTCAAGGCCTTTTTCACCAAAATTAAAAGGTGTGCTCTGATAGTTTAGCAAAAATATTTGTTGTTCATGCAAATCCCCCTCAAAACAAAAAAAGTTGATTAAATTAATTTCATTACATGTGTATCATAAGATAGTTCTAGATTATGCAATATAAATTTAGAAACAACTCCCAACAGTTTTGGCCAGTGGTATTCTATGATTTTTGTAAATTTCCTATAATAAAAAGCCTCAAGCCAATTATATGCAAACTAAATGTTGATATCGATTTTCATATTTTTTTCAGAGACAAGAGAAGCCTTTGTCACATTAGCAACAAATGACACATATGCATTAGGATGCTTGGTTTTGGGATCATCTTTAAGACGTGTGGGAACAACAAGACAGTTGGCTGTTATGGTTACCACAGGTGTTTCACAGTCAATAAGGTGAGTCAATTGGTTGTTCTTATTATCCATGGGGGCTAGGGTGGCTTAGTGGTCTTGCTCACTGGTTAAGATATTGCACCATTGTTAACCTGCAATTGCAGTATGAAGTAGGCTAGTACTTAGCATTGATATGCATTGCCCCTGTCCATGTGTCAGCCAAACTCTTGTATTATTATTAAGATGTTCCACCCTTCCAATCTCACCAGTGACCCAGGACACACACACACACACACACACACACATCATGTTGGCTTCCCATCAACATTGCTCAAACCCTCAGTTGGTTAAATCTGGCTTTAAATATACAAATCTTGTCCCACAAAACCTTTTACACCTTTAGAGCAAATCACTGATAAAGGTAGAAAGGTTGTTCTGTCCATGTGAGTCCACTACAGGAGAACTACTTACTAGAGACATTCATTATAATATTATCTTATCTTTAGCCCTTTCTGTCATGACTGCAGCTAACACCTGCAGTACCGTTTGTAGTGAGCCAACTACCTGGGACCAACACATACACACAAATTTGGCTTTCCATACTACATAGACATCACTCATATATATATAATTACCCTTTGAGCTGAAGAAGTAGTTAACTAACTAAGCTGTTTAAGACTGGCTATAAACCTTCTAAACTTCTGATAGGTCCACATTACCAAATTTTTTGTACCATTTTCTAGGTACAATTATGTAACTATTAATCACAGCCGCTTGGTATTTGGTATTAAGCTGAAGCATTTGGTTCAAATAAGGCCCATGTGCATAAAGTCATAAAAAAGGTCATAAAACAGACATTTTTGAAATCTATTTTTTTTTGCCTTATGTACAGCTTGTTCACCATTTCAGAATTGTACAAGCTGTACATAAGGCAAAAAAAAAACTGTTGGTAAAGTAATTTAGCTAGATTATGAACTAAATATGTCATATCTGGTTGGCATCATTAACTAGAGACCAAAATCTAGTCATGGAATTTATGATTTGGGATTTACAGGACCGAATCCAAGATTTTGAAATATATATTGAAATTGTTTTACAAATATTGCTAAAATTAAGAAGACTGAACAGATTTTACAGGGTGCTGGCTGTCGGTCCTGTGCTAATTTCTATGACCACCAAACACATCTTTTGTATCATGTATGGCTTTTTCAAAAAAGTTGTTTTATTTTGAGCTTTCATTCAGGATTTCAATTCAGGCTCCTATGTATCTGGTTATTTTTCTTTTCAATTAACAGTCTTAGGATAACTGAATCAATGTAGACCTACAAAAATGTATCTCAACATTTTACAGAATTCTTGATGTATATTTTAAGAAATTTTACCATTTCTAAGTACATGTAGACCTACTTGGTTTTACATAGAGAATGTTCCTTGGTCTTCTGCTTCACTTTCACTCTAAAAATGGTTTCATTCCGTTGTCATGGAATTTAGGATAAGGGATTTACAGGACCAAATCCATGATTTTGAAATTTAATTAGATTTTTGTTCAAAAAGTTGCTTAAGGGAGTACGAGATTCAGAAATTGAACATTTTCGAGATCCTCTGCTTTTAGCGAGCATAGCTCGCAAGCGGAGAGCTCTACGGTATTTGTTTACGCGAGAAATTTGCTAATGCTGATTTAGATTTTTTATGGTCCGGAAAGGGTTATTATTTTTACAGGGTCGAAGTGAATGTTAAAATAATTTATAAGAAAAGAAATAATGCTTAAAAAAATAATAAATTGCGCTTTTTACAAGAAAATAATATTCTTAAAATAATAAATACACATAAGCTGCTCGTTTCGTCCTTGTTATATGCACATACGAAACTAACGTGTCTCGAAGCTTAATTGCCCCATATCATCTCGCCCCAAAATAAGCAAACGGAAACATTGGAAAATAAACAAAACAGAGTCCCTTTTAGCTATGCTCGCATTTAGGCAATGCCTACTCCATATTATTCATTCAAATGCATTAAAAAAATTTCAACATGTTTTCTTAATATTTGTTCAGAACTATTAAGAGAAGACCATTATAAACACTATATAACAATTTCATTCAATTCTAATTACAATTTCTATGTCAAAACAGAAGACGAACTTTCAATGTATTACCTATGAAAAATCTAGTTTTTTTCCCGCCATATTTTTAGGTGCTTATACCTTGAAAACGGCACCATGTTTTTGAAAACTTTTTTCATAAAGTCTAGCTATTTTGAGTTATTCTTTCCAAATTTTCTATTCTAAAAAACTTTTAATTACAAAAAATATCAGGCTCGTACTCCCTTAAATTAATAAGCCAGAACAATTTTTTACAAGGTTGTGGGCTGTCTATAGCTATCCTGTGCTAATTTCCATAATTGTCAAGTTATATGATCTGACTGTAGTGTAGGATATTTTCTTAGTTTCAGTAATGTCAGTTTAAAAAAATGTTATGTAACTGATGATAATAATACTTCAAGGAGATAGAAATATGATAATGTAGATTTAAAGTAAAAACACTTGAGCATGCATTACATTTTCCATTTAAACAGGAACTTATTAATTTGAACTGATTATGGGTTCTAACAGTCCGAAAACCGGTGGTATTTAAACAATAGAATGTGAGCTCTTCATCGGAAAAGATAGGAAAGTCAATTCGAATGTTTATCCTGGTTGTCAAGTGAATCAAAAGTTCTTTTTAGTACAAAATATCTTCCAATTTTAAGTTATGCTGATAAAATAAACTTTTTTGAATTAAAAAGAGTTTTTAAAAGTAACAGATTGCATTTTAATGCATGTTATTATGTGGATATTTATGAAATGCATACGGTGCAAACTGAAATGGATCGCACAACTTTAACTTTTAAATAAAAAATTGAAAAAAATCACACTATTTGTTTAAATGTATATCTTCCCATCTGCAAATTTTCAGACATGTACTGCAAGTGGTAAAGCCAAAGTAAAATTAAGAAAAAGACCTATTTTTCTAGTCCGTCTTGACAACCTTCTTTTGAAAAGTACACGATTTACCTGTTGAATTCGATTATGTCATAGAACATGTTTACCTTTTTGACCGGTATCCGTAAATTGGGATCAACAGTATGTGAATTTGCATTGTATTGGAGTAAATGTCCAATTCAATATTCAGTCATCCGTTTTAAAAATAGGAATGCCTCCCATTTATCATGTTTATAATTTATTAAAGATAGAACTTGGTTGTGTCCCTTGAAAGTTTTTCATAGTTACACATTGAATTCAAATGGATCGTTATATGATAACAGTAAAATATAATTTTCAAACTAATATCTGTCGAAAGAAAAGGTAATAACCTAACTTTCCCACAAGTTTCGAAAATGTACTGCAGGTATTACGCCTTGTGTGATTTTTTAAAGGTTGAGTTGACATTTTAATTTTTTCCAACGGCCAATAAGTTTCACTCGATTTGTTAAAATATGCACTTTTGTTGACCTTATAAACAACTGTTTACGCAACAGAAAAGATTCGTTAATAACATAACATGTCCAACGTATATGATAGTAGTCAAATCCATGCGTAATAAATGAAAATTGAAGATTGTTTATATGCCGTCGCCATCGTTGTTGTCATCGTTAAAAATTTAAAAACACATTAGCTTTTTTCTGCAGGGGAGATAATTGAATACCACTAGATATTAGACTGCTAATTAGCATAGATCTTTAAAACCATATTACAATTACATATTTTTTTCCTAACGTTAAACACTTTGTAAGAAATGAAGTTGTACAAGTTTGCCAGCACTTACAAAGTCAATGTTGATAATTTTGGCACAAAAACAGAACTGTATTTTTACATGGGGGAGGAATCTATTGTTAATTATGTGTAAATGCGTAATACTGGTATTTGTCAGAAATATTTGTGTATGTGTGAAGGTTCATTCAGCTTGTACTTTAATCTTGTGTATCATTCAAACAACACATGTTTCCATGATGCTTCCTGATACACTGTATATGAAATGCCATCTTCATGATCTTTCAAGGATATCAAGTGTTACATATATACACTGTCTGGTGTGACCATTGACTAGATAATCATGAAAATAGAACTGAAAAGTATGAAATTAAAAAAAAAAACACAAAAAAACAGATACATGTATATGTTGCTGTGCAGGGTATATGCAATAAAAGCAGTCTCAGTAATGGAATTTCCCTCATTTCTTGACCAATACGGAAAATTTGAGTAGACAATTATAAATGTTAAGGAATTTTAAAATGATTTTTGATTAACTCACAATAAATGTTTAAATATAGCTTATTGATTAGTTCCTTAAAATTGGTAAAAAAAATTCTTATATAATATTCATGCAATGATAGCTTTGTTTGGAAAAAATAATAAGTGTATATTACACCTCTCTCAGACATCAAATCTGAGGGCGGAGACATGAGTAAAATTGAATGCCCTTGAAAACTTCAAAAGTTTTTTCAGAGGCAAAACAAGTTATTACTGCTTTTTCTCTTCTTTATAATTATACAACAACAATTAATTAATTCCATAATAAAATTCTAAGGATGCATGGGTTATCTGGATAATAATCTTTGTCCATGTACATTTTTAAGTCCACATATATATATAATAAACTTATACTGTTGCACGGTTTATCTCAAATGTTATCAAGATAACTGGCATCATTAACATTTAAGAATTTTAATGCACCAGAAATTGTCAAGTTTTAGGGCATACTGTAAAACATGGTATGGTATCAATTTTGCCATACCATGGTATAATGGTACGGAATCATGGTATGGTACGAATTTTCATACCATGGTATAAAGTCTATGATAGATAAGATTTGTAATGTCTTTTTCCTATAAATACATGCAATATAGATATGTTTATCATTATTATTATGTTAAACTATAGAATGCCTTTATAAAGTTAAATGTGATGTTAAATCACTGCTTTAATTGTTTTTTTGTGGTGCATGTCCATAGGATGCTACTCAACTAAAACTGTTAATTGAATAAAACATACTTTTTATAACACTATCTAGAACAAGATTAATTTCTTAACAGAATTATTGTAGTAATCCTGTACTCTGTAGTGCTGAATCAGCATCAAGCAAAATTCCAACAATAAAAGAGTCAACTCAATTTGATTAAATTTGTTTGTTTTGTGTTGCTGATACAGTGATAGAGACTTATACAATACCATGTTTTACAGTATGCCAAGCTTTAGTTTTGTCCTTCTTCCCTAGTTTTCAATGATGTTATCATTGTTTTACATCAGTTTTAATAATTTGTTAACATCATCAAAATTATTTACGACCAAGTAAAAGTTCATGAAAGTGTATGCGATTTACACTTTCAAGAGGCTGTAACCTCATCAGATTTTATCATCATTTCATTGGTCAGAGCTCATTTTCCACTGAGCTGTCAGCCTGTCAAACATGAAATCTAACACCAACAACAGTATAAAGCAATTTATAACCCCAAAAAATTATTTTTAACTGTTAACTAAAATTGCAATGACCTTTTCTATTGCAGAGATCAGTTATCAAGAATATATAACCTGATTTTTGATGTGGATTTATTGGACAGTCGAGACCCTACAAATTTACAGTTACTTGGTCGACCAGATCTCAATGTGACATTTACAAAATTCCATTGTTGGAAGATGACGATGTACGACAAAGCAGTATTCCTTGATGCAGATACTCTTGTATGTAATCTCTCATATTATCATGATTATGTTGCCAATGCTATTTTCCTTCTTAGTATGATATTCTAGATAATAATGCATTATGATGGTCCCCAATTGGCGAAATTAGCACTGGCCCTCTTGCCCCTGGCCAGTAAAAGTCATTTCGGACAAATTAAATTTGGATGAATTTTGTAATGAATGATTAGGACAAAACCTTAAAATTCAGGTTTCTAGCAACCAAATTACAAATCCTAATTTCAAAGACTGGGTCCCACGCCAAGATGCTGTTGCTCTAAAGCTCTCTGTATGTCTGTCTGCCTATCACATGGTTTGTTTAATCTACTACATGTTTCAAGGATTGCACGTTCATATTAATAGATGTGCAATTCCTATTTTGAAAAAAAATATATTCAGCATAAAATTTAGCATGTTAAACTTAGCCAGTCTGTGATTAAAACAGACATAAAATTGGTATTGTTTTTTTAAATGTAGTTTTATGCTGTGGTAATAGCCCTCAGTGGTGGATCCAGAGGGGGGGTCGGAACATTCTGTGATTTTCATGCAAAATTTGGGCAAAAATCTTCAAATTATAGTTTAGTTTTGGACCCCCCCCCTTTTCTACCGAGGACCCCCTCTTTTCAAAAATCCTGGAACCGCTACTGGCCCTGTGCTGATGTCAGCAATCTAATTGTAAACAAGTGTTACATGCAACCTTGATCTGAAATACCTTTACCCAGACACAGCAGACAAATAATATGACACATGGTAGTTGACACTATACTGAGTGTGAAAGATGAGACTATAATACGATGATTAAATTGGTCAGTGATTTACATGAGAATGGTCAGGTTTTAAAATTCACTCTGTTTGACTTTTGTGGTCGATATTTGTACTAAGTTTTATTAGTATTATAAATCATAAATGCATATTTAGTTTGGGTTGGTTAAAACCATTCATCATGATCTGCACCATGCAACTAAAAGACAAAGATCTAACATCAGGGGCCCATCCAGAGTTCCATGAAAGAGGTGGCAAAATTGCCAAAATTGTCAAATTTTTTTATGGAAATTTGAAGTAGCTATGTCAATATTGTCCTTTCCCCTTCCCCCTTAAACTTCTGATTGCAATATTTTTTTTAAAGTAGATAATAACTTTGATGACCTCCCACCTTCACATTAAAAAATGAATTTAAACAAACAATCAAACATACAAAACTAAGCAAAGTCATCAGATTTGTTAAAAAAATCAATAAAATGACTATATATCTTTATCTTGAGCTGAATTAATGATATTTTTTTTTATCAAAGAATGTCATGAATGTGTCAGATGCTTCATTATAAAGATAGAAATAGAAATTCAATACAAAAAGCCTAGTACTGATAAGGCTGACAACTGCTTGGTATGCATGATAGCAATACGCCATGCTGAGAAAAAAAAATAGTAATGCAATTAGGTAACAATTTTGTTTGGCCTTTACATTAAACTTCAAAACAAATTATTTGAATAGATAAATAATTTGAAACTGATCTACATGTACATGTAAGACTCTGCTCTATATAATAATAAATATGATATTATATCATAAATGTCTCTAGAATGAACTGTTGTCTTCATCCACTTCTGTGTTGATTGTCCAAAGATGCTCCACACAATGCACCTTGGAGTAAAACTCGTTATGTATTAAATTGTCAAAGCCACCTATCTGCTATTACAGTACATTCAGATCAGTCAAAATATCTGGATTTCTCATTATCAATATACAATGTAAACTAGGGATCAAATCATAAAAGAATTTCATATCTTTAAAATTTTTTGACAGAACAAACTTTCCCATAATGTATACATGTGTACTATTAATATGAGAAAGACATTGCCTTAAAAGCTCGCGTATATACAAAAATATAATCTATTCCATTGATAATTTCGAATAATGCCTGGGACGAGATAATTTGGGACGATGCATTACTATTTCCCGCAATTTTTCAGCACGCGCCCACAGACATTTTCGAAAAGTTCCGAAAATCGAATGTTTCCGGTGAGAACGATTTTTCTTCCATAGTATTTTGAGTCTCGTGCAATTTGGCAGACTCTCTACAATAGTGAGCTTCGCAATGCTCGCATATAAATGGCTAATGTACTGATGTATGGCTTTGGTGAATGTCATATTAAAAATTGACTTGCAATTGGTTGGGAATGTATTAAGTGATACATGGTGTCTTATCTAAGTAATTTAACAGATACCATCACTTAGCAGTACATATGTTTTGTAGAAAATAAATGAAGATTACAATATTGTATCTGTTGGAAATATATAGCGCGTCATTGTATTGTAACATTTCCCTTCTTTTCTTATGTAATTGTGACGTTACTCCTGTATAAGCAGCGTAGCCATCTTTTCAACGTATAACGAATAAACACAACGCGAACGCACGATTTGTTATCTTTACACGCCCTCACATTTTGGTGCCGTGACCAAAAGGGACTTTTAGACATGGAGTATACAAGAGTGATACTTTTCCGTGAAGGATATAGAGAATCGACAACTCAGATGCTCGGAAAAACGGAGGACGCGATGGATGCTTCAACTCGAGATATTCATGAACTTTCATCACTATTAGATGCTATTGAACAAAACCAGGAAATTCTTCGGACTTTGAATAAGAAGGTACTGGATGAGATTCCGGAGGAAATGATCAAGGAGGAAATAATACAATCAGATAAGTACAGCCTAGTTTTATCAACAAAAATTAGACGATTTCGTAGTTTTGTGGAAACTCAAAGTTATAATGATCGAATACCTGAATCTTGTGCAAACACTTGTAATAGTAATCACCATAATGCAGTCGTATCCCAAGCTGCATTTAGTAACGTTCAACTTCCGGAACTGACTCTACCTACGTTCCATGGTGATATTTTGACATGGCAAACTTTCTGGGATTCGTTTGAAGCCGCTGTGCATCATAATCCAACACTTACTGATGTCCAGAAATTCACCTACCTGAAAGCACAATTAGCCGACGAAGCATTACGGAGCATAGAGGGACTTTCCTTAACCAACCATAACTACAAAGTTGCCGTGGAACTACTGACAGAACGATATGGGCAACCGCATAGAATAATAAACTTCTATTTGCAAGCCTTGCTGGAAATGAAAGCACCAGAAAACAATTTGAAAAGTCTTCGCTTCTACTACGATAAGCTTGAAGCTTTAATCCGTGGATTAGATGCACTTGGTCAGTCGGGAGATTCTTATGGGACATTACTGATACCGATAGTACTTAGGAAACTTCCATCCGAACTCAGGATCAATTTGGTTAGAGAAAACGGAACCGATAAGTGGGATTTGAATGCTCTACGAGACGGAATTCTAAAAGAACTTCAGATCATGGAAGCGTGTCAACCTATATCTATTTGTAACGCTTCTCAAAATGTTGGACAATGTACTTCAGCACTTTTAGTTGGAATGGATACATGTAGGAAGAAACTCGACGTCCGACAGAGACCTTGTGTGTACTGTGCAGCAATACACGATCCTACAAAATGCCAAACCGTAACAAGATGTGATTCTCGCATGACGATCGTAAAGAACAAAAACTTGTGTGCCAACTGTTTAGCGCCACATTCTTACAATGTATGTGAATCTCAGTTTCGATGTCGACGATGTAATGAAAAACATCATACAAGCTTATGCGACAATCCAACTTCGACACTCACACTCAACCCTACAGCACCAGCATGGAGCGCATCGTAACAATTTCAAAGTAGAGATTATTTATCTTGGCACGATGTTAAACTTTTGTGGCCCCGGAGAATGTTGGAAATATATAGCGCGTCATTGTATTGTAACATTTCCCTTCTTTTCTTATGTAATTGTGACGTTACTCCTGTATAAGCAGCGTAGCCATCTTTTCAACGTATAACGAATAAACACAACGCGAACGCACGATTTGTTATCTTTACACGCCCTCACAGTATCCATATCTTACTTGATTATGATTCACTAGTCATGTCTATTGAGAAAGCTTTGAAGATGTATTTTATTCATGCATGAGTTAGACTGGGCTATTTGATTCATTCATGGTATTTTGAATAGGGAAATTAAAAATTATGTGATAACTTATACCCTCATGAACTAAAATGATCAATATAAATTTACATCTTTTCATGTGGGATAGTACACCATGAATTATTCGAAATTCACAGGACAGAATAAAATGTCTTTTAATAAGAATACATGTAACATGTTCAGTCTGGTGAACATTGAACCAATTTCTTATTTACTGTACCAGTCTTAAATAAACCATTTCATTAAAAGGATTAAAGGGACTGTGCAAGAGTTTAGGTTTCAGCATCAACAACAGGTGTAATTTTAACCTGCATGTATGGAAAATACAGTAATATATCAAATTGATTGAACTTTTTGTGCTGTCAGCTTAAAAGCCTTTATTCCAGCCTTTGACAGATCAAAGCAAATTTTGAAACACAAGTAGAATTCCACCACAACTCCATATCAATTTGTATTGTGCAACTCGTTATTATCACAGAGTGAGTGAGTGAGGTGGTGTTTTAGGCTCTTGCAATGCTATTTATAGGTTATTTCAATAAATTCGATGAACATGAAGAGGATGATAAGATGATGAGAAATGAAATATTGGGTGGGTTGGGAAAAAAGGACAGAAAATTTAGCCTAGATGTGGTGCACTACTTGGCTGTCCACAAAGGGATCTTTTACGTGCATGAAGCAGTATTGTCACAGGCATAAAACTGCTGTTGAGCAGTGCAATATTTTAACTTACAATGCTCATAGAACAAATGCAAATGTACTTCTATTTTTCTTTAAGCATTCTTCATTTATACAGAATTGTCACTCATGATTGATTATAAATATCAATTAATAAAATATATGAACATGGCACCTAATTGAAGAAATAGAAACTAACACATTAAATACATGATTAATTACATTTTTCAATAGAATTTATAAACCTGCCTGTTTGACATTTCTGTTTCCAGTGGCCATCTGTCAGATTGCTAGATCTGATAGAATAATTAGGTTATTTGAAATAATGAATCATAGTACTTTCAGAAGATTTGAACATTTATACATGTTCATCAAGAAATAAATTTAAAAGAAAAACGCTTAAAAGGAAGGGGATGGTCTGAAGTGTATTGGTAATAAATTAATGTTTTAATGTATATAATATTATAATATTTGACATATATTTTCAATAATTTTGTTGTTTTCCAGGTCCTACAGAATGTAGATGAATTATTTGACAGAGAAGAACTCTCAGCAGCCCCTGATGCTGGTTGGCCTGACTGTTTTAACTCTGGTGTGTTTGTGTTTAGACCCTCAGATAAAACCTATAATGACATTCTGCAGTTTGCACTTGATCAAGGCAGTTTTGATGGTAAGGTTATGTATGGATATTTTTAGCAACAAAAGTTGATCAATACTAGGAAATTTATGCATGTCTAAAGAAGGTCAATTCACAGACCAAAGTTTGCTCAAAAGTAAAGATATTGTCATGAGAACTAATGCAATAAAAGAAATTCATTCATAAACAAAAGATCAAATTTTTTTTACTCATATGGCAATAATTTACTGTAAACAAATTGCTCCCATTCAGGCCTGGGGTCAATAACAATGCAATGTAGTGCATTACATTACCATTACTTTACAAATTTTGTCATTACATTACATTACCATTACTTTTTTTCTCTTCTGTAATGCATTACATTACCATTACTTTGCTTTTGTAATGCATGTCATTACGCATTACATTTTGATTAAATATCTATAGGTAAATCTTTTTGTACTTCTTATAAGTCATCTGCAGAAAACACTATTTTTATGGCCCGACCACGTATGTGGATCGGACATATAGTTTTACCCTTGTCCGTCCGTCCGTCCGTCCGTACGTCCGTCCGTAACACTTTGGTTAAGTTCTTGGTTAAGGTCCATTACTGGGATACTAGATGTTGGGGGTCAGCGATATTTCACCACCAGATGGGTCTTGGGTAGGGCTACACCACCCACTAGAAATTAGGTCACTGTGACCTATATTTTATGCATGAACGACTTCGGTTAAGTTCTTGGTTAAGGTCCATAACTTGGATACTAGATGTTGGGGGTCAATGATATTTCACTACTAGATGTGTCTTAGGTAAGGTGACACCACCCACTAGAAATTAGGTCACTGTGACCTATATTTTACGCATGAATGACTTCGGTTAAGTTCTTGGTTAAGGTCCATAACTTGGATACTAGATGTTGGGGGTCAATGATATTTCACTACTAGATGTGTCTTAGGTAAGGTGACACCACCCACTAGAAATGAGGTCACTGTGACCTATATTTTATGCATGAACGACTTCGGTTAAGTTCTTGGTTAAGGTCCATAACTTGGATACTAGATGTTGGGGGTCAATGATATTTCACTACTAGATGTGTCTTAGGTAAGGTGACACCACCCACTAGAAATAAGGTCACTGTGACCTATATTTTATGCATGAACCACTTCGGTTAAGTTCTTGGTTAAGGTCCATAATTTGGATACTAGATGTTGGGGGTCAATGATATTTCACCACTAGATGTGTCTTGGGTAAAGTGACACCATCCACTAGAAATGAGGTCACTGTGACCTATATTTTACGCATGAATGACTTTGGTTAAGTTCTTGGTTAAGGTCCATATCTTGAATACTACATGTTAGAAGTCAATAATATTTCACTTCTCGATGAGTCTTGGTACATGGCACCACCCATCAGAATTAAGGTCACAGCGACCTATATTTTACACATGAACACTTTTGATCAATTTCTTGGTAAAGGTCAATATCCCAGGTTATACACATTGAGGGTCAATGATATTTCAAGAACGGGAGGGCCATCCTGTGGCTCATAGACACATTATCTAGTTTTGTTCTGTATACAATTATGTTTTGAATTTTTTTTTCACATCTAATGTGGTATGTATGGTATTTACATAAATATGAATCAGTGAAAAATTCATACAAATTCATATCACAATCCCTTGCGGAGATATATGGATTTGAAATTACAAAGAATATTAATCAGCAATCCTGTGAGTTTGTACTACCAGTTGTACAAATGGTCAAAATCTGTAAACCAACAGAAATGAGGCTAACTTATTCAAGTTTTTTGTAGAAATGTCACAAATGATCATATATTGATTGCATGAAATAATACTATAGATTTGGTTTGTTTTTATTATTTTGATTTTAAAATCTTTTTGAATAAATCATAAAATAGTGTTTTCTTCAAGATCACTATAGACAGGCATGTCATTTCATTTATATTTAAAGATTAAATCCTTTGGTCTTTTGTCCTTTCATTAAATTTGGCCCCAATTAATGAATATAAATAATTATTATAAAAACAAATTAGTACAATAAAAATGCCATTGTTATGCCTGGAGACACCTTAATTGGAAACATCAAAAAGGTGATTTCAAATGAAGCTTCTTAAGGATTTTTTTTTTATTTTAGTCTCTCTTTTCTTACATTACTATAGACATACACAGTTTCATGTTGCTAAGTACACCCTTTGCATAATTTCTTTTTTTTTTTTTCAAATAAAAGTACATATAAATAAATAGATATTTAATATTATTGGATTAAGGGTTGATTGACAACTTTCTGTTTTAAATCATATAATATTTTTTTTTCAAAGACTTTTTTTTTTAATTTTATTGTCATTCGAAAATTTTCCTTTTTTTCAAGATGTACAAAATAAGAAAAATATAATGACATGTAATGCAATGTAATGGGGGCATTACACAATTTTTTACCCAAGTAATGCATTACATTACATTACATGTAATGCAGAATTGGTGCATTACACAATACTTTGCATTACTGAAAAAAATGTAATGATTACAATGCATTTGCATTACCCCAGGCCTGCTCCCATTGTACAAGCATATTTCACTTCATTTTATTGACACTAACCTGTTATAGTTTGATCAGATGACAGTTTTATTTGAAATTTACATGTCTTATTCCTGTTTTTCTAGAGTTCTTTCAATGTTTAACTACTGCTAAATTTTGTAAACTTGATGACATAATTTAGTGTTTCAGTTAGAGCTTAAAAATCTGTTCATTTTAACCATAAAAGGTGGAAAATTTCATGCCGTTTAAAAATGATCAGTCCATGGCCTATGACCTAGATACCAATCTTAAACCCTGAACATATTTTTATGACTTTTTAATAGTTTTAATTTGAACCAGGTTACTATCTATGCCTTATTTTGTCTTTTCACAGGAGGAGATCAAGGTTTATTGAACATGTTTTTCCGAGGTTGGGCAACAGAAGACATATCTAGACATTTACCATTTACATATAATGTTGTGTCTCAAGCTTTCTACAGTTACCTCCCAGCTTTTAAACAGTAAGTGAAGGGATGAAATGATTGAGCTCTAGGTAAAGTACTGTAACAGTTATTCTTCCATATATAATGGTATTACAGGCTACAAATGTATTTTCAGTGTGAGATGACAAGGTGTGACTGTTTACATGCAGCAAACTCACACCATTCAATGAACCATTAGAACTTTTGGTATAAAATTGATTTTTGATGTTCAAAAAAGTCTAACAATTCTATATCTCATGAAATCCATCATCATGATCCAGATTTTCCAACAACTTATAAAAGCTGTAAATGTTTCACGATCACAATTAAAGAGAAAACTATGAAACTGATTGAATATTTGATAGTTATATTAAGAAATTAGCCTTAGAAAAAAAAATACATTTTATAAAATTTGATTTAAAAAAAGATGTATTTATGTTATGTACAGTACAAATCAATAAGACAGAGTGCAACAATGATTACTATCTAGATTTTTAAAGATGACCCCTTTCCTTCCTTAATTAATTTAATAATGATATCATTTTTCTTTTCACAGATTTAAAGACAATGTAAAAATAGTTCATTTTATTGGTGCTACAAAACCATGGCATCAGCCATATAACACCTCGACTGGGCAGGTAACTCCATTAGAGGGAACCCAACATAATCAGCAATTCTTACAGAGATGGTGGACGATATTTATGTCAGATGTGCAACCCTTGTTAGATCCTCATTTGGTAGGTATTTGATGTGATGTGCCATATATAAGCAATTTGGGAATGACCATCTTATATTTTGTGAAATTTTTGTGCCTCTTACATTTTCTTATATGCTTTTCATCAGATATTTTGTATGGGTTTACCATTATATTTGTTTCATTTGAATCAGTTGCAATGGATGTTGTTATTATTTTTTGTGCAAATAGAATTTATTTTTTCTTCTTTGGGTAAAGTGCTTTGAATAAGAAATTGTATCCGTCTATTTGATTGAATTGCTTTTCAATTTATTTTGAATTTCAGAATGATTTGAATTAGGAAATTAATTTCAGTTCAATGTTATTTTGAATGATCAATGTGTTATGTTATGTATTGGTTTTGAAAAAAATTAATGCATGAAAATAAATGCTGCTACTTTTATTAATATTTTAACAGAGCATAAAACATAAATAAGTTATTATTAATGACACAAGTTAAGCTTGGTTTTGTAACAGTTTTCTCTGCAACTTCTTATCACAGCCTTTCAATATTTGGTATGCAGTATCTGCATGGTAGTTCTATGTCAAAGGATTTGATTTCAGGTCTGTTGTTCGCCAAATCACATTGAACCAAGTCCAGATATTTCTGCTTTAAGCATTTTCTTAACATTCATTGTTTATGTTTTTAAATTCACCAGTAGTGATGTCTTATCTTTTTGTTATTTTTATGCTTCCTCCATTACAAGCAATTATTTCAAGCTTCATTAAGTGTTGTTCACCTAGAAATTTCTTTATTGATTTGTGTGTTAAAAATATATATGTTTTTGTAGTACATTTCTGATTAAAAACAAAAGTTAAACATGGAACATTATTTTTATTTTTTGAAAATTTAAGTCGAATTTATATTCAGTTATGGTGGTTTTAGACCAATCTTTACCTCCCATCTATCATTTAAAAGTACAATAAAATTAATAAATGTAGTCCTTTAATTCTTTTTAAATTTTATGCTATTTGTATTTTAATAAGAAAGTAGACTATCCTGATTATTACACCTCACAGAATTGAAAATTTTAACTTTTTAACTGACAAGTCTAAGTCAATCACCACAATAGTCAAAAGTACATTTTAGATTTTTATACGACCGCAAAATTTTTGCGATCGTATAATGTTATGGCGATGTCGTCGTTGTCGTTGTCGTCGTCGTCTGTGGACACTTTGGTTTCCGTGCGATAACTTGAGTAAATATTGACCGAATGTTATGAAATTTTGATATGATGTTTGTTACCACTTAAGGAAGGTTGGTATTGTATTTGGGTGTTGTGGCCCCTATCATTTTAGAAAAAAGGGCCAAAAAGGGCTAAAACGGGTGTATTGATAAAACTGTTGTAAAATGTTTATTATTCATTCAATTTTGAAAATTCTTTTTCTATTGAATTCATCATTAAATTCTGTCAACAAAATGTGTCAATGGTTTTGATATATTTTGCACTGTTACATTGATACTGGGGGTCAAAAAGGGGCCACGCCCAAAAAATTGACTTTTTTATTTGTGGTCCGATTTTCAAAATCTTTTTTTCATTGGAATCCTTGTGAAAATCCCTGCCTGCGTTTTTCAATCAGATTTGCAATATCTCTTACCGTTTTTGAGAAATTAGGGGTCAAAGGGGCCAAAAACGCCATTTTTAAAAGTTTGTCAATGCAAATAGTTTTATACCAAAAATTAAGTTGTAGTGGGCCTGCCAATTGTTATGAAGTTTATATATGATGATTATATCCACTAAAGGAATCTTGGTTTTGAATTTGGGGTTTGTGGCCCCTACTGTTTTAGAAAAAAGGGCCAAAAAGGGCTAAAACGGGTGTATTGACAAAACTGTTGTAGAATGTTTATTATTCATTAGATTTTAAAAATTCTTTCTTTGTTGAATTCATCATTAAATTCTGTCAACAAAATGTGTCAATGATTTTGATATGTATTTCACCATTACATTGTTACAGGGGGCTAAAGACAGGCCATGCCCATAAAATCTACTTTTTTATTTGTGGTTCGATTTTCAAAATCTTTTTTTCATCGGATTCCATGTACACAATTTCCTATTATTTTTTATCGGATTAGCAATTTATCTTTTACCATTTTTGAGGAATTAGGGGTCAAAGGGCCAAAATTATAAATTAATACATGTATAGAAATAAGGCTTTTTGTATAAGAAGTTGATGTAAATATATTTGTCAAAAATGCATTTCTTAGTCCACCACAGGATGCATGTGTCAAAAAGCTTTGTAAGTCCACCATGGGCTTCATGTGACCAAAGCAATGGACTATCCATACTGGGCCTCCAACGTACAGGGTTCAACTTGTTGCGGTCGTATCATGCTGCGCTCGGCGTAGCTTTTTATTTTCCTTATGATTTTTCTCTTGTGACTTACATGCTGCTAATTAAGGTAGCTTTCGAGAGGATGCCAGACAAAAGATACGACATCACAACTTACAGTGGATTTAAACGTCCATGGTGGTGGAGATTTCTACCTTTCTCTTGTGCTAAACTTTTCTGTCTTTTTCCTTGGAAGGTAAACCAGCAACAAAATGTCAAAAACCAACACACAAGTGTTCATGTGCTTTTTGCATGTTCATATATCTAGACTGCTTTTGTTAGCTTCCACGATATTTTTAGTCATGTATGTGTTGATATATATTTTGTGATGAATGTTGCCTGGTAGCATGAAAAGAAATTTGAAATGTAATCATATTCAAATCTATTTGAATAATTAGTTGAGTACTACACATGTTTATAAATTATGTATGTTTTTTTTTGCTAAAATAATTTAAAATTTAAAAACTGCATATGTTTTTGCTGTTTGAGCATGCATACATATAATTTTTACCATTGCTTTTAAATGTGTTAAAATATATTTCGGTAGATTTTGGATACTGTAGTCAGAAGTCAAAATTTATATGCGAGCGAAGCGAAGCTCACTATTGTAGAGAGTCTGCCAAATTGCACGAGACTCAAAATACGATGGTTGAAAATAAATTCTGTCATCATTTCGAAGGCATCGGACCTTTTCGAAAATACCGGGTCTCGCGTTAGCGAGACTCTTTATTTTCGTTTATTTATTTACAAACGGTAACAAAACAAAACTTTTTCTTGTTGTTAATGACAATAACTTTCTCAATAAATAATAACTATCTAACGAACGAACACTAGTTGTTTTGTTTTTACACAAATATGGCTTTCTCTCGCGAGAATTCGAAACTGTAGTGACCTTTTACCCCTAGTGCATAATCATGCGCAGAAAAATGGTGGGAAATATCATCACATCGTCCCTAATAAGTTCTGTCAATCAATTTTCGGAACTTTTCATAACACAGATTCATTCAAATAAAGTGATCAGCAACTGTTTTTTCTACATATGTATGATAATTTGGTCCTACCTGATCTGAAAATAAAATCCTAATCCATCCTTATCCTATGTCGTCCCTCAAACTGACAAAGTTAAATGATCATTTGGATACGTCGTCATTTTCCACCAGGTTTCTAAATCAATCTTTTGCAGACAGTACTTGGCAATTATAGATACGGGTATACAAAAAATATAACAAAACCTGGCAGAAGAGCGGTGACATTTTGAAGTTCATGTTTACAGTCTGCTTGTCGAATGATATGACGTCACTAAGTTATGGATGATGTTGTCCCGGCCGCAAACCATATTTTGGCGTTTTACGGATAATACATTTTTTTTTCAAATAAATTATTAAATTTTCATCAAAAAGTGGACCCTCTTACCTATTGATCCAGCCAATGTATTTTGACATTTTTTCCAGATCCAATTAAAATTAAACCCAGTTTTGGTTGCACCTATTGATTTTGTATCTTCGCGAGCTTTTTAGGGCAGTGCCATTATCATATTAGTAAAACTCCTATTGGCCTTTGGCATAGTTAAAGATGTATTTCAAAAAGTCAATTAATTACTAAAATTCCTAGTGATGGTTTCTTCTAACCTGTTAATCTTTGCTGTTTGTTGACAAAAATCATCTTGTCCCTAAACAAAATGCTAAATACATTGTACAACATATATTTTAATTCTAAGGCTTAGTTGTACACTTGCAGACATTAGATTTTTTTTTAAGACCAGCATGTTAAACAATATGAATACATTAAATTTTTTCAGGTACAAAAGAAAACTTTCCACCGATTTTGCAATTTTTATGTTGGCTGCAACGTGTTGCAAAGCAACATATAGGAGTCACTTTGACTTTATCCGTTTTCTTGGTTGTCGTCCTGAGGCATCACAAAAATTTCCATCCCAGTTTCCCCATGTTTCGGGACAACTACCTGACACAGCCTCTTGATATTTGGCATGTAGCTTCCTCCTATAGTACTATATGGTGTAAAGCATTCTAGAGGTGTAAAGGTGTATAGCCATAGGTCATCTACTTCCTGTTAACTGAATATTTTAAGGAGCAGGCGTCATACATCTTCCATGAAAGAAGACAACCATTTGTGTTTTCCTTTTGTATAGCCTCCTTATTAACCAATGCATTCTGATGTGAATTTTGTATGATTTTGTTTTTACTAATTGCAGATGAGCATGATTAAAACAACGGTAAGAAATATATTTCATTATTTTCATACTTCTTTTCTCTTTTGGCCATGTTAGTATAGATGTCAAATCATGAATGTTAGAATAGAAAATTTTCAATATAGGTTCACATTTTTATGGGAAAGGTTTCACATTTTGCACTTTTAATGAAGGTTCAGTTGGAGTGGTGGAAAATATATATTAAAAATAAATGTGCGTCTAAGAAAAAAATTATTTGTTATATAATGTCTGTGTATTTGAAAAATTGTACTTCATATAAATTTTGTGTTCAATAGATATTTTAGTGTTGCCTGAAATAGATTTAAATCTTGATATTAACTTGCATTAGAACTGAAATTTATATGCACCAATTTATAAAGAAAGAGATCACAGATATGAAAACAGAAACTTTAATTTTATATTTAATGCATTAACCTTAATAACCCATTACAACTTCTTATTTTAATTACTACCTTTAACAATCAAGTATTCCTGTTTTGCCATTTGTATATGAATTCTATTTATTTTGTCAATTTATGTTTCTTTTTAAGCCTATTTTCTTTGCTTTCACTTTCATTAACTAACAATCCTGTTCTCAGACTCACAGCCTTAAAAAAAGATACCAATCTTCTGCACAAAATCACTCACAGCCTTATACACTGTCATGCATGGGAGTAATGGGTAAAGAAATTAAATGCAATAAAAACCATAGAATATTGCAGATTTTGAGTGGCCAGGGGATGGGGCTCACCTTATCATTTTTGCAGGGATTGTCTTGTACAATGTAGTATGTACATATTAAGTGATTTTGGCCAGAATTTGGAATGTAAAATTCCAGGTTATAAAATGTCAGGTATGGAGGGGGAATTTTCGTAACAGTGTTTACAGCGACTAAGTGTGCATCGATGGTCTGTGGCTCACCTACAAATGTACTTCCTGTTAAAAAGAATCTGGCAATTTGTGACAGACAGATTTTTTTTAACATTTTAGTGGCACTCTGGAGGGTCTTTAGACTTATATATAAAATATCCTAGATTCACATCCCCTCCTGCAATGATTTTTTCAGACGCCTGAAAAAAAATTAGATTTTTGGGGTAAATTATGATAATTTTTTGTCAAATTCCTTTTAAATGCCTGAACATTTTATTAAATGGATAAAAACTTAAATTTGCCAGCCCTCCAAGAAATTTGGATGAGAATCTAATAACTATTTTATTATGAACTTACTGTGTCAAAGCTATAGATAGTTTTATGAAACTGAAATGTTCAAGCTTGACATTTGTCATTCTATCCAATGGCATTAGCAATGAACCAAGAGAAAATAAATACTACAAATGTTAATTTCTTGATTTCCCAATGGACATCAGCCATTAGTATCAATGGAATTTATTGTATTTGGATATAAAACAGTGTTACAAGTGTGGATTTTCCAATTAAGAAATGGAATTGTATGTTCTTTTTGTTCAGAAAGGGATAAATATGAAAATGCTAGTACTTTGATTAAAAAAATATCGTTTTGAAAGAACTTAATTATGTTTCCATTTTGATGTTATTTAAATGTTTAAATCGTACTCTACCGTCTGTGATATTATAATATTTGTTATTATTTATAGAAGAGAAAAAACATATTTTGCAACTGTTTTATTTTATTTAACAAAATGAACATAGTTTTTGAAATTTTCAGTCTTATTTTTACTTTGAGTCAATAGCTCTAGCTTCTACACAGGGTACATAAATATGTTATTAAGTGCATATTGGTCTGTAGAAATGAAAAGTTTCAGATGCATCATTTGTTTGGTCATTTTACATGTAAAAGAGTTGTGTGGTTTGCTTGCTTTCAAGAGAGATCTTTTGACCAATTTTGTTATGATATATAATATTTTTTAGAAAGATTTTATTTTCGATTTCTATTTCAATCTATTTTCTTTTCTTGATATAGTGGCTCTTGCTATCTTGCTTTATTGTTTATAAATTATGTCCCCACCCCTCAATTTTTTGGTGAGACATTCTCTGTCTGTGTTTCTGTCCCAAAGTTTGTCAGCGTAACTCCTCTGAAATGACTTAACTGAATTCAACAAAACTTGATATGTAGGAAGGAAACCATAGGTAGAACTTTGTGCATAATACCAGGAAATTTGCATCCTAATTTTTTTGTGGGAGTTATTGGTCTTTAAACTTAGAAATTTATTGAAAATCTTCATTTATCATCTTGTTGGCGCAACTTCTCTGAGACTACTGAAATGAATTCAATGAAACTTGTAATTAAGGAAGGACACTATATGCAGTTGTGCATATTACCAGGAAATTCTAATCCCCAATTTTTTGTGGGACTTGTGACCATTTGAACTTCAAGATTTGCTGAAAATCTTCACCTACAAAAAATGTATCATTAGTGCAACTCCTGTGAAACTACTGAGCTAAATTAAATGAAAATTGGTATGTTGGAAGTAAGGTGCCATATGATGTTATGCATGTTACCAGGAAATTTCAATCCTCAAATACCCGGATCGCGAGTTCCAAAATAGCCGCCATTTTACCTCGATTTTACTGGAAAACTTGTACCTACTCTGTGATAAATCAAACAGGGAAACCTTGTCCTCTCACTCCAATCCCTTGGAAATGTTTGTTTTTATATCTATTTAAACATTACAAATTGACTAACAAAACTTTTTATTCAATTTTCTTTCAAATTTTCCTAAAATAAATCGGTAAACATGTTGCTTCCATTGCTCTCAATGTTGTGACGTCAGATCTTACCTCAGTTGACCTTTGACATTTGGACATTCTAATATCCGGAATGTTCCGAAATGGATGAACTCGCGATTGGTCTATTATTGTGGGAGATATGGCCCTTCAAACACTAAAAATATTGTGTGAGTATAAAATGAACCTTTCAACATAAAAAAAATTTGGGGGTGGAGGAATGGAGAAAGCATTGTTATTGCAGGCCAAAGCCAAATTTCAATTACTGTAAACCAATTTATTTTCGTGACTACAATTTTTCGTGTTTCGTTGTCACAGGGCAATTTCGCAGCTATTTATTTTTCGCAATTTTTGTTAAACAACAATAATATTACTATGAAAAAGAGTAAGGTCAAGACGATATATATTCACGAATTTCTGCTCCTTGCGAAATCCGCGAATATAAATTGCTCGCAAAAATTAGTTGGTTTACAGTAGATTATATTTATGAGGAATTTCCTTACTCCCAGCAAACAAACTTTGGGTGGTACATGTATATATGAATCAGACTGTACCAATCTGTCCGTGTATTATGTAAGCTCAGCTACTCCTAAAATGTCAGATGGAATTTGATGAAGTTTTACATGAAGGAAGTGCTTTATATGGAGAAATTCCATTGTTCTCAGATATCATTCAGCTGAAATAATAAGACTTTATTTTTAACCCAATATCATGAACATAGTGTGCAGTATAAAGCAGGGACATCCTTTTGTGACCTCATTCACAGTATTTCTTTTTGGCTTAAGCTTGAATGCCTAATAGAATCCTTTTAATAATCCCTTCCCCATGTAAGCCGAGTCTCTCACTACGAACCATTCATTTTCAAAATATTTTTTACAGGCACTACCTTTGAATGAACTACGGTATCATTCAATAGTAGTGACTTTCTGATTAAATCAAGTTTGTGATTTGACAATTTTAGATAGTAACTAGCAACAGCTTTGTTATGACGTGACAGTAAATAAAAGTTATAGTAAGATTTCTCACAGTCTAAGGTATTGAAAAGTTTGTCATTGGATAAACTTCCCATGGTGACAAAATTAAAATGGGGAAGGTATTATTGCAACAACTCTAGTTCCAGTTAATGGTTTCTTGTCTATAATATATTTAAAACTTGATTTTCACTTACTTTTAATGGTGTGCAAATCACAACCACTACTACCATTTTATATATAGCTTTTCACAAACATCTAATTCTGTAAATAAGCTTGATGCTTTGTTTGAGCACAACTTGAATGATCTTTAGGAATTGTTCAAAAAGTCTTAAAGATTGACCTATGAATTGCTTGGTCAAGTGTTAAATGTTCATTTATTTTTGAAATTGTGCATATATTTTTGCTTGCATGAAAAGAATGATGAAGTCTTTTGTCTTTTATTTTGGAATCTGTGTTGCAAAAGTCTGAGAACTTTGGATTGTTGGTTCTTTACTTGATAAGTTCTCTTGGACAACATAGCATTGTGTTTTGCTTGCAGCGGCAGAAAAGTCATGATGTCGAGCTACCTAAACCTATACTCCAGTCAGCATTCCCCTACGTTCCTCCACAAGTTGATAACGTCTTTTATGACCAAAAGCCAGAATTAAATAGTGAGGATAAAGATACAACAAATAACAAATCTCTTCTCATGGACATTCCAAGGTTGTACACAGAGTTGGAAGGTCATTATGCCGAAGAGCCAATGACATCATTAGATCAAAATAGCTCTTCCTCGCATATTTACGATGCCCCTAAGGTTGTGCAAACTTGGAACTCTAACATGGACCAAAATAGGCAGCAAGAAGAACAAAAAAGTATTAATGATTCTAGTCATGACTCTGACAATTCATATGACAATCATAACTTTAGTGAAATAGAACATGATAAGACAATCGAAGAAAATGATAAAGAGCCATGTATTGAAAATAATAACGATGATAAGATTTTTGAAGAATCCGAAAGTGATAAGTTAGAAAATAATGAAAATGCCCAGGACTTGACTGGCGAGGTAAGATTGGTGTGTGGAGGTTGACTTTTGAGCTTTTAATGTTCAAAAATTTTGGAAATCCTTTATCTCGCATCGAAGTTTGAAAAACCTTTATAGCGAATAAAATGATAAATTACCCCAAGCTGAACAGGGACTCATCAAGGTACTTTGGAGTACCTGTTCTTAATCCTCCTATTGAATGTGTTACAATGGAAGTTAATCTCTCTGATCAGTTTAAACTCATATCTATAGAGAGGAGATTATCTTGTTGTATGAAGGAAAAAAATTCCTAGTATAAAAGATTTACCTGTTGAAAATTTCACATTGAAAATAGCCCAAAAAGGGTATTTATATAAAAGAAAATGTGAAAGATAAATGTCAAAGAGTTGTTTAAAGCATTAAATTCATAATAAAAAATATTATTTTGTTGCAACAATCATAGATATAAGCAATTATCTTTCGGAGATAAGGAGTTTTTTTCCTTCAGGTAAAAATCATCTACCTATGAGTAGTTTTCATTTTCAATGAATGTGCGAGTTGAACTGATCAAAAAGATTAACTTCTATTATTACAACATTCTATAGATAGATTAAGCACCAGTACTCAAAAGTACCTTGATGAACTCCTGTTCAGCTTGGGGGAATGAAACATTTGATTAGCTATAACTAAGATAGGTACCTTTGGTCTTAATCTTGTTAAATATTAAGTTTCAATAACAGTTACTTTCAAACTTACTTTAAAAACAAAAGCTCATCTGAAATTCTCTAAAATTCTGAAGTTGGAAATTGAAAATTATGTTGGCTACAATGTGTTGCTTAGCAATATTTAGGGCTTACTTTGGCGCTATCTGTCATTTTGCTCCTAAAGATCAAGCAAATTTCTGTTGCAGTTATTTGGAAAACTGCATGCTGTTTAAATATTTGGTATAAACAATTGCCATCTTTCCACCTTAAATTGGGTACTAGTATTTTGGCATAATCTTCATGAAAATTGCCAACATTGTGCAAAAATGAAGATGAAGACCGCTCTTTATCTTGGTGTCAAAAGGTCAAGGTCACAAAGAAGGGAACATCTAGCTTAGCTCTTGTTACTCATACTATAACTTACATGTATCTACCATCCTTTTTTTACCAAAGGCTTATATATTCAGATGACATATATCATCTTCCCTTAAGGACTGCAGTTTTTTTTTTTTTTGTAAGGGTGTTTTGTTCATCAGAAAATTATAATTACGGTATATATTTTTTTTATAAATCTTCTTTGGCTGTGAGATTAAGAACATAGGTACCAGTGAAAATACTTTTGTTGTGATTTTGTAGTAGTATAGTAATAACCCCTCTCCTTGAAATTGGCTTGAAGTCAACCTTTGTATACCTAATCCATTTGTTTGTTGCAAATTAAAATCTCAGTTTTAACCTGTGTCTGAAATTTAAACAGTCATTTGAAATGAAAAATTTTCTAAATCTTACTTGCAATAGGGATATGGTCGATTGAAGGTGTGGGTGGTATCAAAGAATATCAAATCAAGTATATATTATTCTCTAAGTACTACCTTACATGTAGTAGCAAATTCTATGCTGGCACTGGTTACAAATTTTGCTAAATATATTTGTAGGGAGGGTAGATCAGTTGATTCTGAGATTCTAATTTTATATAAGTTATTACAAATAATGTAGTTTTTAAATGAAAAAAGAAACTGCTAGACCAAAATAAGTAAGGTATATATTTTGAATGTATAACCAGTAAATGAGCATTGTAATAGTATTAATTAGCACACTGGCAATACACAGTTTTTAAGGTTGTAAATTGTTTAAAGATATGATAAATGCATTTAGTAGATATTTTTTAATCAAATTGGTTTGCATTGTACACCTTTGCACATTGGCTAATAGAGGATAGACCTTGAACTCTTGGCTGGGCATAAAGAAAGCAAAATGTTTCAAGAGTTAGCATTATTTGTTTTCTGTTGCAAATTGATTGTTTTTCTCTTCTTATTTTTTTTTTGGGGGGGGAGATTTGGTGGGATTATTGCTATTTGCAAGAGTAACCACTGGTAATTTGCATTTGGTTCATGCAAAAGATTTTGTTTTAATGATAAATACTGTGGTTTCATTATTATTTGTGGGGTATCAATTTTTAGGGTTTTTGTAGGTGGGCATTACTCGCGAAATTTAATACCCAACAAAAAGGAAATTAAACATTGTTCTATATCCTGAGGACTTTAGAACCACAAATTGAAGAATCCATCAACTGATACTTTTTTGTCAAACCTCGAAAATTGGTATCCATGAAAATAAATGAATCCACAGTAAATGATTTTTTCTTTTCTGAGCATGCATGCATGTTTTCCTTAATCATTTCTCCCTTCACATTTCATCTTTTCCCCTCATATTTAACTCATCTTTATATGTTTATACAAATTAAAAAATGGAAACTTAAAAAAAAAGAAGTTTATCCTTTTTAATATCAATGGCCCTTTCAAATGACAACTTTTTGGGGCTTTAAGTTTTACTCATTACCATCCTTATCCATTTTTTGAGATGCCACACATGTAATATGCAAGAATAATTTGGAATTCGGTACTTTGGGGTGTCATCAAATAATATACCCCAATCTTTTTGCAGGGCTTTTTTCCTTATGAGGGCTACTTCCTGCTATAAGGATATCATACATGGGCATCTGTGTCCCATGGACACATACTTTTATTTGTATGCCCTATCTACGAAGGAAGGAGGCATATAGTGTTTGGGTCCATTTGTTAGTCAGTCAGTCCCTAATGTTGCGAGATGGGGCTTTATGTTTTTTGGACATTTTCTTGTTTTTTCTCTTTAGTTAATGCATTCATATTTAGATGAACTTTTTTATCAATAGAATTTCTAGTTTCTTAGATTATTTTAAGGTGCCATTTTGATAATTTAATAGGTCAATTGCAGTTAAAATAACTCTCTAGGTGCACATTTTTTCATAGTTATAATCTAGAAATATAGGCAGAATTGCAACCAAACAGGCATATGCAGACCTTTTTAAAAATAAGTTTTATGCAGAGATTATTTTCTGTTAATGAGAATTAGAATATGGTAGATGGTTAGAAATTTACCTAGTTCATATAAAAAAAAGAAAGAAAATAAAGGAAAAATTTTTATTGGTATACAAATGTTTCATCTATTCAACTACATATTATTTTGACATGATTAATACATGATTCATCAAGTGTGTTTTGCTGCTTGCTTTTGATATTTAATTTGAAAATCTAAAGCCCCCAATTATTCAATTCTGAATTTCTGTTTTTCTAGGAAGGATTGATTGGCCAGTTAGCAACTTTACGAGTTTCTGGAAACTACGAGGCTGGCCCACAGCTATCCAGTGAGGAGAGAAAACTGAACTGGGAAAAGGGACAAATAGACTATTTAGGTGCTGATGCTTTCGATAATATCCAAAAGAAGTTAGAAGAATCAATAACAAAACCTGCTGAGCCTCACAAGCCACCAACTAGTCCGTTTCCAATGCCATCCTCAGAGCCTACGGAACAAACAAAAGAATCAAAAGAAGTCGTAAGTATTTCTTCCTCTGTTACTGAGACAGAGGTCTCTAAACCTGTAGAGCAACCTATTGAACCAGCTAAGAGTACATCTACAGCTGTGGCAATCATCCAAAAACCTGCCCCAGTATCTAAGGCTGCACCAGAACCTGCCCCTAAACCAACCACACCCACCTCACCAGGTGTACCTAAGGTGGCCCCAAAGCCCTCAACTCCTGGAAATGGTCAGACTATAGAATTAGGCAAGCCTGAACCAGCACCTAAGACTGGGCTACCTTCTAAACCTACCCCAGTACCACCTGCTAAACCTGCTGCAAAACCAGAGCCAGCTGCTCCTAAGCCTGATGTGTTGCCTAAAACAGCCCCTGGAGCTGTGCCCAAGACTGCTCAGGAAGCACCAAAGGCTGAACCTGCAGCACCAAAACCAGGAGCTGCATCTAAATTTGGTATGGGAGCTACACCCAAGACAACAGAACAGGCTGCACCTAAACCCGGTATTGCTTCAAAGTTTGGTGGAAAATTAGCTACGCAAGCACCTGCTGGGGCAGCACAGAAAGATTCACAAGCATCACCTTTGAAACCAGGTCCTCCAACCTTCCCTAAGCCTTCAACTCCAACTTCTGCAGGGCCTACCGGTGTAGCTTCTAAATTTGGGTCTAGAGTAGGTTCTTCACCAGCAACACCTACATCTCCACCAGCAACTAGTCCAACAGCCCAGGCCTCATCAACTGCTTCAAAACCCTCACCTGGACCCAAGAAAGTTACCAACCCATTTGCCTCTAGATTTGGAAAATAGACATTTTTGTGTGACTATTTAAGCAATTTCAGACCAGCTTTCATGAGACTCAAAAAATTAAGCTACAGGGCAGAAACTTTTCATGACTTACAATTATATGATATTTGAATATGTAGATTAAGAGTTCAAATTTTGTTGTGGTAAAAAATGTGTGGTTTGGTATATTAACATTAAGCTATTTCCTAACTAAAGCATTTTACACATATACAGTGTGTGCCCTGTGTTCATATAATTATGTGCACATATTTACAAGTGTGAGGGCCATATTAGCTTAGTAGTTTTCATTTCAACTGATCTCACCAAACCTGATGTGACAAAACTGTGAAAAGGCAGTTATTTTTTTACAAGGGTATGTAAGTTTATATCACAAATGTATTGAAATATGTACTTTAGAAGAAAAATTACAGTCATCGTAAGCATAAATGTTGGGGGTGGGGGTGTTTCTTCTGGGGCTCTTGAAATAATTTCCAGTTCATGTTTCAATATTTATCACATGCATCTTAAATTCTTGGAGGTTTTTAGGGGGGCAACTCCATGAATATTTTTAATGCAACACTGGGATATTGTGTTGCACTATCATGCAAAAGCCTGTCAAAAAAACTGCTTTTTCAGAGTGTTTTCCTGCATGTATTTGATAAGGAACAAAACCAAATAACACTAGCCTCCAACATTTTAGGTAAGATAAGCAGGATCATTAGAATTGAACAATTTTCTGTCTTAAATCACAGTATTGATTTTCAAAGCAAACAAAATTCAGATAAGATTTTGCTTTCAATATAAAAAACAAAACAAAAAAAAACATTACAAGTTTGACTGCACTACTTTGCTGTGCATATACACATAAGCCTTTCCTTCCTTAACCAAGTGTGGCTATATAAAAAACATATCATATATGTGTATGTACAATATATATGTGTGAAACACTCATTTATTTTTTCTATTTTGCCTATAGCGTGAGTAACAGATTGCATGCAAATCCACAGAATTCCACGCCTGAAGAAGCTTTAAGACATTGACAGATAGTAAAGAAAATTTACAAAAATGATTTTGGACACTGAAAAACGACTGTGTCTGGCGCAGTTAATATGAGATACCATGCATGTTTATTTTGTCAGCATTATGTGTGTGTTTATGTATGTGTTTGTTTTGATTTGAATTCTGTCTACTAATTTCTTTGCTATTATTTGAAATGAAAAAAAAATATTATTCATTATTCTAGTTGGAGCTATTAAAAACTAGCAGTTGTTGAGACCAATGGCAAAGACCCTACAAAAGCAGTGAAACACACAAATTGAAAGTCTTATTTTATGTTGCATTATATTTTTTATTCACTATTGTATCACAGTATCGGATTCTAAGATGGGACAAAAATCATGTATATTAAGAAATGACACTGGTACTGTTTTACAGTAGGAACAAATTTTAATGCATGGTTTTTCTGGATTTTCCCCTGCTAGTACATGTACAAGGGTTGCCACGCATCCTTGAAACCTGGAAAAACCCTTGAATTTCCTTTGTCAGTTCAAGGTCCTGGAAAAGACCTTGAATTTTGAATAAAAATGAAAATTTCCTTGAAAAATCCTGGAATTAGATAGTTCCACAATCAAAGGTTCATGATTGAACTGTTTCACAGAAAATTTCATTGGGGAACTGAAATTATGTCGACTATTTTCATCCTTGAAAATGACTTAAATACCCTTGAAAAGTCCTGGAAAAACCCTTGAATTTTGCAACAACAAAAAAGTGGCAACCCTGGTACCTTCTTGTTTTTGAAAATGCAATTAATGTTGTTTTTGATGATTTTACTCACAATAATTTAACATGCATCAATTGTTACAGATGAAGTTGTTAAGTTTTCATATCAAATGAAATTGACAGTATGAATTCTGGGATTTTTTTTTGGTCGAGTTTACCCTGTATTTGATTTCAGAGACTCTGTTTTGTTATCAGTATTTTGCTTTGTTCTTGTCTTGTTTTGTTTGTTTGTCTTTGTTTAAATGCTGACAATCTATCAATGCTCAGGATATTTTTATGTGTATTGTAAAAAAGATATAATGGTAGATCACTGTATTACAAAGATAACTTTGGAATTCAACATTTCTCTGTGGTAATATTTAGACTGAAATAAGTTTTTCACACTCTACTCGTATTTGTTTGTTAAAATCATCTTCAACATTTTTTATTTTATAGATATTTCTTATGGAGTGTTTTAAGCAAATTACAATTTCATTAGATATGAGAAAATGTTGAATTCCACGTTATTTTCTTGTATGTTAATATACAAGTTGGTCTGTTGTATAAATTTGTGCCATTGATATAAATGTTATTGAAATAACATAAAGCATAATTATGGAAAAAGGCTGTAGACAGTTAGATTCTATTTATTTTCTATCATGTAGAAATCTATTTTTCCCCTATCTTGTAGAAATCTATTTAAGGGCAGGATTCCAAAGATTCTAGGTCCAGAAATGTTTTCGCACACACTGGGTATTCAGACACATGGAAATGGATGGGATCACAAAAGACTAGGTTAGAGATGTTTGTCAGCTGACAGTGTCCATTGTTTTAATTGGTCAATTTTGAATTTTTGAATCATGAATGAAGGACATTTAGAAATCAGGTCAATTGTGTCCAAAATTCAAATATTACCCAATGAAAGTTAAAAGTAACATATTTTCATCTGATAAACAACTCTGAACCAGTCATGCGTGTCGCTCCAGGTTCTATGTGTCCTAATACCCAGTGTGTGTTTTGTGGGAAAAGAAGTAGTGTACATTGTATATTTTTGTGCTAAAAACAGTATTTATGTAACATAAGGATACTATTGGTTAATTAAAAAAAAAACATTTAAAGTTTAATGACATTCAGGTACTTTAATAATTAAATAATGTAGAAATGAAATCCTTAAATACTCAGTACTATAAAATGTTATTTTATTTAACCAGTAGTGAAGTAGATTTTGTATTAAGTAATTATTTTTGTTAATATACATGTATAGAAAAAAAATAATATATAAGAAAATTTTGTAGTATAGTTTATTTGATAGGCAATGACAATAAATGGAGATGGCAGCAGTTACTTTATAATACATGTAGTTAAAAATCCACATATTATTTAGTTTTATCAATACATGTTATCTTTATTTTCTATGCCAATTGTCATTCTAACCCTAACTTTAACTTTAAAAAGGCCAAATGAACAAGTTATATTCAATTCATACTGCTTCCAAATTATTAGTTTTTGTGTGTTCAAACAACAACAGATGTACTGTACTTTAAGTTGTTAATAATGTTTATACATGTATTGCACAAGCTTGTACATGTATTTGCTAATTGTATTCTACAATGTATACTTGATCTGATACTTTAACATTTTCGTTTGTTTTATATTTTATCCAGCAAAGTTGTTGATTTTTAGGGATAGCCATTTTGGCTTTATAGATTCAGATAGGACATTTGTATTCCTATTTATAGCAATTGTTTTTTAAGAGTAGATGGACAGGGTAGTGGAGAACAGCAAAAAATATGTGGTTGTTAAATAAGAACAAAAAAGGGGAGATAAGCATGTGTTGAAGAGGCCAAAGAACCCTAGTCTAGCCCCCTCCCCCTTAATGATATTGCATCAAAATTTCTATGACAGAATACAAATACATTTTCAGGCTTGTGCAAAATGAATGTCTGCAAATTACCTTACCTTACATGTAACACAGTGAGTAAAATGTTGTTCATTCATTGGAAGTATTTGAATTCCCTTACTGTAATTTTAGATAATCCAAATTATATTTTTTTTATCCAAAAGAAAATTTGTTATCTTTTTGGTTTTTATATTTTGTTGTGAGGGTTAAGAAATCCTGTATTTTATTTAAGTTTGTTTATATTACACTAGTTAAAGGTCAGTTGAGCTCTTTTGTTAAATGTTCTTATCAGTATGATTTTACCTACACAAACTTAAAGCTTTGTGCTGTGTTTAGAAATTCTATGCTTGAATTTTTTTTTCTTAAAATGGTCACAACTAGGCTTTTTGACATGTTCACTTTTTATGGCCCGACCACGTATGTGGATCGGACATATAGTTTTACCCTTGTCCGTCCGTCCGTACGTCCGTCCGTAACACTTTGGTTAAGTTCTTGGTTAAGGTCCATTACTCGGATACTAGATGTTGGGGGTCAACGATATTTCACCACCAGATGGGTCTTGGGTAGGGCTACACCACCCACTAGAAATTAGGTCACTGTGACCTATATTTTATGCATGAACGACTTCGGTTAAGTTCTTGGTTAAGGTCCATAACTTGGATACTAGATGTTGGGGGTCAATGATATTTCACTACTAGATGTGTCTTAGGTAAGGTGACACCACCCACTAGAAATTAGGTCACTGTGACCTATATTTTACGCATGAATGACTTCGGTTAAGTTCTTGGTTAAGGTCCATAACTAGGATACTAGATGTTGGGGGTCAATGATATTTCACTACTAGATGTGTCTTAGGTAAGGTGACACCACCCACTAGGAATTAGGTCACTGTGACCTATATTTTACGCATGAATGAACTTGGTTAATTTCTTGGTTAAGGTCCATATCTCAGATACTACATGTTGATGGTCAATGGTATTTCACCACTAGATGTGTCTTGGGTAACATGACACCACCCAATAAAAAATAGGTCACTGTGATCTATATTTTATGCATGAACGACTTCGGTTAAGTTCTTGGTTAAGGTCCATAACTTGGATACTAGATGTTGGGGGTCAATGATATTTCACCACTAGATGTGTCTTGGGTAAAGTGACACCATCCACTAGAAATGAGGTCACTGTGACCTATATTTTACGCATGAATGACTTTGGTTAAGTTCTTGGTTAAGGTCCATATCTTGAATACTACATGTTAGGGGTCAATAATATTTCACTTCTTGATGAGTCTTGGTACATGGCACCACCCATCAGAAATAAGGTCACTGTGACCTATATTTTACACATGAACACTTTGATCAATTTCTTGGTAAAGGTCCATATCCCAGGTAATACACATTGAGGGTCAATGATATTTCAAGAACGGGAGGGCCATCCTGTGGCTCATAGACACATTATCTAGTTAGTTCATCTTTTCAAGCTATAATGCTTTATATACAGAAATTTGATTTTATATATAATGTAAGCTAGTTTTGATATACCTAGGCTAGTTTTATCTTAAGAAAATTAAAATACCCGATAATATTCCCCAACTAACTGGGGAATTTTCCCCTTTAAATTTGGCATTTTGTATAGCCAAAAGTGTTTACCTCAAGATCAGCTAGTCTTGAATCTAAAGTGATGATTGTGTAGCTACATTTTTTCATTAAGGTGTTTTTGGTGCTTTATTTCATTATTATATGCATAATGGTAGTAACAAGGTGGTTGTCGCACACATGTATGTTATAACTGGTATTTAGATGGATTCTCCTGGAACCTGCCTTGTTTAATTGTTATGGAGGTAATATTGTCTGTTGAACAGGTAACCAGACCTCCAGGACTGTTATATTATATCAACAATAAATAATATATAATATATTTTATTTGTTTTATTTTTTTTTTACATTAGTTGTGTTATATTGTTTTTGTCCTCCATCTTTTATGAATGCATGAGGTTTAGAATAAGGCATTCTGTCCCCCTATCCTGATTGGTTTCCAGAGCATTTTACTTGATAGAAATTTCATAAAAATACATTAAAGCTTATGAGGTATGATTTTTAGGTCAGAAGGTCAAGGTCACAAGTTTTGAAAAACTGAAATGTCTTAGTGCAGTTGGTTTCTAATTCATGGCTATGGAACAACTTCTTAATTTCATAAAACACAAATTTAAGCTTATTAGGTAAGGAAAAGTCCTATTGGTTAAGGGCTTCAAAGGTCAAAGTAACAAGTTTTGCAAGGTGGGGGACTTGGAGCCATGCTCTTGTTGTCTTTTTTAACTCTAAAGCACATCTATTTTCTGGGCAATATCACATTTTAGGTGTCTTGTGTTTGAATCTATTAATTTTGGCCAGAGGAGAAGCTCTGTTATAAAATCGTAACTGGTGATTGATTGACAGGGAAAATAGTTCCTTCCTTCTCTCAGCAACTGCTTATCACAGTTTCTTGGTATTTGATATGCAGCATCAGCTTGGAACTCCTTGTGGGATAAGTTTTCAGGTCTGTAACTGGCCTACTTCCTGTTAATATAAATTTAGCCATTTGTCTTAGACATAAGTTCCAGTAAGAGTATCATGAAACTTCATACACTCATAAATGATCGGGTAACCTCAACCTTGTGATTTCAATTCCAGTAATGTATTTTTTTCCAGATTTATGAGAAAACTATAAACAAGCATTAATTTTTAGTTGATACATGTTGATTTATTAGGTCTTTGGAAAGATTTTACTCTACATTAAATTGTGTCTCAGGTTTATCCATGCATCTGGTGGTTAGAAAACATCTTATGGAAGATCTTTATTAAGTTTATACTATGATAAGAAAAATGCAACATACTAGTTTAAGTGATTTCTATGTAACAAGTGAACAAGTTGCTAAGCAAAGGTAATATTTTTTCAACCAAGAAATATTTCAAAACCACCAAGAACAGAAATCCTGGGTCTCCTGCCAAGCAAAAAACAAAATAAAGTTGGCCCATTAATCAGGAACTAGATACCAGTAGGTGGGAAGCATATGAGACGCATATCTGAAGCTGCATACCAAAACTTTAATCCTACAAATAATAGCTAAGAAATCAAGTTATGACCCCCCCCCCAAAAAAAAAATCAATTTGTTAAACAGGAAGTAGATAAGAGACAGACCTGAAAGATCTTCTCACCTTATGAGATCCCAAACCTGAAGCTGCATATCAGATAACAAAAGCTTACAAATAATAGTAGCTGAGAAATCTGTTAAGAAATAAAGAAGGTATGTGTCCATTGGACACAGATGCCCCATTGGCCCCAAACAGGAAATAGAAGTCAGACAGGCCTGAAAGTGGCTATTTACATACAGTTTGTCATACTGAACCATCCTACCAATTTTCAAATAATTCTCATGTACAGTTTATAAGAAAAGCTTGATGGAAACTCACTTTAATTTTCATCTTGACCTAGTCCCAAACAGGAAGTAGAAGTCTGACAGGTCAGAAAGTCACTTAGGATGTACAGTTTGTCATACTGAACCATCCTATCAACTTTTTCAAATCATTCTCATGTATGGGAAAAACATGACGGAAATTCATACGGATGGATGGACATGAGTAAAACTGATATGTTGATGTGGGGGCATAGAAATGTGTGATAGACACTGGGCATTTCCTTGTTCTCACTCTAGGTTGCTGCAGGGAACAAAAAAAAGAACATGCTTTTAATCATCAATGGTAATTAAGACCAGAGTTAAATTTTTTAATTAAACCCTAAAAGTATCCAAACAAGATACCACATTTCATGACCAAACTTTGCCTGCCAAGACGAACAAGAATACAGACAAAAACATTTTAATTTTAGTCAAATTTTCATTCTTCGCAAATGGTGTAGGGGCTATAAAACCCTATTTTGGCCCCATGATTCAAGTGTTATTTGATTGAACTATTTTTAATATAATGCAAACCGAGTTTTTTGCAATTTTGGCATTGTGAGTTAAGAGCCCTTTCTTAACACAGATCTCTTATATATGACTACTGTGGATTCATTTATTTTCGTGGGTACCAATTTACGTTGTTTGATAGAAATTGACATTTTCGTGGATTCTTAAATTTGTGGTTCTGAAGTCTGTCGTATACAGATCAATGTTAAATTTTCTTTTCATAAAGTATCAAATTTCATGGGTCAACGCCACCCACGAAAACCACAAAAATTGATCCCCCACGAATAATAATGAAACCACAGTATATTATAAATTTGTCAAAAATATTGAAAAATATCACATTTTATATTGATTTTTGTTAAATTTGTAGGCCTCCACCAAAATGTAAAATGGCACAATATTAGTCTATGAAATATATTTTTGGTAGATGTATTTTGTTTTTTTAAAAACTGGTCTGAAATTTGAGAATTTAGGTTGTTTTTCATCATTTCTTGAAATATGACTTCATTATGTCGCCTGCAACGTGTTGCAGAAGCGACATATAGGGGTTACTTTGGCACTATCCGTCGTCTTGCGTCGTCGTCCTGCGTCCTGCGGCGTCACAAAAATTTCCGTCACAGTTTTCCAGGCAACTACATGTCACAGCATCTTGATATTTGGTATGTAGCTTCATCACATAGTACTATAAGGTGTAAAGCGATTTTATGCCGGAAAAATAACTACTTCCTGTTTGACGAATACTTAACGTTTTATATTTAATGGACATAGATGCCAAATTTTCGTCGCAGTTTTCCAGGCAACTACATGCCACAGCCTCTTGATATTTGGTATGTAGCTTCATCACATAGTACTATAAGGTGTAAAGCGATTTTATGCCGGAAAAATAACTACTTCCTGTTTGACGAATACTTAACGTTTTATATTTAATGGACATAGATGCCAAATTTTCGTCGCAGTTTTCCAGGCAACTACATGCCACAGCCTCTTGATATTTGGTATGTAGCTTCATCACATAGTTCTATAAGGTGTAAAGCGATTTTATGCCGGAAAAATAACTACTTCCTGTTTGACTAATACTTAACGTTTTATATTTAATGGACATAGATGCCAAATTTTCGTCGCAGTTTTCCAGGCAACTACATGCCACAGCCTCTTGATATTTGGTATGTAGCTTCATCACATAGTACTATAAGGTGTAAAGCGATTTTATGCCGGAAAAATAACTACTTCCTGTTTGACGAATACTTAACGTTTTATATTTAATGGACATAGATGCCAAATTTTCGTCGCAGTTTTCCAGGCAACTACATGCCACAGCCTCTTGATATTTGGTATGTAGCTTCATCACATAGTACTATAAGGTGTAAAGCGATTTTATGCCCGAAAATTTATTACTTCCTGTTTGGCGAACAAACATAGATACGCAGGCGACATATGCCTTCCGGGGAAGGCTCCATCTAGTTAAACAAATAATTGTGATGTCATGTCCATGATAACATGTGTATTTCAGCTTGTTAAATTACAACCATGCATAACATGAATTACAGTATAAACTTGATCTGTTCTCCACTTTTCTCCAAATTTATTCTCATAACAAATTTGGGGCCAAATAAGCACCTTTTATCCCCTACCCCTTTGTTCTTGTCAGACCTTACACTAATAAGCTCCCGCAGAGCGGCAGCTAAATTGACTGAGTATGATGCCTTAAACCGGAAGACGTATAAGCTAGTCAGAAATCCACACCCAATAACACGGAATGCAAAATTAAATTCTTTTTTTGGAATTTTCAATTCAAAAAATAATAAACATAGTCATTGTATTAATATAAATTATTTCAAGTATTTCCAGCTATGAAATGTTCTAAATGTAAAGAATTTAAATAAAAAAATTAGGACTTCAGGCATATTTTAATTATTGGTGTTTAATACTATCACTAGAGGTCGCGTCCATCAAAACAAAATGACAGAAGCGCGGGAACCTGTCATTCTAATTTTCGTGAAACAAGCTCCCCAAAAAAGCGGTGCATTAATTGTCAACCAAACAAATAACTTGAATAATTCAGCGGACAAATATTATTCTCAGTAGCCAAATTTTTTACTTTTTCCTCAGTAAACAAATTTCTCTCTAACCGGCTGTGCATTCGAAAATGAAAGTAGAAATATTTTTTTAAAGGGTGCTTTCTGCGAGGTCCACGTCCGACGCAATTAACTTCCTTGTTCTGTTGCAGGTTCATTCTTTTTTTTTCAAAATTATGGGTATGAGGCACCATATATATATATATATAAGAAAGTTACTTTATCTGCGGGAGCTTATCAGGTTTAACCTGTATCATATTACTGCTGGAATTGTAAATTAACAAATTGTCAGACCAGAGTCAAAGGATGAGTGGCAATAAGACCCCTTTTTGACCCAAGATTTACCATGAACATATAACTGGGCAAACAGATGTCTTATATGTTGCTGAAACATTGAACAAATATAGGGCTTCAAGATAAGCTTTTCCCATACCAGTTTAGTAAACAAGCCATAAGTAAGCTCAAAAAGCTATATTTTTAGGAAATTGTCCTTATTTCATTGATTTTTGCTGTTTTCCATACACTTTTCTGTTTGGAAAAATGTGGGCGAATCTGAACAACAACTTCATATTTGGTGAAAATGTGTAAAAAGATGGAATACATCATTTCTCAAAGTTTGAAGTTGTTGTTTTCATGCGCCCTACGTTTACTAAAGGAAAATATGCACTAAAAACATTCAAAATAGCAGATTTTTTCAATTTTTAGAAAAAAGACAGCTCATTTTGATGTCACAATGACGTCATAATGAGAGCAAATGGTCTTATTTGATATATTTTCTTTGTAGACACATTAAAGTTAATGTTTCCCATAAATATCATATTATTCTAAACAACTTCATTTTATTGGGCCAAATATGGGTCTTATTGCCACTCATTCTTTGCTTGCTTTTTGCTGGTTGGGTCAAGCTGACCAACACATTTCATGAAGACTGAATTTTGTATGCACATCATTGTCACCAGGGAAAACATAGGACTTTATAACCTATATAAAAGTTTATATAACAATAACAACATTTCTAAATGTATTTGGAAAACTATAATTCTATGAGTTTATATTACAAGGATTTATATGAAATCTTGAAAAATCAAACTACAAAAAGCTATTTGATAAGAAGTTGCTGAGAACAGTGAAAAATATAAAAAAAATAAATGTTACAATGCAGACAATCCAAGCTGAAGCAGTACCAACAGGACCAACACAAAAATAACAAATAACAAGAACAAAAGTCATACACTAAAAATATACATTTTATTGCATATTTCATTGAATTTGGGTTTAAAATATAATCAATTCATCACAGACTTCAACAATTTTTATAATCAAATATAAATAAAAAAATTAAGTGAAAGCTTCACCTAAGTCAGTCAATTTTTTCTGCATGCATAACATGTTTTTAGAATTATCATGCATTAATATATGCAAAACCCATGTGGTTCGATTCAATAAATTAGTAGACTTCAACAGTTGCTTTTAAATCAAATGACAAACAAGTCTTGAATATTAGAATAAAAGCATTTTAAGCATTATATACCAAGATTTTTATCTTGCACAATGTATGAAAGAGATTCAACTGACAGGAGATTCAGAAAAAAGTTCTAGCTAGAGACTTTAAGTATCCTATATCAACATTAACATCTACATTTTAACTAACCAACCCTTTTTGGTGTCTTTCTTAGATGTTTAGAAACAATACGGTCCATATTTATTTGTATTAAACCAATATACATGTATAATAAATAGTCTCTATCACCCACAGAATTACACGTGGAATATTTTTGTTGTCATTTCAAAACATTTAGAATTTTTAATAATGACCCAGACCATTAACTTCATAATTAGTTAACCTATGTTATGTTCATCTTATTTATCATTTACATGAACAGATTCTAGGTCCCCCGACCGTTGATTGGGAAAAATCAAAGTCAGCTTCTTAAACAGGAAGAGAGGAACAGATCCCACCACATAGGACCCCTATCTGAATCTGCATACCAAATACGGAAAGCCTACAATAAATAATTTCTGAGAAAACTGTTACGACAAATAGTGTGACTGATGGTTGGACTGATGGATGCACGCACAGACAGACACCCAGCATTTCTATGTCCCTGCTCATGTTGGGGCGAGGGATAAAAATGAAGACACAATGGAGGACACATTATTTACCCCACGACCCTAATAAAAACAATGTATAAAAGCTGATTTAGCCTAATAGTTGCTTATCGCTTACCCCTACTTAAATGAAAATAAGTACCTTCCCATGATGACATAGGATTTTTTTAGTAACAAACAAAATTAAAATAAAAATATTAATAGGGCATTTGTGACATGGAGTAAACATATTGCAGGTGGTTATTTTTATATTTGGTGGGATAAAAATAAATATACAATTGTAGCACTGGCCATGCTTAAAATTTACAATAAGGTCAATATTTAGAACAAATCAGGTCACATGTCTGGTTCCTCTGTACATAAATGGACTCTGTAACTTTGGTTCTTTGCATTTGTAATGTTCATTGAAGTCGAGGCGGAAACTGAGGAATCTCAGACTGACATCTTGATGTGTAGTTACCATGACTAAAAACTGTTTTACCATATCCTGCAAAAATAGTTCATAAAAACTCTAAATATGTTGGTTTGTTTTTAATTGTGGTAAGAATAAATGAGCTAACTAAAAGTTACCACTTGCCTTATACATGTACTTTAAAATAGCACTCTATTGGAAAAAATAAGTTCAATTATTTCCCCCTGAAGAGCAATGAAATTTTTTCATGCACATCTCCATATGATGTACTTTCATCAAATTAAGTTTTATCAAAATCCATATAATAATTAAGCAGTTAAAAGAGGCAACATTTCCAAAATATGTGGACTGGTAGTGTGATTCCTTCATATCTCAAACTTTGTGAAGATTTAAAAATGTTGGCAGTATAATTATTTATAATATGATGCAGGTTAAACCTGATAAGCTCCCGCACATTAAGTCACTTTCTTATATGAATACATGTGACGCAACGTCAGAAACTGCTACATTACACAAAAATGGGTTAAATCTTAATCTCCGGTGTTTTATATGCCCTATTTTCAATAAAATTGTTAATAAGTAATATATCAGATGAAAGCTTATTAATTAACCTAAATAGCATTTAAGGAAAATTTATAAAACCCCGATTTGTGTAAAATTCATCCGCCATCGATTTCCCCGGTAACGTAACTTTTTTCGTTGTCCCATGTAACAGAAGGCATGTTATTATCGAACATAATTCAATATAGTTCCGCGAAATTTGGCAGTAAAACTATGCAAACTCAAATGAATGTTCCATGACATCAGTACATTAAGTTGTCTGTCTTTCATCGTTTTTTTTTCTAAAGCAAAGTACAGAAATTTAGGACAGAATCAGAATAAAGAGGTTGTCCCGACTGAAAAGTATATTATTAAGTAAGAAATCAGCTTACTAAGGATGGAATTAGCATCAGCATATTATAACAAAAAATATATCAACCTAAAGTACTTTTATTATACATCAAAATTTCAAAGCGGTTTCATTCTGCCAATCCAATTTTTATCTGAACTCTTCCTATCTTTTTGTCTAGCAATAATGTCACCGCGTAAAAATCAGCGTCGCAAATTGTTGGTCTTATGCGACGATGTAAATATTTTCAATTAAAATATAAATATATTTATTAAGTCTTCGTATCAGTTAAAAGTACTCAGCGAGCACGGTCTAATTTCATATTTGTTTAAAAACTTTCCTCATCAGTTGCTCGAATTATCAAAACTATAAAATGTCTAGCAGAAATGTCCCTATTTAGGATTTTGACGTTTATCTTTAACATTTCAACGTAAATTAAATGTTTGGATTTTTTGTATATTTGTTAGAACATGTTAAGATATTATCAAATAACTTTCTGTTAAAAAACAGCTATGATATTATTCGTATTATTCGTATTATTAAGTGATTCTTTTACTCTGTAAAAATTAATGATTTGCCATGACCATGTATTTCCAATATTTTGTAAATTGACCTTTGGTACGTAAATAAACGAGTATAAGTTGAAATTTTAAAAGAAATTGTACTGATGACAGGCATGTCTTTTCCAAAGGGTGCAAGTGTTGCCAGTGGGTATTATAGACAGAGAAAGCATCTTCCTTCAGTTATTCCAAAGAAGATCGCAATCAGTTATTTCGTGTCCGTTTAATATATTTTGACTGCATCTGAAATCTATAAGTCGAACAATAGAATTCAGTTACATTAATATTATAGCAGCCACCGAAAAAAATGTCAAGACAATTCTAAGATAGATAAATAAATATAAAACAAAAGTGAATCATGTTTCATTGTATTACATAGTTATGTAATTTGATAAGTAAGCGTACTAAATGAATTTTAAAAAAATTAAACAAGAAAAATGCAACAGAAAAATAATAAAACCAAAGCAAATAACTTAAAACACACACAGTCGAAAAAAACAAACAAACAGAAATTGTAACAGAATATATTTTGATAATAATGACCGAAATTATAACTTGTACTGAATGACCCTTTTTATATATTCTCATTATCAATAACAACAACACGAATTTCACATCCACGGCTAAACAAGTATCTAAATTCAAGTTACTTTTGATGCCGTTTTAGCGTTACAACGTCGGGTAGCAATTTCGGACAACGTCATGTATGGTACATATTTCTTAAAATAAAAGAAAAACTCATTATCTTTAAATTGTTGCAAGAAATGCAAGCTTTTGCATGATTATAAAAAAGGAAAACACCTGCGAACAGAACAAGGGAGTGATTTTATCTTAAACATTGTAAATATAGGATGTCAAACACCAAGTGATAAAAAACTGCATGTTGAATAGTGTAAACTAGCTATCCGATGTTCTTCCTAGGAATCTCTATTTTTATATTATTGACAGAAAAATCCAACATGGAATAGATTTGAAACACCATTTTCATGCATTTAACATGCTTGAATTTTTGTCGCGAGACCATTGGAAAATGTACTTCTTGCATTCAAAAGCAACAAGAGCGTAAATTACTAAAATAATTTCATTGAGTCGATTGGTTAAAGTACAAAAAAGTACAGGTACACAAATTATCACGTGGTTTCTAAATATGGTAGTTTCTTAGACCTGTTAAACCATATATGGTAATAATAGATGATTTCGGACCTCGACGAAAGCACTTTCACTTTCATTTTCGAATGCAAACATTAGAGAGAAAAATAACAAAAACAATTTTGTAAGGTAATGTAATGATTGCTGGGCAAATATATCGGCTGAATTATGGTTGACATGCACAGAGAAAATTAGAATCATTATGACAGTCAGCTTTTATTTTGTTTTGATCGACGCGACGCGACCTCTAGCGATAGAATGGAACAATTCAATAATATATGCCAGAAGTCGTAATTCTAAACATTTTAAAACATCTCATAGCTGAGAATACTCAGAATATTTATATAAATATAATAAAGTATGAATTTATTTTTTTAAAATGCAAATTACAAAATTGGAAATTTATTTTGCATTCCGTGCTATTGGGTGCGGATTTTTGACTAGCTTATACGTGTTCCGGTTAAAGGCATTATACTCTATCAATTTAGCTCCCGCGGAGCGGGAGCTTATTACAATCTATCTCTGTTAGGATAATACAACATGCGCTGTTAATGCTGTTGGGTATTAAAAGGGCAAAAAATAGTTGAATTAAAACAATTTTTAGAGAAAGAAGTTGAAATGATGCATTAACATTTACTTTTGATTTCATAGAAAAAGTATTTGTAAAAACATTTAAAAAACAATCAGTAAGGCAAATAAAACAAATAATAAGTAAGCAAATCTTTTAACCTGGTAAGACTGAGACAGCACAGTGAGTCGTGCTCGTGTGGAGGGAATGATCTGTTTTAGAAATCCAAGTCTCCTTTGTCTCTCTTCTACCTCATCCTCTTCTGTCAAGCCCCAGTCACCCTACATTTATAAGGATTAAAGCGAAGTCATTCATTGTTTATGATTCATCAAAAATAATAAAACTTATGAAAATCTTATTTTTGAAGAGAAAAGAAATTCCTTCATACACATGTACATCTGCACATGATGCCTTTTTGTTTTGCTTTACAAGGAATTTACAGTTATTTAAAGAATAAGTATATGACAAAGAAATGGGCAATCCTGGTTTATACATATAATCTTGGAAGACTGGTGTGGTTCATGGAAGTTGTGACACCTGCATTTATTTCAGATCTCACATCTTGTAAATCATTAACATATTTGGAAAAGCTTGAACATTTACCACAGATCCACCGATGAACAAGGTCCTTTAAAGGGAAAATCAGCAAAAATGTCAAGGGTAAAGTTTACTAAATTTACAATTTCAAAGGAATATACTTTTATTTTCATAAAGGGACACAACAAATATCAATTGATACCTCTCGAGATCTTTTTTCTTGAGCTTTCTGAAAATGTATTCTAAAATCTAATTCTTCTGTAGCACTGATATATAACTGGTTCTGAGCATCCTGGAACTCTATCACAAGGTCAAATATGGTTCTTAACTGGGTTAAAATGTCCTACAAAACAAACGAAGGTCAAATATGGTTCTCAACTGGGTTAAAATGTCCTACAAAACAAACAAATGTCAAATATGGTTATCAACTGAGTAAAAAATTTTCTACAAAATATACAAATATAGCTTCTTACATCGTTTTAAGTGGATTATCAAATTTCTCAATCAAGATAGTAAAACTCTGTCATTTAACTATCGAGATTGAGAAATCTGATAATCCACGAGAAATGATGCAAGACACTGTTTCTCTAATTTTCTGGAAAACCAAATAGAAAAGAGATTTATTTTGGTTAAAGTTTAAATTCTCCTAACCTTTGATTTGGTCAGTATATTATTATGCTTTACCAAGAGTTTCAACTTAAGAAAAGTAATCTAATCATTTAGGTTTTTATGATATTCATAAACATAATTTATAATAACATAATAATAACAATTGTGTCAGAATATATCAAAAGTAAACTAAAATATATTGTGACTGTCAAAAGGAAATATATTTATCAGCGAATGTTTTCTTGCAGTTTTCGGTTGCAATGGCCTAGCCTACTGTAAAATTGACCAATCAATTAATGAGAACTTAAAATTCTCTAGAGAGAAGAAATATTTTTTCACAACTGGCTGGGAAATAGTTAAATCGGATGAAAATTAGAGAAAGTGAATTCTATGGCTGAACATATGTCACATGTCAACTGCAGAGCAATGAACATCATCATATTGCATAAACTGCTATAAGTATACAATTGTCTGGTTACCTTTTATGATAAATACTCTAAAGTCTACACCATGTTTATCAATCATAGAGATTATGAGACAGGTACAATATTATGGTGATTTTATGTTTGTTTACATCCTGATGAATATGTTCAAAAGCTGAGCATAAAAACTGTGGTACCAACATGTTGAATAATGAAATAGGTCAAAAGAGCATAGAGGCCTGTGGTATTAATATAACCATACCCTGGACTGTTCATCCAGTAGACATCTGGCTGTAATGGTATCTAGGAATTTCTGATGGGCAGCTATGATGTAGTCTAAATCTTCAGCTTCTTTTACCTTGGTAAGTAACTCATCCCATGAACATTCTAACACCTAAAATTAAATTTAAAGAAAATGAATTGTTTTATTTTTTGAATTGCCAAAGCCGAAATTTTAAGATCAGACAAAGAAAATAATTGCAGAAGTACAAAACTTTATCTAAGATGCCATGACTAATACTCCTGCTAGACAATTCTTTCTTTTTTAACTGATCTAAATCAAGCTTTATGGAATGCAGGTCTTAACCCATTTCTAATTTGATAAAACTCAAATTAAACCTTTTCTCAAGACCAATCCAAAGTCAAGCCTCCAAATAACAAATTTTAAAACTTAAATCTATCATATCAATAGCACAACTGATAGTAATTGCATAAATTTTCTATAACCGTTTTCCTGTAGCATTGACATAATCTGTTTTCTGGTGGTAGTATGCTGTAGTATATACATGTACAGTATTTTATATCTACTGACCTCAAAGTTAATATAATACTGCACTTGTTGTATGAAGTGAACCATTTCTGCTGCTAGGACATGACATTGATGTAAAATACCAGTCAATTCTGAAATTAAAGATTCAGAGACAATGGTATTTCTAATTCCTTTTCATATTTCATCTAATCTTACACATATAATGCAAATGTCTATATACCAATTGCACATAGCTGAAGGTTAACTTAAATGCCTATGTAGAGTAACAAATTAATATGTTAGGAAAACAAAAATGTTTTTGAAATCCATGGAAAAAATTTCTAAAACACTTTCCTCTCTGGGTCAACATTGGCTGCACTTAGTTATGCTAAGCATAACCTGACTCAACCATTCAGGAAACTGGAAAAAGATAATAAACCAACCTTGAAAGGGAAAGAATAAATAGTAGTAACGTGTTCTATTGAAATGTTTCATACATGTACACATATGTATTTTAGAATTTGATTGCCCCAATAATTGATGAAATTTTAGTTTTACGATGCGAAAGAATCATTTCAATATAGCTTCTACAATGCGATCCAGTTGATTATGGAATTTCTAACATCAAGGCAAATAAAATTGATTATTTTAATTGCGAGGCTTGCCGAGCTATCAAAATATCAAATATATTTCCCTGAGATGTTAGAAATTTTATAATCATCAAGAATTAAGTTGTAGGAAGGTTTTTCTCTAATGTCTACAGGTAAAAAAATACAAAATGCTGCTTACAATTGCATGTGCAATTACACTGAGAACAAAATTTTCTCTAGAGGTGAGAAACATTTTCCACAACTTGTTGAGAGGTTGATAAATCTGATGAAAATAAGAGAAATAAGTTTCCCTCATCTGGTTTTGCCTTTAAAATTCTTTCATCAAACTATCCCAATCGAGTAAGCATATAATCCACTTGAAACAATGTAAGAAGCTATGTAAAACATTATTTTTTTCTCTCACCTGGAATTGCCCTTAACATCCTGGCATTAGATATCTGGTTCTTCCAGATCATGGCAAGAATATACTCCATCCTCTTAGCTCTCCAGAGAAAGTTGAACACCCTCAGATACATAATCATACATTCAGGAGTGAAGACCTACAAAAAGTAATATAAAGAACTATAATGGGCATATGGATGTTCATGTATACTCCTTATTTGGAAATTTCAATTCCAATATGAAACTTGTTTATATGTAGTCATATTCTCATTCAATATGATACCTCATAAAAGTCTTAGCAATAAAGTTTAAAATATATTATGAGGTATCATGTGTCATTTCTATTAGTATCTTTCATCAAACCTGTATCTAAAGGGCATCCATGGGACGACAAATTATGCCCTTTAAAAGCAGGTGCCCTTTATATAAAGGTCCATTTTGGTTGTATTCTTCATGAAAGGGATATTTTTAGGGGCCCTTTATAGGCAGTGATTTGCTATATACAGGTGCCATTTAAGGCAGGTTTGACTGTATAATGCTACCAATGGTCAAATTCTGGCCTAGCCAAAAATCAACTTTTTAATTTGTGGTCCGATTTTCCAAATCTTTTTTCACCTGGAATCAGTTGAAAATCTCTGTCTGTATACCTCAGTATTTTATTTCAGAAGTTTAAAGATACAATATGGTAGCATTTCACAGAATGATTTCATGCATCTAACATCAAAGGTTAATATTCAGGATTACTGTCTAAATACTTACTGTTCTAATGGGGCCATCTACATGATAATCTAAACTAAATACGTCCCAGCCTGTGTCACCTGGGGATACCTAAAAAAAATTTAGGTAGAAGATATAAAAAAAAATGCTTTCATCAAATAGGAATTAGGTAGGTCACACCCCATGCTAATGCTGCCTACCAAATATCAAGAGCCAGTGGTAATATTTGGGGTTGCCGTGCTAACTGTTAAGAAAATATTTTTCACGTCTCCTGTCATCCATTTTATTTCATAAAATCTGGCCAAAATCAAGCATGTGTTTTGTTATCATTATATTAAAGTAGAGGAACATGTGGATAAGTTAAAACAATAAAAGCACTATATTCTATATAAGATCCATAGGATAAATGAGTCAGCTAAATACTGTATATGCATTTATATTTGTGGGGATAAAATTTCGTGGTTTAGAGTACAAAACTGAATTGGTGGGGACAAATTTTTGTAGATTTTTTATTTTGATCTACACTCTTTCACTAAATATTTTTATTTCGTGGATTTTTCTTACCCACAAAATAAAACGAAATAGAATCCCCCCACGAATATTTCTGCTCCTACAGAATCAATAGTTCACTGTATGATATTGCTGAGAAAAGATTGCGTAACTACAATTGACCTTTAAAATGATGCAAGACTGTCACTTCTGACACCAAGCAACATAAAACAAGATGTCCATTTAAACATATTTGTTTCAAATTTTGTCAGCAAGAATAGAAATACCTCTAGCAGTCTAACGTCCAGTCTCTTCAGAATATCTGTGTCGTCAAACTGAGCATTTGTAGCTCTGATAGCTGTTTCTAATATCCCTGTCAAATTGTGTAGATAAAGGTTTCCTGCAGGCTTGGCTAAATCTTCCCTGAAAAAAAAACATGGTGCATTGGCAAAAATTGCAAAGTTGTGTTGTTAAAGAGGAAATAATTCTTTGTAGATGTTATTCAGTGAGAATGCTACATATATAATTAATAATTATTTTAAACGAAACAAACTACTTTTGTTTATTTTATATGTGCCAGAAGAATGTTTCAATTTTAAAATCTCAGTTAAGTGAATTGAAATGAATGTCCTTTAGTTCCCAGCAGAAAGATCAAAATGCTATTCCTAATGCTTTCCAAATCAATGGCCCTTAAAACTTTTAAATGTTGAGTATATCAGTTTTCCATAAACCACTTACTCTAAAAGGTCCATAAGATGTCTGATAAAGTCACCCTGTCCTAAGAGAAGGTATCTTCTCATAGCCTGAAATAAGATAACACTTCTTTTAACTTTAAGTATTTTAAATAAAATTTCATCCCATTTCCAGGTTCAATTTCGCTTTTTGTTCTTTAATAAATGAATATCCTACCTGAATACATTTAATATTTAATGAACTTTGGTTCAATTTACCAATTCATGTAATTAAAAAAATCTGTCAAAGTAAAGAATGGCCAGATTTCGTTAAATAGGAAGTAGGTGAGCGACAGACCTGAAATCAAATCCCACATTATGGGACCAAATCTTGATGCTGTATACTAAATATCAAGTGACTGAGATTAGTAGTTGCTGAGAAAACTGTTATGCAAATTTCTTCCCTGCCCGCTGCCCTACATTCTTCATTTTATAACCCAGATTTTTCACTCCGTGAAATCAATCCAATAACATCACAGTAAGCAATGCTGCTTTCCTGACTGCTTACCTTCAAATGATCTAGAAACTTATATTTTTCATGTAAAACATCTAAGAGATGGAGACTGGTTTCTTTGTAAGTCTCATCAATCATGGTTTGAAATTCTGTCGTAGTATCTTGCATGAACATAACATAGGCTAAAAATAAACCAAAGTTGAAATGATGATAATATGAAGCATGTAAACAATGACCATGAACTCAATAAAGAAAACTATATACCTTGATTCCTGATATTTTATGAAGCTGATTTTGATATTTCCTCATTTTTAACTCTGAACCATGACACTGTACCAAAATTACAATTATTCCTAAGGTTATTTTTGTTCAAAGGAAAGTTACTGAAAATTAAATTAAAGGCAATGAATCTGTTATTTAAAGCACACTCATAAAGAATACCAAACAATCAATGTATTAAGAAATTGTGAAAGCCCAAGATAACTTGGCAATCAAATGTATTCATAAGTTTCAAAATGTCCTTGTGAAGATATTAAGTATACAATTTACCATTATTTCTATCAATCTCAATGCTTTTCTCTCTTCCTTTGATGGGAGCTGTGTCTTTACAAACTTGGCGTAGATAATTAATAGACTTTCCTGTGAGACAAATCTGTAAGAAATGTGAGCTGAGTTTATATCAAGAAAATTATATATTCACAAGGCATTCTTATAGTTGAAGAAATTGCAAACATATAGCTTTGTTATATGCATTTTGAAAGATCACCCTTTAAATAATCATTAGAATAGTGTAGATTTATAACTTATTATATTTGTAAGCATTCCAAACAGTTTTTAACAAATCAATGCTTCTGATCAATCAATGTTTAATTTTGGGGCCTTTTTTATCACTGATGCAGACAACCTTTTGTTTCTTATCTTCAGCCAAAGATTATTGCCTTCAATATAAAAAGCATTGAAGCTATTGGTGGTAATTGAATTAACACAGAGTGATTCATTCATTTATATGGAGAGATCACTTAAAAGCATATCTTTTGCAGCAGCAAATGGTTTCGTTTAAGACTGCTAAATGTTTTTCACTGCAGATCTTTTATTTACCGATAGTAAATGAAATTGTGTCACCTACACTGACTTTACCTATTGTTATCTTAACAACCTACCCTTCTCGCTTGATCTGTGCTGACATAGTTAGGAATCATTGATTTCCGTAAACTGTATTTATCATGCCACAGTCGATCATTTTTTACAGTAGGATCAGAGGCCACAAAGAACTAAAAATTGAAGAGAAAAAAAATAATAAATAAATAATTATTTAAGTAAATTTGCTTTCAATCTTAAATAATGGCATATCAAACTATCAGGTTGAATTAAATCAAATGCATGCATGAGAAAATCTGATTTCATATTTGAGTGAAATTTTTACTTGAAATTTAATCTTGATTATGACACATTTCACAAATCATGTAAATTAGTGCAGAGGCATCTGTGGTCATATAGACACATTCAAAGCCTTCATTCCCCACATTGAACTACATATATCATTATACAGGAATGTCTAAACATACCTCATCATGAGTGTCTTCAAGCTCCCCATCATAAATCCATCTCACCAAAGTACAATAAATAGGTTGGGCTACCTGAAAATATAACATTGACATAATAATAAATTACAAGTACTGTGGATAAATTCATTAATTGAAAATAGTGAGATGTGGAATAAGTGTACACAACACAGCTAATGTGGTGATCAACCCCCCCCTGAAAAACAGGATTTCAATTTTATTTAATATAGTTTGCTCATATTGCTAGTAGGAATAAGTATACAATTAACACTAGGATACCAACCCAAATTGGCACCAATGAATAATAGTCAATTTAGCTATTCTTCTATTAGAGTATGAAAGAGTGATCTCATGCAAAACCTATTAGTCAATACATACCATGGTTAGAATATGTTTGATTAGCGATGCTATAAATGGATCTCCATGTAACATATAGGAATACACAGATGATGATAAGGCACCTCCTTTTTTACCTGTAAAAGTTAAAATAACAAACCAATTACATATAAGGGTCTAAATTTATGAATAAATGAATTATCAGAAATATGGTTAAATAAAGTAAACACAAATTTATTGCATAAAGAGGATAATATCTAAACTTAATACATGTATAACTTTGTGTCTTGATTAAAATTGGGTAATAGATCTAGCTGATTCAAGATTTTTTTTCTTTTACATGACTTTACATCAATTTTTTTATTTAAATTAGCTGTAAGCAATTTATTGTGGAAAACAAACATTGTGTACAATACCAATGTTAGGATCAAGACAGAGTCATGAAATCTGTCAAAGTAAAAAATAAGTGTATTTCTTTAAACAGGAAGTAGATGAACACAGATCTGAAATCGAATCTCACTTTATCGCACCCTGCTGTATACCAAATATCAAGTGGCTGTGATTAGTAGTTGCTGAGAAAACTGTTATGAAAATTTCTTCCCCGCCTGTTCGCTGCCCGACATTCATCATTTTTAATATAACCCAGAAATTTCACTCTGTGAAATCCGGCCAAAAATCCAATCTGTGTTTAAGATACAAACAAGTTTTTAATGTTCTGTCTGTACAACTGAAAGTTTTATAAATTTGCAGTCCCATACCTTTACACCCATCCACCATAGCTGCCAGTGTTTTCAGTCTGTGTAAAGGTTCAAATGTCCAAACAAACAACTGTCTCAATGATAGCTCGTTACCACCCATCCCTATACCTTGGTCATGTTCCTGATGTAACTATAACAGAAAGGAAGAAATTTATTATAAAGGTACAAACAGCTGACTTAATGCAAGTTCATTAGACATTACCATCCATCCCAATACATGGTCATGTTCATTGTGTAACTTATAAAAGTTTCAAGTTAAGAAAAATGTTACTTAAGATAGACAAAATATGAAATAATTCTGACTGACAAAATATCAAATGGGCTTAACACATCTATGCTGAAAAGTGAAGAAAATAAGTAAAAGTAAACAAAATTGCTACGCGTAGCCATGTGTCCCCCGCCGCCGCATACAAGTTGTGTGGTATGTCAATTCAAGCAATATATTCTCTGAGAAACAATAGAAAAAGGTTGTCAAAATATGTCAAAATATCACCTATTAGCAGTACCCTATCAGTGTGTAAAGTTTCAGCAACATCTGTTCAGTAGTATCCGAGGAGTTGCACCCACAAAAATGTTTGATATGACAAAGTCCCATTTTTTGGACCACAAATCACAAATTTGTTAACAACTCGAAAACTGTAAATATTGTTTCATTTTTTTTTTCATATTATTATAGAGTACCTTTTGTTCTATCAGCCTACAAAATTTCAGAACCCTGTGCACCTAGGTAACCGAGATATTGGATGTCCTATATTTTGACCTTTCTTCCCTGTTTCCATGGATACGGCAGCCATTTTGAAATTTTCAAATATGGGATGATCATCTACTAACAGTACCCTATCAGTGTGTAAAGTTTCAGCAACATCTGTTCAGTAGTTTCCGAGGAGTTGCACCCACAAAAAACGTGACGGACGGACGGAGACAATTACTAAGTCCCTCTGACGCGTTGCAGCGGGGGACAAAAATGGTCCAATTAAGTTCAAAAGGCAGTAGGTGAGCATCAGTCCTAAAATTTAATTCCACGGCATGGGGCTCCATGTTAAAGCTTAATAGCAAATATCAAGAGGCTAATAGTAGTTGCCCAGAAAATTGTAACAAAAATTATTTCACACCCAACTGCCTGTCATCTGACTCTGTGAAATCCCGCAAAAATACAAAGAAACACATGAGAGGTTAAATTTTGAATGTCTGTGAACAAATCAAAAAATTTTCCAAGCTATTGTTTTACTATTCACACTTTCACAGTCTGTCATAATTTCAAATATGCAAAATCAATCTTTAATTTATCATTTTATAAACCTGAGCTTCCAGAACAGCAATAAGTCTGTAGTATTCTGTAAGTTCTTGCTGTAATGCTGCACAAAAACTCTGAAAAAAAAACATGCTAAAAAAATAAACTTTGTTATGTAAAATAAAGACAAAATAATATCAGGAGTTTATTGATCAATTTATACAAGACAGTCACAGATTGTCAACACAAATGTCTTACAATGTGAGAAATTTGAGTTTGAGGTATTTTCTTAATTCAATCACAAAGACCAACTTGACTAACATTTAACTGAAACCTTAATTCATAAAACAGGAACCTACCTGACCAACCAGCCCAAATGTTTTATCTACACTTTTAGTTTCTACATAATTTTTAATCTTCTTAAACAGCCATCCACATTCAGCAAGCTTCCCAACCAGCTGTCTTATAGCTTTTGGAATCCCTGCCTGAAATTTAAGAGAAATAGAAGAAACATCAAAATTTCTGAGTAAAACAGTATACTGTATAAGTATTACAATGGTAATAAATACTGGGTATTAATATTACTCTAAAATGTCCAAATAAAGAAGCACTTGGTTATAAACCAAAAACAGGAAGGGCTAAACCAAGTAAACCTTTTATAAGCAAAGGCACAAAACCTTTTATAAGCAAAGTTTTTGTGCTGTCATTGTGAATGATTTTTCTTTCAAAATTAAGTCATTCCATCACTTATTAAATCTTAAAATTACTGTTTAACCATACATATACATATTGTCGTCTTTTTTGGTTTTTCTTTTTTGTCGAGGAGCCTGAAGGACCTCCTTTTAAGCCTGATTTTGAATCATACTCATCATGCTCATTATACTGTATTTAAAATTTAGGACCAATTACAAACCAATGGTCACTTTGAAAGCTGTTGGCTGTTCTCCAATGCTGATTTCAAAATTGCTGATGATATATGAAGATTGTGTTCTTGCACTTAATTGACATCTCATGAGCTTCTATGTATTTCAAAATTATATAATTAATTTTAAATAAGAACATCTAAACTTACTTGTGAATCAATTCTGTAGGCATCTTTTGATGGATCAAACTTGATCCATTTACCATCAATGCCTTGGAAGGTGTATACAATATCTTTGATTAGTTCTGCTTCAGGAAGCTCATAGGAAGCTGTTTTAAAATATAAAGATTAATCTATTATTTAATTGAAAAAGAGTTCTTGTGCATAAACAACTAATATGATAAACATCCATGCAGATATGTTAGTCTTTCTATGCAAATTCTGAATTTTGATTAACATGACATTTAAATCAAACAAGCAAATATGTATTTCAAAATATGATTTAACTCTTTTATTGTGTTTAATCACAGTGCAAAATGTGCATTGTGTTACAAAACAAGAGCCAGGTGTTTTAAACATTATTTGTTCCTGATTATTTTACTACCACTATTTGTTTTTGTTGATGTTATATATTGAGATCAACTCAAAATTGTATAAAGATCATATTATAAACCATATATTATGTAAATTCAGTCAAGACTTATATGTTATGCCTCGGTCCCAGGCTCCTTTATAATTTGATTTCATCACTTAACATTTTTGAAAGTAGTCAAATTTACCCTAAAAACTAAGAAAAATCTGTCAAAGTAAAAAAAATCGAATCCCACATTATAATACCCCACCATGATGCTGTATACCAAATATCAAGTGGCTGTGATTAGTAGTTGTTGAGAAAAATGTTGTGAAATTTTCTCCCCTGCCAGCACACCCAACATTCATCATTTTATAACCCATTTTCACTCGGTAAATCCAGCCAAAAATGGCAGTACATGTACAAGAGAATTTCAACCAATTAAAGTGAGAGATATTACTACAAAACCTACTATTATCTCCCTTGTGTATAGGTATCCCAGATTCTATCACAGTTCTGGCTCCCCTTGGCAGTAATGCTGATTCTGTACCTAAAAAAATTAAAATGAAGAGATGATTTAATTAAAGTTTGTTTTTGCCTGTCTCCCCCCATTTCCCCCTAAAAGTTCTAATTTCAAAAGGCCATAACTCCCACAAAATTTTGGGGATCAAAATTTCCTGGTAATATGCAAACCTACATAAGGTGTCCTTCCTACTGTATATATCATGTTTTTTTGAATTCAGTTAAGTAGTTTCAGATGAGTTGCGCTGACAAGATGATAAATGAGGATTTTAAGCAAATTTCTAAGTTCAAAGGGCCATAACTGCCATAAAAATTTGAAGATCAAAATATCTTTGATATATGAACAACTACATATGGTTTCCTTCCTATATATCAAGATTGGTTGAATTTGATTCAGTAGTTTCAGAGGAGTTGGGCTGACAAACTTGGTGACAGACAGACGGACGGAGAGGACAAAAACAATATGTCTCCCCAATAAGGTGAGGGGAGACATAAATGCAGCAAAGTATAGAAGGATACACATTATCATTAGGTTGTATTTTCTGTTAACAATAATTTTGGTAGTAAGTAAATCAAATGAATATAAATATCAAATTTTCTCACCCCTGTCTGTGAGTGTTGAAGCTAATCTACTCCCCATACTCCTACTACTTCTATCAGGGTCTGCATAAGTAAATGTGGTACTGAAAAAAAACAGAAAATCCCTCATGTTTAAATAATTGTGATTACATGCACAGGACTATATTTCTAACTTCTTGCTTTGTTGTATGAAACAAATGATTTTTAGGTGCATTTTTTTTAATGCAACTTGGTTTCTTTAATTTAATCAATATTTTATGTTTATCTATGTGTATGAAGCATTCATGTATTAAAGCAGTAAATGTCTTTATTTTTCTTGTACCACTTAAATCATGATAATTGTTAACTCAATGTTATTCATAAAATTGCTAAGAATTTAACAGGTAAAAATAAATGAGGCATAGGAATGGATAACGCTATACTTACACAGGTAGCAACGACTGAGGTTTAGGTGTGGGGTCGTTGCTATGGATACCACTTATACTTACACAGGTAGGAATGACTGAGGTATAGGTGTGGGGTCGTTGCTATGGATACCACTGCGTATACTACTGATACCACTGCTACCAGATGAGTGTGTGATGGACTGTAGATTCGTGACATCACCAGATGGTGGTGAAGGGTGTTGTAGATGGCGTAAAGCTGGGTTGAAAGGTGTGGATGTGGCATGGGAGGATAGACCGCCTCCAAATACTGAACTCCCTAAACCACCCTAAGAAAAAAATAATCATCTATAAAATTGCTGCTTGAGAACAATGTTGTTTTCTCCTATGTGTTCTACTTTCACTTTTGACTGTATAAAGATAATTGCATTTATCTTTTTAGTTGTAACAGGATGTCCTTTTCTAAATCACATACAGAGATCAGAGATGAATCATTCACATTTTTCATTCCTGCTTTAATACATAATGAAAACAAGTACTAGAGTTTCTAATAAGTGTTCCATGCAGCTGTTTTTTTTTTCAATTTCTATTTCCTTGACTAAGGTATTTCACTAATCTATTTCCTCGCAACTTTCAAAGATTTTTTCCTTTCAAAATAAAGTTAAAGAGAAATTTAAAACATAAGAATTCCAATTTCTATCTTTGCATTAAAAATACCAACCCTAGTTGTTGAGGTTTCAGTTCTGTGAGAAGTATCAGCCAAAGACAGGAGAAGATGTAGAATGGCCCATCGGTTTCTTAGAATACCCTGAAAAATTGACAAAACAAATTGTAGACAGTTAATCTGCACGAAAACCTAGCACTTTGTATAACATAGGTCAAGTGTTGCTAAAACCTAGAGTAAATTGGAAAATCAAATTACCATTTACATCATATGCAAATGTAAAATTGTTTATTTGAACTTATTGGAAACAAGAATATGTAAAAAGACATAGTTCACCATCTCACAACATTTGGGATTAACATCATATGCAAATGTAAATTTGTTTACTTGAACTTATTGGAAATAAGAATATGTCCAAAAGACATAATGCCCCATCTCGCAACATTTGGAACAAACTGATGGACGAACAGACTTTAACACTATACAGCTATATGCCCCTTATTTACGTAAATAGGGCATAAAAAGATGACTGAGGAGTGGGGACGACCTGAAATTGATTCCCACCATTTTTTAAAAGAAGTTTGAGTAAGTGACATAAAGTTTTTTCTGTCCAATGTGAAATTAGGCAGATAGTGTACATGACAGAGCCTTGCCCACTAATTATTACAATCAATGCATTGTACCTGTGATTGTAATTTTCTATGAAGATCTGCAAATACTGCAGCATCACTTTCCCTTCCTCTTCTGACAACTGAAAAGGAATAAATTGTGAAAAATATTTTTTTTCATATATTTTTTTAAAATAAGATTTGTCAATAATGTTTGTTTTGATTTATTGTGGTTTCATTATTATTCGTGGGGTACTAATTTCATGGTTTTTGTGGGTAACAGTCAACCATGAAAATAAGCATCCAATGAAGTGTTATCTTAACATTAATTCCTATAAGCAACATGAGCAAACAATGAAATATTAAATCCAATGAAATGTCTTTTTTGGGATAAAACATGAAAATTGATAACCACAAAAAAATAAATGAATCCACAGAATTTTTGTTTGTTCAGTACCTAATGTTCAGATTGACATCTTAAAATTACACATGCAGCTTTGAAAATGGTCAGTCTGATAATATTTTTCTTTCTGTGGCTTATTGACAAAAGGTTGCCCATTGGCAACTTTTCTACATTAAAGGTTCTGGCTGTTTTCAATTACAAATTGGTGGATAATTTTGCCATTACTGCATATACATGTACCTGAATTTAAGTGAAGGGAAAATCCAAATGAATTTGTTTATATTAAGGTGATAAGGTTTAAAATTTAATCAAAGTTCTTAACATGTCTAAAACATGTAAATTACAATTATAATGTGAAAATTTCTTAACAGAAAGCTTGTGTTTGTATGCCCAACTGTTTCGATTTTTGGGTAGGGGGATTTTTTTTTTAATGCAGCAAATTTTCTGTAGCTGATAGTCTTACGTCTTCTTTTGATTCTTTCTGCAACTTGTATTTCATCACTTTCCACTAAAGGATCAACTTTGCTGAAAAAAAACATAGAAAGGCGTATTAGTTCTGCTGAACAATGATCCCAAGAATATGTCAGAAAGTTTAAGCATACACTGAATTTTAAAAAGAAAATGGATTAATGATTTGCACTGTTGCACTTTTACAAATTCACCTGTAGAAAATGAAAATGCACATATCTGCTTATTTAAACATTAATTGGTTTACATGTACATGTATTGTATTTGAACAACATAAATCAAAACATTCAACTACAAACTAATCATAGTATTAAAGTTTAAAACTTTTCAGCTAGCTTAATATTTGGATTTATCAATTCTGTACGGTAAATCCTACCTTCCTATGATTCTTAATGCATGTTGCAGCACAGGATGAATTGCATCTGTATAAGAAATAAAAATAAACAGGTTATTTAATTATATGTTTACTTTTTTTTTTAAAGAGTGACATATTATTTCTTGCCATTTATCAGATTAGGAGTTTAGGACATAAATTTTGAGTAAGTGACAGAATATTTTTACCTATCTGGATGACTGGGTGTACAGGACTGAAACCGAGTTACAGCCAAAATTTCCGGACGTCGGTGTTATTTTCCGGTGGACCTCGGAGTTTTCCGGTCAAAAACTCCGAGTTTCTACGGAGTTTTTTCTCGGAGTAATACGCGAACGTCCGAGGTAAACCCGGCGGGACTCCGAGGTACAACTCCGAAATTGCCCCAAAAACTCCGTGGTTCATTTTATTCTATTTGAAAATGACAATTGTATACGCCTGCAATTATTTCCAATTCACATTATTACGTCTCAGATGTCTTAAAATATGATGATTTTATTTAAAGTCTTGTTTATTTTTAAGTCTTACAACTCCGAAATCGCCCCCAAAAACTCCGTGGTTCATTTTATTCTTTTTGAAAAGGACAATTGTATACGCCTGCAATTATTTCCAATTCACATTATTACGTCTCAGATGTCTTAAAATATAATGATTTTATTTCAAGTCTTGTTTATTTTTTAAGTCTTACAACTCCGAAATCGCCCCCAAAAACTCCGTGGTTCATTTTATTCTATTTGAAAAGGACAATTGTATATGCCTGCAATTATTTCCAATTCACATTATTACGTCTCAGATGTCTTAAAATATGATGATTTTATTTCAAGTCTTGTTTATTTTTTAAGTCTTACAACTCCGAAATCGCCCCAAAAACTCCGTGGTTCATTTTATTCTATTTATTTCCAATTCACATTATAACGTCTCAGATGTCTTATATTTGTATTTTTTATAGGCTAATAAAATATTATGATTTTATTTCAAGTCTTGTTTATTTTTTAAGTCTTAAAGAAATATATCGGACGATATAGTATCAATCTTAGGACTTTTCCGTACGCAGTTCAAGCGACTGATTTTAAATTACAATATGATGAATACTTGATGGTTGAAAATGATAAATGAATAATTACGATATTTGGACGGGGTAATTAATAAATATCGGACAGCAAGTGGCCGGGGGAATTTATTTCACAACAGATTTCTCAGCAACTACTATAGCCTTTCAGTTTATAACAATGGCTTATTTTACGCCTGCCGATCTTATACGATGTCCGACGGGAAAAGGAAATACTAGTTTACGGCCTGTTAAGCATAAGAACCTTTATGCTAAAAATTAAGATTGTTAGTATCGTAAATCAGTAGATTAATAAACTGAATGGTAACATATCAGCTACATGGGTTGTCAAAAGGAGCCATGATGTTAATTGAATTCCTGAATTGCGGGTATTAGAAAACATACGCATGCATGTGCGTAAATAAATTTAAAAAATTCTAATGTCATATAAGTTGGTTCTATCCCGGGATCTATCAACGATTTAAGAAAACTTTTATGTGTACAGAAAATTCTTACAGAGACAATATAATCATAAAGTACATTTAAAGTTGTTCAATAATAAGATGTTTATTATGTGTATTACATGTAACTCAATTATTATCTTTTCTCTTCTATCTGTTTATTTCTTACTCATGCTGCCCTTATGGGCCCTTAATTGGACAATAAAATATGTTCTATGTTCTATTAGTCATTTTGATTTGTACCTCGTGTTTCACATTTGTATATTGTGTTCCTATACTACACGCATTTCCGCCTATACACCGACGTCCTGCTGATGTTGTCCTCGGGACTATGTCTAATAAACATAAGAGTCGCAACTTCCAATAAACAAAGGTGTTTCGACTATGTCCAATTAACAAAGGTTTCGTAACATGTATGGTAATAAAACAGTGTGATCATGTACTCGTGCAACCAAGGACTAAGTAACATAACAAGATGTATCTCACTTTTTTTTTATATAATTTCAATGAAAAACGTACATCACCAGTAATAACTAGACAATCTGTGATGCATCAAATAGTCTTGGTACTTCATAATATGCTAGTGTGACAAGTGAACAATGCATGGAGGAAAATAGATAAGAGTTTGTCCTGAGAAAATTAAAACTAAAATTTAGTTTAATTATCTCAGGTTTGTCATAAGACCGCTATCTACCAATTTCTCTTATTGTCCTCCTTTTGTCCTCCTTTGTTAAAAAGCACACACGGTATTTTTACTGTCATCAGATTTCCCGCATTAAACATTTACGATGTATAGGCGATGTCTAGCCCATGCGTGTGTTCTTGTCTTCAGCGACTGGTGCCGGCTCAAAGTTTTTAGTGTTTTGTTTCATTATTTTGCGTATTAGCAAATTATTTTTGTTATATTTTTCTAGGTATTTCTTCATGCGTATCTACAAACTACTTAAAATTGTTCCCATGCATGCTATTGTGTTGCATTGAATTTTGTAAGAACAATATTTTGTGAGTGATATTGGTGTAAGGAATTGCCGATTTTAACGTGGCAAACCCGTCCCATTTGCTATTTTTTGATTTCTGCTTATCAAGTACAGAATAACGACAGGGTAAGAGTATAATCGTGTAAAACGTTATCCCATGCAATTTTTTAAGTACCCTGTTGATTTAAATACTGAATTCCATGCACGTGCATCTATGATTTAGAAAAGGGGAGGGGGCCGCCTAAATTTGTCTGATGAAGACGAAAAGGGGAATGGGGGTTCGCGATGTTTTGCATTAAATCTGCTCGAAAATTAGAAAATTCTACTTAAGGATGGAGGATTCCAATACCGGCACCATGCATGATAGTCTTGATCTGCTTCTGCAAAAAGTAGGTTGTCTTTTCCCAATTTCTAAAGAGATGCGGAATAAGTATATACGCGTGAATACGACTAGACAAATAGATATCGGAATAGAAAATCCTGATGGAAAACAGTCGCTCAGTGCCTAAAAAAGTCATAACCATAAAACGCGCGTCGGGCGTAGCAAAATTTAAGTGTAATTTGATTACGTCAATGCACGATGTGGGTAAGTGCATGAGTGACAGTTTGCTGGTGGTTTATGCTCCATGCAGCGACGCCACGGTCACACTTGATTTCAATTGAGATAACGCTGTCAACGCAGATATTACATAGTAACCTGCTCTGCTATTGAAACTTTTTGTTGCAGATGAAATTGCACTGGCCTGCCCGGCCTGTTAAGTTTTTTTTTTCTATTCCATACACCAGTGATTGTGGATCCATGCAGCTATTAAAATACCCCCGCTTAAAAAATGGGGGGCGGGTTTATATTGTAATATGGTGTCTGTCCGTCTGTGTGTCTATGCGTTACACATCTAGGTACCTATCCCTGGTCTGTTACTTCCCCTTACCCCCCTCATTCATTCACAAGAACCTTTACGCAATCTTTGTTGTATATTGTATACTTGCACCTACCATTTTAGAATCTGATCGTTGGAAGCTTTGTAAAAATCCCTGCATGCATTTTTCAATCAGACTTGCATTTAAAGAAAATATGGGCCAAAAATGCCAAAAACGCAAAAACGCCTATTATATAAGTTTGTGTGGACAAATAGTTTATATGCAAGATCTGGACTTTTAGTATGCCACGCCGAATAACACTGTGACAATTTTTTGGTAGGTTGGGGATGAACTGGCTAAAAGAAAACAATTACATTTACAGGAATTTCCCTTTTATTGGTTTCAATATATAAAAATATAAGATATGCATCGATTCAAAGTCCACAGAAGGCATGTGTCATGAAATGCTAGTGTCCAAAGCTATTGACTATTCGCTTTGGACCTCCGACGTACAGGTTTCAACAAGTTGCGGTTGTATCGTATATATATTTGTATATATGCCCCATCTAATACGTACGTCCCAAGATTTGATTGAAACACTCCGACACATACAAGTGTAACATGAGGACACACAACAAAAAAACATATATTACAAATGACAGAATGAGCTAGTCAGACAGTATATAAAGTTAAAATAACGAATTCAGTTTATGTACAAACGATGCTATGTTGTTTAGAAGTTTGACATTACAGAGAGATAACATGCCACTCATCTTATTTTTATTTGGATTCATGCAATAGTACCTTGGTATATGTAAAAAAAAAAAAAAAACTGACAACGTACGTCCCAAAATGTTGCGATATGAGGCATTATGTCTTTTTATCATATCCTTCTTTTAATCTTTTTTGGGGCGGAGTATTATTTGTGAGCTATGACTTACAATTTTCGGGGCATAATAATTTAATACAATATGATTTTACATGTATAATTGGGTCAAGAAAAAACTAAAATATATATATATATAGTCTGTTCAGAGCCATACCAGTATTATATTAAATTAACAATATACATGTACTTTACTGATCGGCGGTTCCTGACCAGTTATTCCAGAAAATCTACATGAGAATAACAGAATGTTCGAAGGAAAGCCCATTAAGCGACTGGGAAGTGTGCCACAGGCAACCCTGCATAAAGGGTTCCTTCCCCCGGGTCAGTATACACCCCCCCCCGATGGATTAGCCACTGAAGCTATAACCCAGTGACAGTCTAATTTTTATACGACCGCAAAAATCTGCGGACGTATTTTTAAAAATGGTATGATGCTGTCGTCGTCGTCGTCGTTGTCCCGATCTTAAGTGTTCCCACAATTACTTTATAGTTCTAGTTGTACTTCGGTATCTCGAGATCGAGGTGGATGCATAGATATACATGCATATAATTCATTGTAATAAAGGTATTAGTGTAAGATGTATTTTTACGATGCCAAACCATTTCACTGAGTAATTTGGTATTATAGTAAACGAAGCGCTCACTCGGGAACGCTTGTAAAAATCTATTGTCTCGACCTTATTAGTTTTGTTTTCTCTAAGTTCGATTACTTGTCTTATATTGATAATATTATTTTTTTTACATTAAAACAATAACTAATAAGTCAGTATCGATGAAATAATTTACTTTCGGCCGGGTTTATAATTTATAAAGAAATAAAATCCTCGGTATTTCAAAATAAAAATATCTGGTTTGAATACTAATATTCCAATTAACAAAACTGCTACACGATACATCACCAATTCAATAAACAACACATCACGCTCTGATGGAGTCATCCCTAATTGTACCCCATAGCAAACGGCGGCCAGGTCAATCTATCACCAGAGGGAGCGTCTATCAACACTGACCTCTATACTATCGCGCTAAGGATCATGGGAAATATTTTAATGATATTCAATCCCCGAATTCGGGGATATTACCCACAATCCTTAGCGCGATAGTATAGAGGTTAGTGTTGACAGACGCTCCCTCTGGTGATAGATTGGCGGCCAGGTGTATTGATTTTCTACCTGTGTGAATTGTGTGCTAGCCGGAAGAAGTTTATCTGCAAATCAAATACACAAAGCTTTCAACGGTTTTAACAAAAAGTAGCTCAGTTTATTTAATGAAATGTTTTTGTGGTAAGGTTAGTACTTATTGACGGGGAGTCACTGTCTATACACACTCTAAAAGTACACGTTTCAAAATGCATGATGTAAAAAAAAATCGAAGGACCCAAAAGCGTAGCAACATATATCTGGGTTTGGAGTTTTAAATGATTCTTCATCCAGATCCTGTGATGCATACTCGTACAGTTAGCGTCATCACAGGAGGGGATCCGTGTGTTCTCTAAATATTTAAAGGTACCGAGGTGTGAGGCTCGTATAATATTCATATACCCCCCCCCCCCCCCCCCCCCCCGACAAAGGACATCTATTCATTATGCAAAATCATTGTGTGACATAGTCCATGTATAATAACATGCAGATACTCTGTAATTTACACAATTTATACGAAGAAAACATTCACAGATACATTCTCAGCGCTTCAATGTTTTTACTTTGGTATATAAGACAATAAATGCATTCTATTTATACATTTTCGAATCGCACATACATTTTTTTATACTCGAAAGGAGATTGCCATTTTACTGGCATGACTGGTGGCTAAAATAAATTAGATGCCCGAATAACAGAAACAATCACAGGACAAATTGAAAGAGAATAATAAGTAAACAAAAATAGAATTTTATTAATCATTTTAGAAATACTCTCACCGAGACTCTAAGACTATTGCGTATCCTAAATTTTTCAAACGGGAGGGCGCGCACCCGTTCTAAATCCGCCTTTGAGACTGCACATTCCAGAAAGTTTAAGGATGGATTGTATTTAGTTGTGAATTTACCACAATTTTTTTTTTAGAAAGACGGTACTACACAATTTAACAAAAGTTTTAAATTACACGTTAATGGATATTTTTATTATTGAAATACAGATTTCCGTTTCACTCATTCTTGGTGTATTTTTATCGTTCATGTCCTAAAAATTTACCAGCGCATGGACAGTTGTTCACGAACTTTGCTTGTGAATTGAAATATCACGGAGAAGTGAAACCCATGGAAAAGCACGATGAGAAGTTGGTATACATTACATTTGTGACAAGTACACCTTTCATTGTATGCAGCGTATCGTCTTTCCATATCATCAGTGTTGCATATAACCTCAAAAAAGTAAATTATCTGTCTTCTTCCTAATGAAAGCTACCCCCCTTTTTTTAGCACCACGCTAGGCATAATTATTGCGAACACATGTATTGTAATGTTGTCCATAGTGCCTACTCTGGTGATAATAAAAATCAAATAAACTTATCTGAACTTAACTTATATCTGAAAAATCGTGAACTTAATTACACTATAAGTAATTTTATGGAAGACTTCATGTGGGCCCATAGATATATATCACAACTGTTATCATTAACACAGACAAACTGGGGAAGTTTAAAAATTGTACGTGTATGTAGTTGTCAAAAAAAAAAAGACAAAAATCAGCAGTCTAATCGTAGTCCCTTGTCTACTTACCAAATTTACCGTAAGCAACGCGAAGGATGAGCAGCAACAAAAGTAAATGCTTTATATCCTTCCGGGTCACATTGGTTACTCTGCTTTTAGTTGATTTTTGTGTTGTTTTTCTTTCATTTGTATCTAAGAAATGTCGCTCTGAATTTTCTATATATATTTTTTTTATCCCCTTTTTCTCTCGACGCCGTGAAAAACTATATTCTACATCTATGTATTCTACAGCGTAAAATTTAGTGGCAGTTCAGTATCAATAAGTTAACAATCATGTCCTATGTTTATTTTGTTTATTGTAGAAATCAATCATCAATATTTATACAATAAACAATGTGAGATCGGTTCTTAATATACAGGTGCGATAAACGATCAGGTTAGATTATTTTGTATACTGAGGTATGCGTTCGGATTCTCTGTTGAAACATGCATGGTGTAATTGTATAAGGGTGAACACTTTGAATATAAATCGGAGTTAACTGTGATTTTTCACTGATGACTAATTTTGGAAAATTTCTTTTCTTAAACAGTAACATTCATATTTCAGGAAAATTTCATATTTTCAGATATAACAGAATTAGATGAATATGTCTTAGGCCTTCGAAGTCTCGTTTACAATTTTATATATTATTATTATAACGGCACTTAAAAAAAATCTATTTTGGGTGACCGAGCCTGTTAGTATTTAACGACCTATAGCTAGTCCTGGGATCTGATTCGTCCACATCAAATCTATTCGTAGTTCGTCGCAAAATGCATGAAAGAAAAAGGATGCGTGCGAGAGAATTTGTTCATATGCTTCTGTTTATAAAATTGGCGTTTTGGTGCGCGCATTCAGATTTTTATAAGAGCAAGAAATTTTAAACATGAACATATCCAAAAGACATAACCCACATAACTATGATGTTGGTGAGAAGGGTACTAATGCATGATGATCTCTGATTTGCTCATATCCTGACACATGCCTGATGTGTATATGTATATAAATTTTCACGATAATACCATAATTCCTTCAAGGTAAAGTAACTTCGACCTGTAGGTACCCCCTGGTGGAACAGGCGGACGAGAGAATCACAACACTATATAAAGATCTTGAAAAAAAAAGAAATTGTTCCTTTATTTACATACATGTACTTCTTACATGATTCATGAAAAGCACATCGATTTTACGCATTTTAAAGTTACATATTTTAAGTAAAAATGTTACATTTTAAGTTACATTTTCATGGGAAAAAAACAAATTAAAACAGTGGTGTTAAAAAAGACATTGTTAACGTAACAGGGTTTAGACGCGAGAGGCATGGGAGACGGGGCGGTAAAAAACTACCAAGCGGCTAATCGAACCCAAAATCGGACAAACTAGCTAGGAATTAATTTGGCGTGGCAACATATAGGGACTGAAAATGAAGAGTGACAGTAAATTTGAATACCAGCGGTAAAGATAAGAGTTGATTGAGATGAAAATATAGCCTATTTGTCGCACTTCTTATTGGTGGTTATTGCTCTCTTCACACAGGTCAGAGACAAAGCTTTCCGGTTATAGATACCTCGCTAAAGAGGACAACCCTATTTGGCTATTTAGCTATCAGTATATGGTATGTCTTTGACTATCCGCCTTGTGGGCTGAGCTTTAACCCGAAGTTTGTCTTAGGGTTTTGGTCTTCATCAACCGGATTTGAAACACTGGATTGAGAATTGCAGCTCGACGGATGTGCATGCTATAGCAAGCAGGAACTGCTTTACCGAGATCATTCCCGTTAAGAGTTGATTTCTCTTCGGTTAATTTTGTTTGTGTTTTTTGTTTTTGTTTCATCGTGCTGTTCGTTCGTGTTTACTATTTTTTTCAATATTATATATAGTATTATTCCATACGTATGTGCAAGTTATAAAGAAAGACAATGGAAAAGTATACTTGGCCAACAGTAACTTATAAGACGTGTAAGTTACGAAAAATATTCGAAAAAGGAAGCCGTCAAATTAAGCAACGAGGATATCTATTATTTGCAACTTACGCAGAGAGAAACCTGAATAGGTGTAATAATTAAACAACAGAGGACAGTCGTACAATTTGATGTCGGTATAATCAACTATTCGGATTTCGGGCATAATCCCGCTTAAGGATTTTTTGTTCAATCGCCGTTTACAAGTCTTTGTCAATTATATATAGGAAGACGTCAGTCATTCGTAATTAAGGTTTTGCCGTTCTGCACTTGCCGATTAACTGAGCTGCAAACAATAATTTTAAAACAAGTTATCAGTATAGTCGGGTACGTATTTTTGTTCTATTCTAGTACCCTCTTTTTTCAAAATCAATTCAATGTCTCTTTAATCTCCCGCCGCGTTTTATCCAGTGTGCAGTCCAAAATTAACTCCGTGTCAGTGAGGTGTCGGTCTGGTCTGACGACCTTCTGCTCCCTTGAACGTTTTCTGTCGTATTCATGCAGTTGATTGTCATGCCATGCTATGCGCGATGACCTTGTTGTAATTACGATTTTTTTTTCAGAATTTTTAGAAAGAAACAGTTCATAAAGTATGTCTTAGACAATAATTAGATAAATAAATCGATATGATTTTCTCAGCGTATGTCAAGTGCTTAAATCTCCTTTAGGTTTAACAAAGAATTATAACTTATAAGACAAGTTACGAAAAATATTCGAAAAAGGAAGCCGTCAAATTAAGCAACGAGGATATCTATTATTTGCAACTTACGCAGAGAGAAACCTGAATAGGTGTAATAATTAAACAACAGAGGACAGTCGTACAATTTGATGTCGGTATAATCCACTATTCGGATTTCGGGCATAATCCCGCTTAAGGATTTTTTGTTCAATCGCCGTTTACAAGTCTTTGTCAATTATATATAGGAAGACGTCAGTCATTCGTAATTAAGGTTTTGCCGTTCTGCACTTGCCGATTAACTGAGCTGCAAACAATAATTTAAAACAAGTTATCAGTATAGTCGGGTACGTATTTTTGTTCTATTCTAGTACCCTCTTTTTTCAAAATCAATTCAATGTCTCTTTAATCTCCCGCCGCGTTTTATCCAGTGTGCAGTCCAAAATTAACTCCGTGTCAGTGAGGTGTCGGTCTGGTCTGACGACCTTCCGCTCCCTTGAAAGTTTTCTGTCGTATTCATGCAGTTGATTGTCATGCCATGCTATGCGCGATGACCTTGTTGTAATTACGATATTTTTTTTCAGAATTTTTAGAAAGAAACAGTTTATAAAGTATGTCTTAGACAATAATTAGTTAAATAAATCGATATGATTTTCTCAGCGTATGTCAAGTGCTTAAATCTCCTTTAGGTTTAACAAAGAATTATAACGAAACAACTGGAAAATAACAAATTTGCGGATATCCCAATTTGCCATACAAGAATATACTACAAAATGCCGACATAGTCACGGAAACACGATTGTTAATATTTAGTTATTTGTCGACGGTTTCTTTTCCACGGAACAAAAAACTCCGATAATTTTGGCGGCCGAACTCCGCGGACCGGAAAACTCCGAGGTTATTGTGAATAATCGGAGTTTTTTCTCGGATCTTCCGCGATTTTTCCGAGGTAAATCCCGGAAAAAAATCGTCAGTTTCCGGGTAACTCGGAGTTTCCCGGACCTCCGACGTCCGCAATTCCTGGCTGTAACTCGGTTTCAGTCCTGTACAAGGTCTAAAAGTTAAAATGTTTGTCTTTTTGACTTTTAAAATACCCACAGTAATACTCTTGCAATTGCATGTACATAATAAATTTGATAGAAAATTCCTTGTATAAACATGACTGTGATGTTTACATTTCCTGTACCTTCTTAAATAAAACAATGACACTTCTAAAACATTGTTTATGACCGTGATGTTCCATCAAGAAACATTTGACATATGTCAATAAACTTGCAACTTTTTCAGTTTTTGTTTGTGCATGTTTTACACTGGCAAAGGGGAGTGACACAAGCAATGTACATCATGTGGAAATTTGATTTGTTACCTTCTGAAAGGCCTGTTATTTTACAACACAACTTCTGTAACAATAATGTTTCGGGGTCATTGTATCCCCTTCTTTCCATATCACAAAATTAAATGTGCCAGATTTTGACCATTTGTTGTTTTGCCGCGCTACGGGCACTGCGCATGCTAAGAAAAGCTACAAACTTTGTTTCGAACTTACAAATTGTAATATGATAAGAGCAAATTCTTAACCTCTGAATTTCCTTAGTTATTCAAACTTGAACTAAAATTGCGGGTAACACATTTACGCTCCCTTATCGATAGAAAATTATGAATTGTATTTTAATTCAGCAACAAAATTTAGGGCACGTCTCAAAACCAATATATAATATAGTCCAGTTATTTTCGGTCCTACTAACAAGCGTCCGGTCGCGTCTGTTACATCCGACAGAGTAAAATGCGTCAGGTGGTAACGTACATGTGTATAGAGAGCGTCAGGAATATATAAGGCACAGTAGTATGTAAAAAGCGCTCGACATAATAAAATTATGTTACCTTAATTGTGTCCGTTTATATTTTTTGTTTTCAATAAACTTAGTTTACTTTAGTAATTAGATTTTTTTAACAATGCTGAAATAGGGAAGGTTATAACAAAATTACCGAACTTGGATGATCAAGCGAAGAGACAAAACAAGGAAGACATACCGGGAAAATTTGAAGACTGCAATGGTCCTGACTTGGTCACAGGCATTTCAAAAGAAATCGCGGGCTAAACCAGGTTTATAGTAAATTAATAACATAGTAAATAATGACTGAGGTCTTAAAAAAGTGCACTTGACAAATGATATGATCCCCATGAATGTGCGACAAAAAAATACACAATGAAAGGCTGCCAAAAAAAAACAAACAAAAAACGGATAAGGCAACGCTAAATTGATTCATCTTTTAAGGACAGAAGATTCAACTCTTTATTAATAAATTTTGTAGATGAAAATCACATTTTTTTATTTAAAAAATCATTAACTTTGATGTGTGAGCAAGGCACAAAGGAGAATCTAATTGCCGATTAAAATATCAAATTTATTTACCGACTGATGTTAGAAATTTCACTAGTAAGAATTCAACGAAAATTTGGTTGTGCAAGGTTTTTCTCAGACTCCCCACGTCCCCTCGGTCGTTACACTAATCACTGCACCAGGCTTTTCGGACTATATGATGAACTTTTGTGACCCCATAGTACCCCATTGTGACCCCAGTTCTCTATTTCAGATACATGACAAGTTCAGAAATGTTAATTCGGAAATGATATTATATCATAAGCGGTCCGTGTAACACTTAACAATTTAAAATTCTAAACTTTTAAAGCATTTTTAATGTTTGAATTTTAAAATAAAAAGTTAAAATTTCAAATTTCTAAAATGTTAATATTTTGAAAACTTATCAAAAAAATCAAATTTTCAAAAATTCTAAACTAGTTACAACGTCAATCTTTTTACCAAATTTTCAAAAATAATGAATGTTTGATTATTTCGGATTGTTTGAATTTTTTCTAACATTAGGAATGAAATCCATATTCTTGATCAGTATGAAGGTGGGGGTGGAAAGGGGGGACGGTGATACGGTGGCTGAAGGGGCGGGGAGCGGTGATTGAAGGGGCGGGGAGCGGTGTTAAAATAGACGGGGGACGGTGGTGGAACAGGCGGTGGTAATCTAGCATGGTCGGTGGTGTAGCCGTTTTAGATTTTTGTACATGCTTCATAATTGTGTCTTTATTGTATGTTCTTATTCTATTATGATAGAATCTGTATTTTGCTTGCCAAAATTAACATTAAGTGATGTTTTAATGCGCATTTTTTTTAATCGGAATCGCAAGCTACCAGACGGTCACATCAATGCACTTTTATGCTTTAGGGAACAACACGGAAAGGGTGTTAGGCATAGAAGTGTAAGGTCATAAATTGTGATTCATAAAAATTGTAATTTTTGTGAACACTAAGTACAAAATTTTTACGTATTTTCACATGGAAGAGGTAGGTTTTATGCCATAAAACTTGGTTCAACCCAACGGTTGCTTTGAATGCCTATTCCAAGTCAGGACCATTGCGATCCTCCATTTCCCCGGTGTGCTTGCCTTGATTTGTCTTTTCCAATGGACATTTGAGATTGATCCTTCAAGTTCGATAGTTTTTTATTACCTTTATTCTTTAAACAAGAGGCTCCCAGGAGCCTAAATCGCTCACCTGGTCTTGATGTCAACCCTATATTTTGTAGAGCTAAATAAGCTGAACATTTAAGCAAGAAACAGTTTTTCTTTATCTACTATAGTTTTCATTCTGTAGGCCAAAAACACAAAACTCGTTATTTTAGGAGCCGTAACCCCTATAAGGGGTCATCTGACAACTTCGACCCTATGGAGACTTTTGTGGAGCTTTATGCGCTGAACATTTAAGCAAGCAACAGCTTTTCTCTATCTGCTATAGTTTTCATTCTAAAGGCCAAAAACATGAAAAAGGTTATTTTAAGGGCCATTACCCTTATTAAGGGTCATCTGACAACTTCCATCCTATTGAGACTTTTGTCGAGCTATAAATAAACTGAACATTTAAGCAAGCAACAGCTTTTCTCTATCTGCAATAGTTTTCATTCTATAGGCCAAAAACATGAAAAAGGTTATTTTAAGGGCCATAACCCTTATTAAGGGTCATCTGACAACTTCCGTCCTATTGAGACTTTTGTCGAGCTATAAATAAACTGAACATTTAAGCAAGCAACAGCTTTTCTCTATCTGCAATAGTTTTCATTCTATAGGCCAAAAACATAAAAAAACATCATTTTAGGGGCCGTAACCCCTATTAAGGGTCATCTGACAACTTCGATCCTATTGAGACTTTTGTAGAGCTAAATGAACTGAACAGTTAAGCAAGCAACAGCTTCTCTCAATCTACAATAGTTTTCATTCCATAAGCCAAAAACATGAAAAAAACATTATTTTAGGGGCCGTAACCCCTATAAGGGGTCATCTGCAAACTTCGACCCTATGGAGACTTTTGTAGAGCTAACTAAGCTGAATATTTAAGCAAGCAACAGCTTTTTTCTATCTGCAATAGTTTTCATACTATAGGGCAAAACATGAAAAACCGCTAAAGCCTATTTTTCACCTTTATGGGGCTGTAACCCCTAGAAGGGGTCATCTGACAATTTGGACCAAATGGAGACTATAGTAGAACTTTTGATGCTGAAGCAGTAGGGTGGCATCAGATTTCATCTATCTCTTATACTTTTTGATTTACAAGCCAAAAACAGTAGTCTGACCCCCCTGGTCTATTTTTTACAACGGCGGCCTTGTTTTTCGACGGACGGATCAAAAATCCCCACGCAAGTTTTTGTGCAGGATACCCTAAAGTACCACCAGACCAAATTTGGTTTGAATCTGTTCAGTAGTTTCAGAGGAGAAGTTTGAAAAAGTTTACAGACGACGACGACGACGGAAGTGATGGCAATAGCTCACATGGAACAGGTGAGCTGAAAAGTGACATCAAAGTCAGAACACACAGTCGCATAAAGAAATATACATGTATGTCTGCGATATGTGGGTTTAATTTTGACATGTTTTACGAAATTATGAATATTAAATAGTGGATACATGTTGAAAAAGAACAAACAACATTTCTTTAATAAACTGTTTTTATGTATATTGTGGGCATTGTGTGCATTTTTGATACGCACAATCACTCCATATATATCCTTCTTTTTTTCTAACGGTTTAAATTGATAAAGAAAACAAATCCGTTTTTATGAAATCTGATGGTTTATCTAAGCTCTAAGGTTTTTCCTAGCCCAAACACAGTTTGATCTTAGTCATAATTTCTTTTCACGTTCGGCATTTTTGATTTTATTGTTATTTTACGCTCTTTACATTCGTATAGTGTTCGGAATTTTCAATTTGGATTTTTTGGTAGAATGCCTTTGCACGATAAGCCTTGAATAGACGAAACACGCGTCAGACGTATTGTCTGGAACTTTGCTGTAATTTTTATTTATTTTTACTATAATCAACTGTAACGTACACCATTTAACTAAAGTCATTAATTTACCGAAAATGGCTGGCGCATATTAAGGCAGTCTTGGTTGATAGACTGTCTAATATTGGTATCCTTGAAAAAAGTGGCAGGTAACAGCGTAGTTTTCGGTCAATGGTCATGATCATCTAGAGAATACCGTTCGGGGTAGATCGAGACTTGAGGCAAGTATCTGCCACAAATAGTTATCATGTTCCAAGCGTTTTTATCATGTTTTAGGGACCTTTATATAAAGTCTTATAAGGATACGTTGTGAAAATAACTGGCCACGGGTGAAATTATAGGGACGGGGTGCGGGGAGAAACTTCAAAGGGGGCGGGGAGCGGTGAGATAGGGGGCGGTGAGCGGGGAGATAGGGGGCGGGGAACGGGGGGAAAGGAGGCGGGGAGCGGGGATTCAATACCCCCCTTTCCACCCCCCATGAAGCTTAAACCCCGTTTACACGATCAATGTTTTCCATCAAAAACGTTGACCAAGTTTTCTTTGACAAACTCTTTTTACCATGTAAACATGTCAAAAACTTTGACAAAGAAATTTGAAGGACTTTGACAGAATAGAACCTCATCCTATTTTTCTGAAAACTTGGATGGACTTTGACGGGAATTGACCAATCAGAATATGTTATTGAACTTTATATCAGAATATTTTGTAAACAAAGCACATGGCATAATGGCAGGAAAGAAAGTAACAAGAGTAACAATTTTTCTATGGTCAAATAATATTATTGATGACTTGATGGAAACTAATATGAAATCTCTTATTTCTCTATAACAGGTAAATTTCTTTTAGAAATGTTTAAACATTCTCATGTAGCTTTTGTAAAAGTACTAGTAGTACACAGGCAAAATGTTGACTGCGTTTAACGTGCGTCTGGCGTACGTTAAACGCATGTCATCTGACGCATATAAAATTGGCGTTTCTAACCGCGTACGTCTGACGCACGTCAAAAAATTATCTTGGCAATATTTTTATTTCATAATAAAACACACTAAATAAATAACTTACTAACTTCATACATTTTAGGAAACTATATGTCTGACATATGGTAAACGTACGTTTACCGCACGTTTAAAAAACGTACGTCTGACATATGTTTTTACAATAATTTGACGTACGTTTACCATACAGCGGTTAGAAACATATGTTTAACGTACGTTTATGCACTACGTCAGACACACGTTTTTATTAACGTACGTCAGACGTATGTCTTAATTTTGCCTGTGTATTCATTGGCATTTTCAACTTCTAATTCCTAAATCAAAGTGTTTGTTCAACATGCAGGCCGTTTTGGTCTGCTGCAATTTTCTAATTTAGAAGTAAATGCACATAAAATGAAATTATAATTACAATATAGAGTCCCCACACTTAAGCCACTATAAATAGCAGAAAGCCATCAAAAAAGTTTAATCGTGTAAACAGTTACTTTGACAAAGTTTTCTTTGTCCAACTTTTTCATCAAAAACTTGGACAAAGATGTTTGATGAAAAACTTTGATCGTGTAAACGGGGCTTAAATAGACATACAAAATGTCTGCCATAGAAAACCACGAAGATGCAATTCGGTTAATGGTTGAGGAGCATGGGTATATTTGTGCAGATGTATCCTGTGCATTAAAGACGTCTTTCAACGTAACAAAAGGTATGTTTAAAGATCGGATCAATATTTGACATCATTAAATTTAATCATTTCTGTGGGGAAATGCACAGTCATGAACATGCAGTTGATGACTAATTCACTTGTTTGATGTTCCATGTGCATATTTAGTTGATCGCACACAATATAATCAAATGAAAAATTTATCTTATCTTTCAATGAATAAATTTTTTTTATCATTGTCAATTCTTATATCTATATACATGCATGTATACAGTCCCTGTGCACATCTATACAATGACATCGCGTACATTTACTTGTTGGTGTCAGTTTGGTACTCGGGGGGGGGGGGGGGGGGGGGGGGTGCTTCCTTTATACAGGTGATAGATGATAAGGTTACCACAAAATGGATTTCGTTCATATTATAGATCAAATGCCAATGAGCATTAGACAGGTCGTAAATGACATAATAAATTCAGTCCTTTAACTCTGTTGATGATCTGATGCAACATGTATTTACCATCCCAAATTTTTGTCGGTGCCAGCTGCTTACCCCTAACACTAAATAGGTGCAGTGAACCCCCCCCCCCCCCCCCCCCCGAGTTTTGGTAACGTCAAACTACGTTTTAATATTTTTTCGGTGTTTTACCCGGTAATCGGGAGTTGTCTTGTTTCTCTGAAAGAAAAGTGCTGATGGAATCTTGATGGGTGATATTCATTTCTTATTTACCGATGGATATGTTTGCTTTCAGTTTGCTCTTTCTTATTGTACTTTTTGTCGTTTTTAAAGTTTTTTTTTCTGAAATTGAAATGTTACCAAAAGTCATGCAATTTCCCGTAGGCCTACATATCCGAAAATTGTTATAATAATTGCAAAATCTGCCTTTTTTAATGGCTTTGCGTATAGAAATTCTGACATAAGTTTGCTTTAATCTAGTAATTTTCATCCTCACGAGTCAGGGGCCCTGGGTACACTTGCGATCCGTGGGACCCATGACGCCTGACTTGGAAGGATGCTTATTTTCCACCTCGATTTACCCGTAATTATCAGTTGTTCGCTATTTGGAACTACATGTACATGTACTTTTGCGGTTTCAATGGTTGGCCTGTTAAAATAGACCCGTTTTATTTTCAGTCAAATATTCGAATTTCCAACGTTCAAAATTGGAAATATTTAACAATGAATCGAATTCAATATTATTGAAAATTTGGTAAAAAGATTAACGTTGTAACTAGTTTTGAATTTTTGAAAATTTGATTCTTTGGATAAGTTTTCAAAATATTAACATTTTAGAAATTTGAAATTTTAACTTTTTATCTAAAAATTCAAAAAAATGCTTTAAAAATTTAGAATTTTAAATTGTGAAGTGTTACACGGACCATAAGCCTACTGAGAAGGATTTTGGGTTTTTCTCTAATGTTAAGGTAAACAAATGCAAGAGGTAGATAATCAATTGCACGTGCAATTACGCTGGGATAGAAATTTTTCCTAGAGGAGAGTATTTTTTCTATAACTGTTGTGCAATATCATCTATTTCTCGCGAAATGAGACTATTTTGGCGAATCACACTACACACGATTTCAAGAAATTTGATTGGCTGTCCGTGCAAGACACTGCAGTTGCTTACTTTTGTTTGAACACCTGTTGATCTCGCTTGAATAAAAGGACAAACAAATTAATATATCAAAAATGCACAAAAACGTTTTATTTATGTTTAAAAGTCAGTTTTTAGTCAAAATTTAAAATAAAAAGGTGGTACTTTTCTATTTGATTACTTTTTTTCACATGTTTGATAAACAAAATAGGTCTAGGATGGTTTCCAATGAGTTATAATTAAATAAGTATTTTGGGGGACCTTTACTTTCATGTTAGACGGTTAGAGAAAACGTTTTCTTAGCAACTATCTTATGATTACCACAGCTTTTTGATATTTGGTAATCAGCATAAGCATGAGGTCCCATACTGAGGGATTTATTTTCAGGTCTGTGAATTTTCTACTTAATGTTAAAAACAAAATTTGACCATTTCTGTCTTTGACCCATTTTTCATGTTGGAGTAATTGAATAGGTATGTCGTATACATTTGTTTAGAATTAACAAAATGATAGTAGATTATGTAAGTAAAAAATAAGCACAAGACTCACTAGGCAAGACTATGACTCACCATCGCAAGAGTTGACTGTTCAAGTAACAGTCGAACAGGACCCGTCTACAACCAAGCGGAAGTTCAGGTGTGAATTCGGGAGCATTTATTGTACACAGTAATTTTGCTTCGCTCACCTAAACATTTGTTACGAAAGTTGTAATTTGGCTCCTCCTATCTGAGAATTTGGTTAGCTAAATTAAAAGGTCAACAATGTTGAATCATACATTATACATTAACTGGTGTATCGATAAATGAAATGTAGTGCACATTTATATCGCATTTATATGGGGACATGAAGATATACCTATTACTTTAGACAATCTGTATAACAACAATACATTAATGATGTACAAATTTCAGTTTTGCATCGAACAGGGGCTTGAATTTTTGTCGACATTTATGACCGAAATGGACTCTTGTTACCCAGTTCTATATCATGAATGTGGAACTCAGTAATTGCACAGTACAATTATTTCATTCTGCTGGTCTCCCAAAAACATTCACCAAAATGAAAGCTTAAAAATAATACCAAATATCAAAATGAAAAACTAACGGAGTGATATGACACTATATAACTGTAATAAAGTGCACACTCAGTGTAATAGACCGGATGGACCATAAAAGGGACAAAGACTATATAAAGTGGATAGCCACACGCTGACAACGCCGCTGTTAGCTTGATATCTACATACAGAAAATTTTTAAACCAAAGTCATATATTAAAAAATCTCGTTCTTACTGCACTGCAAAACTATTTAAAAAAATACCATCAAGAATACAAGAATACAAGAATACAAGTTTATTGACCAATTATGGACCCTCAAGGGGCAATGACAGTACAAACAATAATAATGAAGAATCGTATACATTGTATCAATTATAAATAAATAATTTATTACAATTGAGAGTACAGTTTATATATCTAGTACATGTATATAGTTACAAATAAGATAAATGGTAATTGTTATTTTATACTTTATATTATCTCAGACTCCAGAAGGAACTTACAAAGTGAGTTAAGAACAGTTATATTTTCACAGTTAAATGTCCAAAGTAATTTGTGGAATGGAGATAATTGGTAAAAATTCTTATTTGATTCTTTTATGATATCAAATAAGATATTTCTAGAACCTGAAAATTTGGTGCAGTTATTAAAGAAATGAGATTCATCTTCAACTTCAGAGTTACTACAGTGGTCACAAATTCGTTCCTCAATAGATGTTTGGGTTTGTTATATCTACCCAATTCTATTTTTAATTTGTGACAGCTAATTTTGAATTTAGTAATACACCTTCTGAGTTTTGGTTCAGTAATAAGATCAAGATATTTTTCATATCCAAAATTTGTTTTAATCTTAACATAAGTTCTCAATTTTCCATTTTCATTTATCAATTTGTCTCTGTGGTTGTACCAAGTTTCAGTATAAATATTCCTTAAATCTGTTTTGATGGTGTGTTTGAAAAATGAATTTGATTTGTTTCTATATTTGTTCCCTCCTGGAGTCTTAAGTAAATTAAAAACATTAAAAATTGCTGAAAACCATGATTTACCTCCTGCCTCATGTATATTTTGGGATTCTAAATAAGCATCTTTTAATAAACCTGATGGTATGTTTTCCATCCGATACCAATAGTTTATACTGGCTTTAAAACCATCTAAAATAATTGGAAATCTACCAACTTCTGACATTATACCAAAATTCGAACCTTTTTGTGAATCCCAAGAATGTATTTAATAAATTGTAAATCCATTTTAGAAGATGGTGAGAATTTTGATTGTTTAGTCCAATCACATAAATGTTCTAGTTTAAAAGAGGGAGGTAAATAACAACCCCAGATTTCAGCACCATATAGCAGTATGGATTTTATAGTGTGATCAAATATATGTATTGATGATCTGATACTAGGTCCGAGGGAAACATATTCGGCCTTTAGTTTATATAGAGCCTTTAGAGCCTTTCGATAAAGGTCGAGTTGAGCTTCTTGAAATGTACCAGAAGGAGTTAAAGTTATACCTAGGTATTTGTAATGATTTGTACATTTGTACATACAACCAACAGTTCAGTAGGTGTTGTCATGCTGAATGAATATAAGCAGTAAAATTTTGGCCCAAAACGGGCGGGAAAGTGAAAAAAAATACATTGCCACCTATGATGAAATAACACCCAAGAGAAATAAATTTCATTCTAATTCTTCTAATTCTTTTAATCTAAACGAATAAAATTATAATTATTTTGATATTTTAACTTATACTGTACTCTAGAAGCAATTTTAGAATTGTTATCATTTTTTTTTGAGTGATGTAAATTTAAAATGGGTTAAACTAATTCTAACGTTCACAGGCACTTGTTCCTAAACTTATATACTAACCATACCATGGTCAGTTTATAAGTATATTTTTTTCTATAAACAAGTTTCAGCTTCTAGTTACAGACATTTTATTGCTTTGAGACGCCCCCCTTTGCAGACGTTTTCTTTTCATTCGGCACTCCTCGGTTCGTACCATATTCGGTAGCACACAAAAGACGACGTAGCTAAAAAAAAGTTGACAACAAACTTTTCCAGTTTTAATTTTAAGGATGTACATGTATTTCTTTCATGGATGCGGATGTAAAACTTGATAATGGACAGTTGCTTTGGGAGATGTTTTGTAAGTACATTTCACGAATGTTTCATTGTAGTTTATTGACTTTTGAAAAACTTTTTGCTAAATTACTGACCCGGGGCCGGATCATCTTTACCTGTTGACAGGTTAACAATGTTTATTTACCTGTAAATTACACACTGATGATTAAACTGATAGCATTACATCTTGAATCATTTAGGTTTTGTAAATAAAATTTTTAATGTTACTTATCATTTTTCATGTTCTTGGTATAAAATTGTGGGTTTTTTTTGTTTTTTGTTTTCACAGGCACTTAATTGTTACATGTACATATGTACCACAGCCAGGGGCTTGGATTCTGGTCATTAATATCGACTTAAAAAAAAATCGACCCCCTACTCTATATACTATATATTAAAGACTATAATACCCACAATCCAAGTCCCTGTGTGGGTACAATCTCATTAAAATAAGATCTCCTAAACATTCTAAACTACACTAAGTTCGGAACGTAGCAACGGAACGTAGTATAGTTTAGGAGATCTTATTTTAATGAGATTGCACAAAATAAAGAATTAATAAATTCAACAGGTTATATCATTTTTTCAAAAACTGATTATGTGTGGGTATTATAGAGTAGGGGGTCAATTTTTTTTAAGTCGATATTAATGACCAGAATCCAAGTCCCTGTGTCAGTGTGATATGTACATGTATACTTTATTTTGATATGAGGTAGATGTAGGTTATGACGCTCCTGAAGTTACAATGTATCTTTTGAATATTTTTACACTTTTTGAAAAATGATATAACCCGTTGAATTTATTTATTCTTTATTTTGTATGTTCGAAAATGATTTCCAGATGATAACTTAAAAACCTGTCAAGGAATTTCAATGATATTTTGCACAGCTTTTATAAAATAAGTACATGTACTATAAAATACTGGTACAGTTAAATTTTCAGGATGATCCCAAAAATACAATGTATACATATATACTTTTTTGTAGTTTTGCTACTTTATACATTTTCAAAATCAATGCTGAAATTTTCTGGTCTAAGGAAGATACATGTACATGGAATCCCCTTTAAAAAATATATTTCCAAATACATGAAATAATGAGATAACTCATGCATCATAACTCATAATTATCAGTGAAGCCTAGAATAAAACTTTACAGTTATAATTATATAATTACCAGTAAAACCAACTGAACTCCTTTTTACTTGGACATGAACTTAATCATAGTTAATGTGGGAGAGGGTAGTAGAAAATTAAAGGTTATACATTGTACATGCACTGTGCACATACTAGTAGACGATAAAGAGATGTGGAATAAGTGTACATGACACAACCAACATTAAAGAAACGGCAATTTAAAAAATCACAATAGAAAACAGCCAGCAGTTTTCAACATGACCAGAGGTCACTGCTCGCTGTTCTGCATTGGCTTAAGACTAAAGATACAATAAATAAGATTCAAACAAATCCCTAGATTATCAACGAAAGACACATTTCTAAACATCAAACAAAAAACAGATAGTTGACAGGGACAAACAAAAGCTTTGACAAGGTTTCCTGGCTTAGGACAGGCACATATAAAATGTGACGGGGTTTAACTAGTTTTTTGGGCCCAACCTTCTCCATATTGTTAATCTTGTACAAAGCACTAAAAGTAACACACTTTAAAAATAAAATCGATAAAAGTTTAATTCACCAAGAGAGAACCTGACACAAGAGTACTATACAAGAACAACGAGACGTAAAGGAACTCTCTTGAGAACACTCGCAGTTACTGACAGCTAGCTAGCTAAGAAGCAATGTACAATGTATGTATAAACCATCAGTTGTATGCAAACTTTAAATGCTTCATTAGCTAAGCTTTAATTTTCAGGGCTGTAAAAAGAAGACCGTGCTTGGTGATAGAACAGTATATGTTGGAAACCAACACCCACCTGGGGAACATGTTGATGTAGTCATTCCACATAGCTACCCTGATAATAGAATTATTTCGTCCAAGGTACTGTGCAAAGTTTTTTTTAAGTAATGTTTTATAATGTACATGTAATAGTATAAAGATTTTTAATCTGTGTTCAAAGTAATGTTTGTTATCACAAATTGCATAATTATGTGCAAAGAATTATAGAAGAGTGTAGTTTGGTGCTATTTAACCTGGTTCAGCCTACATGTACACTGTACCATTTCTTTTAAAATTCCTGCACTAAGTCAGGACCATACAATGATGATAAATCTTTTCTCAGTTTCTTAGTCTTTTCCATTTGGACACATTAGATTGATCAATCCTTAAATTCAGTAATTTTGTTAATACTTTTACCATGTTTACTAGATGCCGAAGGAGAACAAATTATTTGTAGAAAGAAAAAACACACTGACAAAAAGCTTTTGGTTTGATGGATGAGAGGATTTTTATACAGCTTCTTATTTAAGCAGGAGGATATTTCTTTAAATATTCATGATATTGAACATACATGTACATGAAGATCTTATACCGTAATTGTCCATCTATATTGTATATAATAATCATAAGCACATTTTGTATTTTTTACAGTACACTTTATTGAACTTCTTGCCAAAGAATCTGTTTGAACAATTTAGAAGATTAGCCAATTTTTACTTTCTCTGTGTTGGATTCATACAGGTAATTTTTTATAACACTTGCATACAAAGTCTGTTGACCTGTTTGTCAGCACATCTCGTAAGTGTACCTACCTACATAGTCCTTGTTATGCCTGGTGGCACATAGGGCAAGGACTAGTGATCTCCAATCTTCTCTGTTCTGTGCCTTTTTCTCTAGTTCACCCCTAGTTCCAAGTTCTTTCATTTCTGCCTCAATAGTACATATAGTAATTATAGTAGTCAAGTAAGTGTAACTCCTTCTTAAACTACACTACTCAATGACCTTGATAAAACTTCACTTTCAAGACTGTAATGACATATAGATAGTGATGACCATGACAATGAGTAAATAATTATGAAGCAAGGAGCCCTTTGCAGGCACACTCACATAATTTTTAATGCACAAAACAATTTCTCTTGAAAAATGTGAAAATATGAAGTGAGACCTGGTTGAAAAAGATATTTGAAGATAGGTTAAAAGAGGGACACACAAAAAACAATGGTTTTGATCTATTAGATAAATACATGTTACAATTTAATAATTTTACACATAGAAAGATCAAGTTTTAATTCTCAACAATGTTGTTATATTTTTTCAGTTGGTGATAGATAGTCCAGTTAGTCCTGCCACAAGTATTACTCCTCTTGTATTTGTCGTCACCGTAACAGCCATCAAACAGGTAAGCAGTTTCTCTTCAACCTCAACTGATCAATTTGTCTTTGTTGAAGCAGGGAGGGGGGCCTTAGGATGTACAGTACATGTATAACTGAAGCTCTCAGTTTCTAATTAGGAAGCTTGTAGCTTTGGAAAAAAAAAAGTTTTTTTTAATAATTCAGAGTTAAAAATAACTGGTTACACTGGACAACCTCATTTGGTGGAGGGCGATCTTTATCTAATATTTTCAAAATATTATATAAACATAATTAGCAGAAATATTGAAAATTTGCATTCACCCAGGGCAACTTTCTTTGTGAGAAAAGTTTCATACTCTTAGTATATTTTTAGCTCACCTGGACCGAAGGTCCATGTAAGCTATTACCATCACTTGGCGTCCGTCGTCGTCGTCTGTCGTCGTCGTTGTCTGTTAACAATTTTTCAAAAATCTTCTCCTCTGAAACTACCAAACAGAATTTAATGAAACTTGGTATGAATGATCCTTAGGGTGTCCTGCACCAAACTTATGTTTTGATTTTTGATCCGTTAAAAAACATGGCTGCCGTTACTAAAAATAGACTAGGGGGGTCAGACTACTGTTTTTGGCTTATAAATCAAAAAGTATATAAGAGGTAGAGGAAATCTGAGGCCACGCTACTGATTCAGCATCAAAAGCTCTACTAAAGCCTTCATATGGTCAAAGTTGTCAGATGACCCCTAATAGGGGTTACGGCCCCTTAAAGGTGAAAAATAGCATTTTTTCATGTTTTTGGCCTATAGAATGAAAACTATTGCAGATAGAGATGAGCTGTTGCTTGCTTAAATGTTCAGCTCATTTAACTCTACAAAAGTCTCCATAGGGTCGAAGTTGTCAGATGACCCCTTATAGGGGTTTCGGCCCCTTAAAGGTGAAAAATAGCGATTTTTCATGTTTTTGGCCTACAGAATGAAAATTATTGCAGATAGAGATTAGCTGTTGCTTGCTTAAATGTTAAGCTCATTTAGCTCTACGAAAGTCTCCTTAGGATCGAAGTTGTCAGACAACCCCTTATAGGGGTTACGACCTCTGAAAAATGGCATTTTTTCATGTTTTTGGCCTACAGAATGAAAACTATTGCACATAGAGATTAGCTGTTGCTTGCTTAAATGTTCAGCTCATTGAGCTCTACAAAATTCTTCATAGGGTCGAAGTTGTCAGAGGACTCCTTATAGGGGTTACGGCCCCTGAAAAATAGTGATTTTCATGTTTTTGGCCTACAGAATGAAAACTATTGCAGATAGAGATTAGCTGTTGCTTGCTTAAATGTTCAGCTCATTGAGCTCTACAAAATTCTCCATAGGGTCGAAGTTGTCAGATGACCCCTTATAGGGGTTACGGCCCCTGAAAAATAGCCATTTTTCATGTTTTTGGCCTACAGAATGAAAACTATTGCAGGTAGAGAAAAGCTGTTGCTTGCTTAAATGTTCAGCTCATTTAGCTCTACAAAAGTATAGGGTCAACATCAAGACCAGGTGAGCGATTCAGGCTCCTGGGAGCCTCTTGTTTTATACATTACTGTTACATGTACGTGTGGCTTATTTTCATATGATCACAAAAAGTGCTGATGTACATATAAATCCCTATCCTGTTAGCAGTTTGCGAGTGTGGCTATCGTAAGATGCTATCATTGGCATTTGCAGACTTCGATGTTATTTATACTTCAATAATTAAACATGAACATGTCATTCTATAAAAATGTAGTTAGTGTTTTTGGTATGCCATTTATTTCCTTATAGCCATGAATCTGACACTGAAAAGGGTTGTTTGTTTCAAGTTCAGTTTTATAATCAAAGTTTTTATCAAAACATTTGCAATTGTTTTTGAAAAAAATAAAGAAGGAATGTGTCCATGGGTTCCGCTAGGCCCCAAAACAGGTCTGAAAGTCTCTAAGGATGTACAGTTTGTCTTACCGAACCATCCTACCAAGTTTTAAATCAATCCCATGTATGGTTTCAGAGAAAAGCTTGACAGAAATTTTGAAGCCATTTTTTATAGATTTTCATATTTGCCCAACCCAAAACAGGAAGTGGAAGTCAGACAGGACTAAAAGTCACTCAGGATGAACAATTTATCATAATGAACAATATTAACAAGTTTCAAATCATTCCCATCTATGGTTTCTGAGAAAAGCTTGACAGAAATTTGTACAGACAGATGGATGGACGGACATGAGTGTTCAGAGGGAAGGGGTTTTAGGTCAAACTTAATGCCCCTTAACATGATGTTGCGGTGCATAAAATTTTGACAGAGTGTTCAAAGATGCCTTTTGTATAGTCAAATTTCTAGGTAAATGTTCGTTATTTTTTAAAGTATATTTTAGGAAGCATATTGTTAGTGCTTTTAAAGAAAATTTTTGTTTCGATTAAGGTTGCACATACAGTTTATGTGTAAAAGAAAAAATCAAATTATTAAAATCAAGTTATTTTCAGGGATATGAAGACTGGTTACGACACAAAGCTGATAATGAGGTCAACAATAGGGAGGCATATGTTGTCAGAGATGGAAAGGTCGCACAGGTCAAATCTATGGATATCAAGGTAGATAACTCCTTTATTTGTTTATTCCTGTTTATAGGATGTGGACAGGGACAATCCAGACAATTTTAAAAAAGGGTTAAACTTCTGCTTTTAGATGACTGGAGATAAAAGAAAAAGGAAGCAGTTTTAGGCCTATTTGCTTTAAAATGTTCCATGAAATATTAAGTTTTACTGTGAAAAGAAGGATTTCAACCCCTGAATCCACTTCTGTATACACTATTGGTGGATGTTCTTTGATATAGAAAAGTAAATGTGCTTTGTTATTAAGAACAATAGGATTTTTTTCTCTGAAAATTTAGTTAGGTTATTTATTAAAGTAACAAAGTTCTGTTTCAGTAAAAAATTTGGTGATTAGAAAAAAAAAGAGGTTTTGTCTACATGCATAGGTCTGTCTCAATCATGTTCTAAAACCATATGTATACATTATGCATATAAGTTAAAATAATATATACAATTGATATATTCTTTATGTTTTGAAGGCTGCAAATGACTCAGTGTTTTTTGTACTGATAATTCAAATCATAAAATAAAACAAAAAACAATTTACAGTTTTATCGCTTTATGACATAATCATGTTGTAAAACATTGATAAATATATAAGTCTAGTTTGAATAACCTAGAAAAAGCAAAATTCAAAATAGATTTCTCATGATCTTAGAAACACTTGTACATGTAATTCATTTATTTCATATCATCATCTCTCACTCTCAATTTCTAATTTAGTAGTCAAAAGCATGTTTAATCCTAAATGTAAAAGAGCAAACAGAAGGTGTCTGCATATACATCTGCTTAAAAAATGTGTTTAAAATTTGTATTTTTAACATACATTGTACCTCCATAGATCCATATAACTGCATTGGATGGCTGGACAAAGGGGTCTTGAACTCCCACACCACACCAAACTTGCCACCCCACTTTTAATTCATCTGACCCTTCTTCCCCTACTTTGCTCTTATTTTTCTCCCCTGTATTTTTGTGCTGCTATCTATCCCCCTGTCCCTTGCTTCCCATCCCATCAGCCCCAGCTTTCCATTACCTCTATCCTGACATCCACCCCAAAGGCAGATCCAGGGGGCCCAGGCCCCCTGGGCCCCCCTTATGGCAGAAAAATTTGGTTGAATATATCGGAAATCATTGAAGCGTGACAATAGCGGCCCCCTCTTAGGCCAGTCAGTGGACCTCCTCTTTTCAAAATTTCTGGATCTGGATTTGCCTCTGCTTGATCCCCTCAATTCTGTATCTCCAACTTTTGAACTGGGTTGTCAATTAAAAGAGTCCTAAAGGGACTGCTAACACATCAGGTTTTAAAATGTGTTTCATTGTCATGATCTGACTGTACATGAATTATGAGGACATGGGCAACACCAGGTCTGCTAATAAATTTTGGACAGCCATTGTGCACATTATTGTACTTTTACCTTATCTGACCTACATTTGTTTGTACATTTTAATGTCAGGGACATGAAAATGAATTCTTTTGAGAATCTGTTAATTTTAACTTTTTATCTTTTGACATGGTTGAGTAAGCTTAATAAAGTCTTAATTATCCTGTTTCCTGTTCTATGACTTTGAATGCTTAAATCATGTAGACATGATCGATAAATGTTGAGACTGAATGTAGATTTAACTGAGTTGCCAAATGCTAATGCCAGTTTATTATTAGGATCACTCTGTCTGTCCGTCCCGGTCCATCCATTCATCCATCCATTTATCGGTTTATTATGCTCTAGGAGTACTTGTATATCCTGTAAAATTCTGAAATTTTAAGCCCTTACACTGGATCCTTCAGATACATGTACCTTGCACAGTGCTAACATGCACATTAAAGATGTGTACTAGGGGACAATCAGTCTGCTGCAGACAAAAAAGATGGACCACACTGCTATATACGAAAATAGGCTGGGGGGGATCCAGACCAATTTTGCTAAAAATCTGCACAAATGTTACAAATTTTTTTTAAGGAAATGGGGGGTCCAACCCATAGAACACCACCCCCTGGATCTGCCACTTAGTATCCTCCCATTTGATATGATCTTATCAAGACATTAATAATTTAGTGGCATTTTGACTTGAGCCCCTTTTCGTACCTGGTATGTTACATGTATATAGGGATATTTGCATTGTGTGAACCAAATCTCAAAAGCCCCATTGGTACCTCTGCTTCCTCCAAAACCTTGTATCTCACCAAAGATACATTCACATAAGGGACACCTGTGTCAAAAACTGTTGACTATCCATTTTGGTGGCTACATGTAGGTCTAAACATTCTACTGTAGGTTGCAGGGCTAAACATTGATTTTTTTTTTTTTTTTTTTTTTTTTTCAACACAAAGTAAAACGAGGAAGCTTTACTTTTACTGTTTAGAATTTTAAGAGGAACTTAAACTTTTATTATTTCACTGAAAGGTGCACCTATTTATTTATACAAATACATGAAATATAAGGAAGAAAAAAAGAAAGAAATGTTATATATTAAATAAAAAACAAGTCACACTAATATTGTATGTTGATGTTCTATTTTCTGGCAATATAAATGTTATGAAACAAAAGTATACCAGGCAGTCTAAAAATCAAAATCATTTGATTATTTAAAACATTAACAGTACATTTTGATTTCTGTCACCTATATATTAAAGACCAATACAGGAAGCAACTCTTCGCAGTTAAATAAATTTTATCAAATGCTCTTTGTCCTATATAAATAAGACTTCCCTATTCCCACATCTTTGACATTTAAAACTGCCATTATATATCTCTTAAACTTTTCCTTGAAAACTTTCATTTTTATTATCGAAAATGAATTATGCAACATTTTATTACTAGAATATCAATATTACTAGCATTAAAAAAAGTTAAATGACATTTTATGTTGTGTAAGAATCTAAGTAGACAATGGTTTACAGATGAGGAAGTACATTCAGATTTAAGGTCTTAAAAATGTTTTAAAAAATCCTACCCCAGGAGGTTTCTGAAAGTGAAAGGGGGGTCCCAGGTCAATATTGCACAAAAACCTGCAGGAAAAAACATTATCAGCCGGATTTCAAGGAGTGAAAAATTGGGGTTATAAAAGGTGAATGTTGGGCAGTGGGCAGGCGCTTATTACTTTTTACAGATTTTTTTTCTGAAGAAAAAGGGGCTCTAACCCATTGAATTCCCCTACCCCCTTTGGATTTGTTATTGAAAAGGCTAATTGTACGATTGTCTCCATAAGCAATTGGTGTATGTATTGAAATTGTGCATGGTCAAACTTGTATTTAAGTAAGGTTATTTTCGCGATCGATTTATATTTGCGGATTTCGCGAGGAACAGAAATTCGGGAAAGTAAATCAGTGCGAAGTAATTCATTTTAATAGTATTGTAATGGTTTTTACAAGAAATCGCCAAAATAAATAGCCCTATGACTCTAAAACGTGAAATATTGTAGTTGCGAAAATAAATTGGTTTACAGTATACATATCTTAAAAAGGAAACACATAAATATTGGATAAAAATCACATTGCTTAATTATGTCTCCCCCCACTTTTGTGGGGAGACATATTGTTTTTGTCGTGTCCGTCCGTCCGTCTGTCCGTCCGTCCGTCTGTCCGTCACAAAGTTTGTCAGCGCAACTCCTCTGAAACTACTGAACCGAATTCAACGAAACTTGGTATATAGGAAGGACACCATTTGTAGTTGTGCATATTACCAGGAAATTTTGATCCCTAAATTTTTGTGGGAGTTATGGCCCTTTGAACTTAGAAAATTGCTGAAAATCCTCAAATATCATCTTGTCAGCGCAACTCCTCTGAAACTACTGAACCGAATTCAACGAAACTTGGTATATAGGAAGGACACCATATGTAGTTGTGCATATTACCAGGAAATTTTGATCCTCAAATTTTTGTAGGAGTTACGGCCCTTTGAACTTAGAAAATTGCTGAAAATCCTCAATTATCATCTTGTCAGCGCAACTCCTCTGAAACTACTGAACTGAATTCAATGAAACTTGGTATATAGGAAGGACACCATATGTAGTTGTGCATGTTACCAGGAAATTTTGATTCTCAAATTTTTGTAGGAGTTACAGCCCTTTGAACTTAGAAAATTGCTGAAAATCCTTATTTATCATCTTGTCAGCGCAACTCCTCTGAAACTACTGAACCGAATTCCACAAAACTTGGTATATAGGAAGGACACCATATGTAGTTGTGCATATTACCAGGAAATTTTGATCCTCAAATTTTTGTAGGAGTTACGGCCCTTTGAACTTGGAACTTTTGGGGGAAACGGGGGGAGACATCGTTTTTGTAGGCAAAAACAAACTTTAATTACATTTAAAGATTGAGTGAGCAAAAAAAAAATAGAAAAACATTCTAATTTCCACCCAAACCCTGCCAATATTTATCTTTTTTCTTTTAGCAGTTTTTAATTTTAAATTTGCATGCAACATCCATTTATAATACATTCAATTTCACGAACCCCAAAAATACATAGAGACCTAATTTTGAACTTTCTAACACAAATTACAGATCATCTTTACTTGTCCACCCCATTCATCACCTGTTGATCGTAATCTATCTTTTAGTTTTAACATAATCACCTGTTGATTTGCCTAGACAGGTGAATCTTGTTACCAGTTATGATATAAGTGCATAGAACTACTGTAAAATATGGAGGAGTTGAATGGAATGGAAAACTTTTTTTATTCTTATAAACCAAGTAAAAGGACAACAACACCTTCTGGATTTGCAATGTCTATTTTATTACCGACTAGTTTCGGTGCCAAGGGCACGGTCATCAGGGTACATATAAAATAAATTGGTAGCCTTAAGTAGACGTTTTGGTATCAAAAGTAACCACGTCCAGGCGAACAGCATAGTCATTAATGAATGACATTCAATAGATTTTACACATGACGGAATCGACACATTTTTGATTCTGTTGACGACCAGTTAAAAATCATCTAATTTGCGCTTTTTAGCTCACCTGGACCGAAGGTCCATGTGAGCTATTGCCATCACTTGGCGTCCGTCGTCGTCCGTCGTCCGTCGTCAGTCGTCCGTCGTCCGTCGTCGTTAACATTTTTCAAACGTTAACTCCTCTAACACCATAAGTCCAATGGCTTTTAAATTTGGCACAGTTGTTAATTAGCATAGGTAGTATAAAACTAGCGTGGGGATTTTTGATTCGTTGAAAAACATGGCCGCCATGGCTAAAAATAGAACATAGGGGTAAATTGCAGTTTTTTGCAAATAACTCAAAAACGGTAACAGATATCAAAATTCTGGCATAGGGTAAAAGTGTTCAGCACCTCAAGATCTACCTGCCCAGAAATTTTCAAGAAGATCCAACAACCGATGTAGGAGTCATTGCTCTTTTTCTTGATTTTTTCAAAATTTTGCACTAATTTAGCCCTATATCTTGAAAACTATACAAGATATTTTAAAAATTCAAATTGCATATGATTAAGCACATCAAGATCTACATTTCATGTAATTAGGTCAAAGCTGTAGAACCATTTCTTTTAGGAGTTATGGCCCTTAAAGCGTCAAATTTTACCATTTTTCATTACTTTTATCCTGAATTTCAAAGATTAACTTGTCTGACACCATGCATCCAACTTCAACCAAACTTGGCACAATTGTTTAATAGCATTAATGCTACAATTCTATTGTTCGGATTTTTGATTCGTCAAAAAATATGGCCTCCATGGCTTAAAATAGAACATAGGGGTCAAATTACAGTTTTTTGCAAATTACTCAAAAACAGTAACAGATATCAAAATTCTGATGGGAGACAAAAGTGATTAGCATCTCAAGATCTACCTTCTATGAAATTTTCAAGAAGATCCAACAAAAGACATAGGAGTTATTGCCCTTTTTAGTCCCCTACCGGCGAAAGCCGAAGGGGACTATAGGTTTACGCTCTGTCCGTCCGTCTGTCTGTCCGTCCGTCTGTCCGTCCGTCCGTCTGTCCGTCTGTCTGTCACGCCTCAGTTTTCCGCACTTTTTTTCTAAACGCTTGTAGATAATGAACTGATTTTTGGTATGTGAGTTTACCTTGATGAGTTACAGATCAAGTTTGAGTTTCGTGCCGGTCCACAAATTTTTATGGGAGTTATGGCCCTTTGAACTTTGAAAATTCACTAAAGTTTCAGTTTTCCGCACTTTTTTTCTAAACGCTTATAGATAATGAACTGATTTTTGGTATGTGAGTTTACCTTGATGAGTTACAGATCAAGTTTGAGTTTCGTGCCGGTCCACAAATTTTTATGGGAGTTATGGCCCTTTGAACTTTGAAAATTCACTAAAATTTCAGTTTTCCGCACTTTTTTTCTAAACGCTTATACATAATGAACTGATTTTTGGTATGTGAGTTTACCTTGATAAGTTACAGATCAAGTTTGAGTTTCGTGCCGGTCCACAAATTTTTATGGGAGTTATGGCCCTTTGAACTTTGAAAATTCACTAAAATTTCAGTTTTCCGCACTTTTTTTCTAAACGCTTATAGATAATTAACTGATTTTTGGTATGTGACTTAACCTTGATGAGTTACAGATCAAGTTCGAGTGTCGTGCCGGTCCACAAATTTTTATGGGAGTTATGGCCCTTTGAACTTTGAAAATTCACTAAAATTTCAGTTTTCCTCACTTTTTTCTAAACGCTTATAGATAATGAACTGATTTTTGGTATGTGAGTTTACCTTGATGAGTTACAGATCGAGTTTGAGTTTCGTGTCGGTCCACAAATTTTTATGGGAGTTATGGCCCTTTGAACTTTGAAAATTCACTAAAATTTCAGTAAGTTAGAAAATCCATTGCAATTTTGTTTTCTACACTTTTTTATTGTTCCTTTTAGATAATAAACTGATCAAGTTTAGGTATTCATTTGTTTGACAAATTGTTACCAGTGACTGAAATATGAGGCCGGTAGGGGACTATGTATTGTTTTGCAATACTCTCAGAATGCTTGTTCTTGATATTTTTCAAAATTTTTCACTTATTTAGCCCTATATCTTGAAAACTATACAAGATATTTCAAAAATTCAAATCGCATATGATTAAGCACATCAAGATCTACAATTCATGTAATTAGGTCAAAGCTGTAGAACCATTTCTTTTAGGAGTTATGGCCCTTAAAGCGTCAATATTTACTACTGTTCATTACTTTTCCCCTGACTTGTCTGAAACGGTAAGACCAACTGCATCTTAACATGGCACACTGTTTGATAGCTTATATGCTACAACTCTATTGTTCAGATTTTCGATTTGTAAAAAAACATGGCCACCATGGCTAAAAATAGAACATAGGGGCAAATTTCATTTTTTTGCTAATAACTCAAAACTGGTTTCAGATATCAAAATTGTGCAAGAATCAAAAGTGATCAGCATATTTAGATCTACCTGTCCTGAAATTTCGGAAAAGATCTGACTGCTGATGTGGGAGTTATTGTTCTTTTTCCTAATTTTTGGCAAATTTGCACTTATTAAGCCCAATATCTTGAAACTAACCAAGATATTTCATAAATTTAAATCGCATATGGTTAAGCACAATAATATCTAAAAATATATGTATCTGTGTAGTTCAGGTGAGCGATTCAGGCTCTTGGGAGCCTCTTGTTAACATTCTATTCTTAACAACAAAGATAGTATATAATAAAGAAATAATCAGTGTCGTAATTGTTACGTCGATCGGTATTAATTTTATTATAACAAGAAAGAAATCGAGAGGAAAAGGCGAATCGAAAATGGCGGAATCAGTCTCACAAAACTGAAAATTAAAAAATAACACAAGTTCCCGTAAGAGTGACGCGATGTAATTTTAACAACTTGTGGGGAAAAAAATTAGGAATTCAAAAAGTAGAAAATTAAACCCACTAGAACTTTTTTCTGTCAATTGAAACGATACGATTTTCTCCATACGTAAAGGGGGACAACCAGTGATGGCAGCTTTTTGTTCGTTCTATTTTTAGATTTAAACTATAGAACAAATAATTTCCAGATAATACCTTCTTATCAGGCCCTATTAACAATAATAACATAAATTTATGTTACAATTTAAAATAGAATAAATAGTCAACACCATTTACCATGATTACATCTACATTTCTTTTTATTTTGACCCCCCCCTTTCAATGCATAAATTAAAAAATGCTATGAACATTGTAGTTTTACAGATACTGGAAGAAGATCAAAATATAGAATATCCACAAAGGAATATTTTTTTCAAAAAGGCTATGTGAACATGTCCGCCGGTTTTATTGGTAAATTTACTATACATAAGTAAATTAGCAACCCAGGAGCATGCATTCATTTTGATGGAATCTAAAATGAAAAAAAAAATATGGCAAAATATGATAGAACAAGATATATGACTTATGTACATCCTCTTCAGGAACCTTGAGCAGATCTCGTGCTTGCTAAAAAAAAGAGATATTTTAAAAATAATAATAAAATAAAGTATTTCAATTATTTAGTCTAGGAAAATATATATAATAAACCTAATTGAGAATGACAAACAACACCCAAAAGCCAGCATGGGAAGGAACCCCCCCCCCCCCAATAAAAACCAATACCAAAGTGGAATTTACATAGATGCATCACAATTAAAATAACTGTCAGACATGCATCAAGAGTGAGAAAATCATATTGAATTTAATTATTGTCTCAGATCAAGAGGACATTCATAACAAACAAAGACATAATAAAAACACAAAATTACAACCAAGATGTGATTTCTATTGAATGGATCACAAAAAGAACAAAACTATTATATTACACCAAAGATTCAATGACATGCAAAAGAGGAACTGTTCTAACAACATAATGTATCTAGATTCCAGGAATCAATGGTCCAATGAAACACAATAGAGAAAATATATTTATAAACATCAGGTACATAAAGAACTAAAGTTATCGTGTATACACTAAAGTTGACAGACAACGACAACGACGACGACAGCATCATACCATTATACGTCCGCAAATTTTTTGTGGTCGTATAAAAACGGTATAAATTGATGAATTTGGTTATGCTGTATATTGATATTTCAAGGAACAACCTCTCATCAGCAGCATTTGAATCAAAACGTTGGAAGATAACAAATGAAAAGTTCTCAAAACCAAAAAGTTTGAACAGGAAGGCCAAATCCAGCACCGAGGATAATAAACAAGCTAACACCTAATATGACTAGATTTCAATAATCAACTTTAACATGATTAAGAGTATACAATGTGTATCCTGGATATAAATTTATATATCAAGTACATTATGAACAAGCTAACAACTATCACTACAAAGTCTTAAAAGTAAAATTTTGGTAAGAACTTGTCTCGATATAAGAAGACCTTCCAATTTTGTAGCAATATGTCTCCATTGATCTCTGCATTTGTCTTGACTGTCTTCTTTTGTCTCGACATGTCATTACCTTTGTGTGTGATTTTGTGATATGGGTGCGATGTAGCCTTAGGTTATGCGATATAGGGTACATGTATATGCGATGTAGCCTTAGGTTATGCGATATATGGTATGTGATAAAGGTAATGTGTTTTGTCTTAAGAGACTGTTGTATAATTACTTAAATATATGATAAAAGAATATTAAGTATAGCACATCATTTTAGAGAATGACACAAACAATAATCCACTGTTTAGCAGGTTTAGATAATTTTCAGTACACGAGAGAACACCTGTGTCAAAAGTTTATGACATATAGAAAACAGAAATTTATTTTCATTATGGTATCTTTAAATGAGAAATGAGTGGTTCATGTTTTACACATGTTTATACCACCGTGTAGTAATAAGACACAAAACTCAGTGGCCAATACTCGAGCGGTTGGAACCCATCCCCCCCCCCCAATTTTTTCATCCTAAAATGTAAAAATTGAGCTGTGAAAAAATAATAAAAATGAATGTGAACACACATATGACATATGCATGCTTTTACAATGCTGTTGCATACATGATTTGGAAAAATATAACTTCATTTACATTGTTAAAGGTTTTATTATCATATATACAATTTTTTCATCGAGGCATTTGCAAAAATCAAAGACAGCATGTAAAGTAAATGGAGCATGGGTCAATACTGATCTTGTAAACAATGAAAAGCCATTTTGTATAAGTTCCCATCTTTACAACAAAAATATAGAGCTCTAAAATTAGAAACATCGACTGGTGAAGATTTTAAACATTGACATTAAATGACAACATCTCATTCTTTAGGAATTTTGAATGAAAAAAATGTTGAACTACATCACGAAATGCATGTCAAGTTTCTGTAATTCACTTTAAATTAAAGTAACATTATACTAAGAACCTTCTGACAAATCGTTTCATTGTTTACAGTGATAAATATTGACAAAATATGCGAGAAAATGGGGGGATACCTGGACAACTTTCTTTGTTTTGACGGTGTCGGTAAAAGAACCATTTCTCAAAAACTGTTAAGAGTGACGTAAATTCCTGTTAACCACCAACGGATAATACATAATTCTACATAGGAAACCAGTTCTTAGGTATATTCATCCGCTAGAACTCGATTCTGTCAATTGAGAAAAGTGTAAACATACGCGACAAAAAAGAAAAACGAAGTTTCGTTACCGATCGTAAAGTTCGCTTTTCTTAATTTTTCAGGAACCAATCCTGTTCATAATCGACAGTCATGGCAAAAAATATATTTTGAATCAATTTTTAATTTCATTTACATGTTTTATTTTATATAAAAGCCAAAAACACGTAGTTTTTCAACCCAAACAAATTAGTTTTGGATTTGAGCAGCGCCACCTCGTGGAAAATATTTCAATTATCCCCCTTGAATTTTTAAATATTCAGCGGGCCTAAAAAGTAATTAAATTGCCAGTTTGCTTCCCGGCTGTCACTATTATTAAAAATATTGACAATGGAAGTGAATAAAATATTAAATGTCTATAAATAGAAAATCAAAATAAAACTGTCATGACTGTTATAAATAGAAATAAATAAATGAATAAAAAAAAAAAATTTGTACATCCCCATACAAAGTTTAATGATAGAAAGTATCATCTCATTGGCAGATTTATGTTCTGTAAATTTGAACAAGTTCTATTTTTATACCCCGCCACACGAAGTGGCAGGGTATTATGTTATACCCTCATTTTTTTTCGGTGTCTGTCCGTCCGTCCGTCTGTCCGTCCGTCTGTCCGTCCCCCGAAGGTTTCCGACCAATAACTTGAAAACGCGTCAAAGGATTTGAATGATATTTTACACAGCTGTTTAGTACAATAAAATACAGGTCAAGTTCGATTTCCAGCATGATCCAAAAAATAGTTTTCAAGATAGGCCACTTTGAAAAATCAAATTTCATGAAATTTTTAGTTTCCGACCAATAACTTGAAAACGCGTCAAAGGATTTGAATGATATTTTGCACAGCTGTTTAGTACAATAAAATACAGGTCAAGTTCGATTTCCAGCATGATCCAAAAAATAGTTTTCGAGATAGGCCACTTTGAAAAATCAAATTTCATGAAATTTTGAGTTTCGGACCAATAACTTGAAAACACGTCAAAGGATTTGAATGATATTTTGCACAGCTGTTTAGTACAATAAAATACAGGTCAAGTGTAATTTCCAACATGATCCGAAGAACAGTTTTCGAGATAGGCTACTTTGAAATCAAATTTTATGAACTTTTGATATTATAACGTGGCGGGGTATCATTTAATGTCCCATTACATGCCCTATTTTTTGAACTTGTTGAGGGGGTGGGGAATTATCACCATCATTTTTGATTGACACATGTCATGACTTATTAAAAAATTAAAAGTACCGGTAAAGGTCAAAGCCAAATCTATACATTTGTATTTCAAACATTTATGGTACTTTTACATGTAAGCTACTTGAACAACAAACACAGATGTCATCTTGACCTTCATGAATATAGAAAACAATTGCATGTACCGGTACATGTACTTGTATATCTATAAAGCAGATTTGAATTTTAAAGTATGCTTTAAATGTCAAGATATACCTTTGCTTGTCATCAAACAATGTGATTAACTTTAAACTGTTTGTGTTTGTCTTATACATGTACTTGATAAAGTGGACAAGAACAGCATGGAAAAAAACAGAAAACATTTAAACACACAAAAACAACTGTATAGCATTCAACAACACCAACTCCAGTCGTAACAAGGGTAAACTCAGGTTTTATGGAAGAGTGAACCGTTCACACCCATCATGTTGATAATGGTCAATAGTGTGTCAAATCCTTAGCCCTGAATAAAAAAAACATGTGTAAACCAAACTTATCTTGAAATCCCTGTTTTTAATTTCTATCCATTTTAACCTGTAGAAATTGAAAACATTTCTATGCCAAATAATTCCAGCCCCAAAGTGTTCCCAGATCCTGAATGAACCAAAAACTGTTGTGACCAAACTTTAAATTTTCAGAGTACCTTCTTATAATTTCTTTACATTTTAAACTGTAGAAATGACACTTGTCTATTCCAAACTTATTCTTCAGTCCCAGAGAAGTTTGGTTAAAGCTGGTTTCACTATACATTGATAGAAGAATTAATGTCAATATAATTAAAGATAATGATAAGCTGTCAATAAGATCAAACAGGGGAATATATGTAAAATGATGGGGAATGTAGTAGTTGCTCAAAGAAAATTATCTGTGTTAACTGATATAGGTTGACAGAAAAAGATACAAACATATGTTTTGTTGTTGTTGTTGTTTGTTGTTGTTTTGCCAAAACACTGACTTAGTTTCTGTAAATAGGGTACAGGTTCAAATTTTACTTTAGTATGATGAACAGTGGGGGATTCATACATGTCATAGGGGGGCAGAGGATACAGCCGCCTTTTTAATTGAGAAATTTAAATTTATGCATAAAATTGACCAAGCTACTTCAAATTTTCACCAAAATCTGACAGTTTTAGCAATTATGCCTCTTCTTTCATGGACCTCTGGACGCACCCCTGATGAAATAGATGTACAAAACCTTGGCTTCTATTGATAATAAAAATCTTGTTCTGATTGACAGTAGATAAATATGCTGGTATGACACATTATAGATGACTTATATAATGCTGAACATTCATTAATAGAAAAAAGTTAAACTTTTGCATTTAATGAAGATAATTTGTTAATTTTGATAAGGGCCCACCTATAATGTGTAATCATATCGAAAATAAACAAGAATGACTCAAGATGAGACTATGTAACTATATCAAAATACTTCCCACTGAATTAAAGAAACAATTTGTTTATTCTATTGCATAATCTAATAAAGAAGGAACCCCATCGCTTCAAGATAACCCCTATCAAACAAGTACATTTTATCATCCTCTTAAGTGATTCAAAACACTAGTAGGTTTTTTTATATGATTCATTTAATAAAGTGCATTTATTTGCAATCATTCTGTATCATATAAAAATGAAAGCAACAAATAAGGTATAATTATTCTACATGTTTATCTTATCTTAAGATATATGTAGATATGGAAAAGTACCCCAAATTTGACTTTTAGATAAATGTTTATGTACAAAATGTACTTCTCTGCACAATATCTGCATATTTCGGCATATTTTATTGAGAAGTCACAACAACATATCTTTTCTAAGAATTTTTTGTTTTAAACAAAATTAGCTTTACCTTGAACTCTTACCTTTTCTTCTTTTAAGGGACAGGGCAGGAGGGGTCTTACCATTCCCCACTTTCTACCTCTTTGACTTTAACTTTCCTGACCCCTGCATCCTTGCATGATGACTTTCTTCACTGTTGGTTTATTCTAACCATGCTTTTCTGTGCTATCCTATTCACGTAGCTCCTACATTTTCAATCCTGCTTTTTGTCCCTTTACCCCCATCCCCATATCCTCTTAATGTTTAACACCCTCCTCTTGTCCCATGACCACAATTTCCCTTCATGTTGAACCCATGACCACAATTTCCTTTCATGTTGAACCCCCAATTCTTGTCCCTTGACCCCAATATCCTCTTAATGTTAGACCCCCGCTTCTTGTCCCTTGACCCCAAAATCCTCTTAATGTTAAACCACCACTTCTTGTCCCTTGACACCAATATTATAGCGAGCATAGCTCGCAATCAGGCACGAAGTGCCCGCTCGGGCGGAGAGCTCTACGGTATTTGTTTCCGCGAGAAATTTGCTAATGCTGATTTAGATTTTTTATGGTCCGGAAAGGGTTATTATTTTTACAGGGCCGGAGTGAATGTTAAAATAATTGGTAAGAAAAGAAATAATGCTTTAAAAAAAATAAATTGCGCTTTTTACAAGAAAATAATATTCTTAAAATAATAAATACACAAAAGCTGCTCGTTTCGTCTTGGTTATATGCACGTACGAAACTAACGTGTCTCGAAGCTTAATCGCCCCATACCATCTCGCCCCAAATACATTATATAAATTAGCTATGCTCGCATTTAGGCAATGCCTACTCCATATTACAATTATTAACTGGTCATGAGGGAAACAGTACATTTGTTTCCAAGAGGTACTTAATATTTCACGAGGCCCGTAACGCCGAGGGAAATGGAGAGTACCGAGGGGAAACAAATGTGCTGTTTTCCGAATGACCAGTAAACAATTGTTTTATTATACTGAATCAGTAAAGCCACGCCTACTGCCCACTCCATGCACTCTTTATATAATTTAGCCACGCCTACTGCCAATCATTTAAAAACCCAGTGAAATGTTATTACGGTACTATTACCCTAGGGAAATAGTTTTTACTATATCCCTAGGGAAATAGTACTTTGCCAAATTCAGATGAAATAGTTAAAATGTTTACCTGTATTTTATATAGAAAAAATCTATTGAAGTATAATAACACTTCGTGTTTAACCCCTGATTCTTGTTCTTTACCATTATACATCTATCCCATAAATGTTAAACCCCCATTTCTTGTCCCTTTACCCCATATCCCCTTAATGTTAAACCCCAGCTTCTTGTCCCTTTACCCCCATATCCCCTTAATGTTAAACCCCAGCTTCTTGTCCCTTTACTCCCATATCCCCTAAATGTTAAACCTCTGATTCTTGTTCTTTACCCCCATATCTCCTTAATGTTAAACCCCTGATTCTTGTTTGTTGACCCCAATAGCCTCTTAATGTTAGACCCCCGCTTCTTGTCCCTTGACCCCAATAACCTCTTAATGTTTAACCACCTCTTCTTGTCCCTTGACACAAATATCACTTCATGTTTAACCCTTGATTCTTGTTCTTTACCCTTATATCCCCTAAATGTTAAACCCCAGCTTCTTGTCTCTCTACCCCCATATCCCCTTAATGTTAAACCCCAGCTTCTTGTCCCTTTACCCCCATATCCCCTTAATGTTAAACCCCAGCTTCTTGTCCCTTTACCCCCATATCCCCTTAATGTTAAACCCCTGATTCTTGTTCTTCACCCCCATATCCCCTTAATGTTAAACCCCTGATTTTTGTTCTTTACCCCCATATCCCCTTAATGTTAAACACCAGTTTCTTGTCCCTTTACTCACATATCCCCTTAATGTAATGTTAAACCCCAGCTTCTTGTCCCTTTACTCACATATCCCCTTAATGTTAAACCCCAGCTTCTTGTCCCTTTACTCACGTATCCCCTTAATGTTGAATCCCCAATTCTTGTTTTTTACCCCCATATCCCCTTGAAAAACATATCATACAACCTTTTTACTAACTTCTAAAAAAACTTAAAATCTGGTCAGAACTTTCAGCTTTCTTATTTAGATTTTCTTATCAGCAGAACTCCTAAGGAATTATGAATCAATATACCTTTCCAAACAATTTTATCCTCTTTTACAGGTTGGGGACATTGTGAAAGTGTTCTTGAACCATGGATTTCCTTGTGATCTGGTTATGTTATCTTCACATGATCCTGAGGGAAAATGTTATGTTACTACAGCAAACTTAGATGGTGAAACTAATCTTAAGGTGAGGATACATGTATAAGCTTTTTCAACCCTTTAGGCATATCTAATAAAGATTTATTCTTAACACACATGTTCATCAACTGCATAACTGAATACAAAAGGCATAATACACATGAATTTTAGGGGTATCCTGGGGGTATGTGTCAAATTTGGGATATTGGAGTCTTCTGAAGGACTGCAAACCATTTCCCATTTTGGAATTTTTTATTGCTACTGATTTCTGTCTTTGATTTTATCTGAACCAAATTGTGAAATACATTTGTTTACTTTTGAAGTAAGAATAAAAAAAGAATATTTACATTTTAGAACCAGTTTTGTATACCAGATACAAAGACATATCAGAAAGATGATGACTTTGCATCTTTACATGCAGTGATTGAATGCCAGTCACCCATTCCTGATCTGTACAAGTTTGTCGGCAGGATGACAGTCCACGACAGTCGAGGGGAGGGGACATTGAGATCACTAGGACCAGAAAATCTTTTACTCAGGGGCGCCAGATTGAAAAATACACCTTTTGTTTATGGTAAATAGATGTGTACATACCGGTAAATTAAGTTTAATCTTAGTCTGGTCTCATAATTTGAAAGTTCTTTTTTATCAATATTTTTTTTAGTCCTAGCCTGGCCAGTAGGTATGTGTCTTGTAATCACAATTCTTGATGGATTTTAATGAAACATTGCATAAATGTATGCATTGTGGATTGTTTAAATTGTTGTTTATATTGTAGGTTGTGTCGCATACACTTATTCCACATATTGGTAATATTCTTGATGGATTTTAATGAAACATTGCATAAATGTATGCATTGTGGATTGTTTAAATTGTTGTTTATATTGTAGGTTGTGTCGCATACACTTATTCCACATATTGGTAATATTCTATGGGTGATGCATTTAAGAATTGCATTGCTCTCAGATACCATTCTGAAAGATTAAATTGCAAAATAGCATCAATATATACATCTTTAAAATATGAATAAAATATGCTGTTTACATTTTCTGACTCAGTAGGAAAATTGACATTCTGACTACATGTATACTTAAATAGGTCTGTGGAAATGAATAATTTCCCTCATTGTACTTTACAGGTTGTGCAGTGTACACTGGGTCACATACAAAGATGGCTTTGAATTCTAAAGCTAAATCTCCAAAGTTTTCTAGAGTTGAAAGGTAAATAATGGAGGATAAATGTTTGACATCTGGCCTCAGTGTCACAAAGCTTTTTAAAGTACTTAATTCTGAGAATATTCTCAACTCTAATGTATTTACAACATGTACTACGGGGAGTTGAGAATATTCTCAGACTTAAGAATATATTTTTTGGTTTTGTGGAGCTTGGGCCTGTATTTGCATTTTACCTTTTATTTCATTAGAAGAACTTTTCATGGGCATCAATGCCAAACCACTTGTAATTTTCATTTGCCAACCAAAGAAAGCATTTTTTTCTAAATTGGCCTTATTTTATCCAAAATGTCATAGATAACCATGAATAGGCTCATCGAAGCTATCATTTAGTAAGATGATTGGTCTTCTCATTTTGAATACAACACCACATATAAACAATATAAAAGTAGGGCATTTTCTTAATATCCAATTAGATGCCCTATATTTTGTTATAATGTAGACTAATTGACCTAGTTCATTGCTTCCTCTATTAGTGTCATACATGTCAAATATGACCTTTTTGATAAATTGAAGTTCAATGGTCTGTAAATATATATTGTAAATATATATCCAGTGTTTTATCTTTTCTTTTTGAATTGCATTCTGAAAAAAAAACATGTATGAAAATTTTCATCTTGTATTTCTTAGACTTAAAATTATAATTTTCTTTCTTATTTCAGAGGCTTAAATACATTTTTGACAGCTTTTATAGTCTTATTGTTATTAGAAGCTTTAGTATCAACAATTTTAAAATATTGGTATGTGGAGAAAAGTTTTATACAGAATTCTTGGTACATACCCAATGTCCAGGACGAGAAAAAACTTCAGGTAATTTGAGTTTACTTAAGTCTGAATACTTTGAGATAGGTTAAAAACCTGTTGAAATAGTTTCTCTTAAAAACACATGCGTTTCTTTTCCTAAAGTTGAAATAGCTTATATATAGGGATGCACCGGTGCATCACGATATCTTATCCCACAATCCAGAATTTGATACCGTGTTTGACTTCGCAATTCCAATCCAACCATTAAATGTCATAAACGTCTTTGGCAGGGAGATAAAAAAAGGCATGCTTCCGGTGTCAACAATGGCACAAATCATTGCCTTTCAGACTGAAATAAAATATTTTGATTGAAAATACTTTGATTTACAGTCTATTTAACACATGAAAATAATACTTCTTTAACATTAACATTGATTTACAATGATATACCAAGCAGGTCTTTTGTAAGTGATGGAAATAAAAGGTATTGTGATACTGATTGGATTGTGAGCTAGGAATCGTGATCAGTGAGGAAGTGGTATTGTTACACATTTTCTTATATACTTATTGGTTCTTTCAGATTCCAACTTTTTTGGTAGCAAATGCTTGTCTTTTAAAACATTTGTTGTTTTTCCTCCCAATAATAATATAGTGATAAAAAGGTACATAAAATTTTAGAATATTTCCATGCTTATTAAAACACACATTAAGGAACTCTTGTTTGTTTCTAAAAGTACTTATTTGAAATTATCTAATTAAAAAGTTCATGTGCACTTACCAATGTTTTGTTTCAGGTCAAGCCAGTGTTAGAGACATTTTTAGCCTTCATGGTGCTATATAACTACATCATTCCTATATCTCTTTATGTTACTGTAGGTAAGTAGCATTTCTGAGTTAAAAAATAATTGTGAATAAACATTACTCATTGGATTTTGACATTTTGACTGGCTAACAAAAATCACTAAAATCTGAACCTCACAAATAATGAAACCACAGTATGATAAAATATATATAGGTACTGTTGATTTTTGTTTGTTGTTCAAATAGAAAAATTAAGTTATCATTATGAAATATAATTATTAGGGCCTTGTATCAAAGATGCGGACACCCTATTGTTTTCACTTTGTCCGTCTGTCTGTCGGTCGGTTCCGTCCGTCCGTCCGTCAACAATTCTTGTGAACACTAAAACTCAAAAACTATTAACAACACAGTTCTGAAATTTTGTACAGCTACTTAATACCATGTCATGATTTGCATACTAAATTTTATGCAAAAATGTGAAATATTTTTTGAAAAAAATTTCATTTTTATCGAAAATCACAGATTTTGAGAATTAGACTTTGTGAACACTAAAACTCAAAATTATTAACAATACAGTTCTGACACTTTGTACCGTTGCTAAGTTGCATGCCATGATTTGCATATTAAATTTTTATGCAAATCCGTGAAATATTTTGAAAATCACAGATTTTGATCTTTGTAACATTTATGGAAAAAAACTTCATTTTTGATGGAAAATCACATGTTTTGAGAATTGGAATTTTTGAACAATAAAACTCAAACATGTCAAATGCTATTAACAATACAGCTCTGGAGTTTCATACACATTCCATGGAGCATGCTTTAGTGGTTATAATCAAAGTTTGTTTGATTTTGAAAACACTTAGATTTTTTGCCGTGGGGCCCTTTCTGACTTTGTCAGTATTCTAGTTGCAATAAAGTTGGAGACTTTGAGAATGTGTTATCTTTTTTGTTTCTTATTGCAGAGGTTCAGAAGTTTGTGGGTTCAATGTTTATTGCCTGGGATTTAGAAATGTATGATGAAGAAACAGACCAACCAGCAAAAGCTAACACATCAGATTTAAATGAAGAGTTGGGGCAGGTTTGTAGAAGTTAAAATATCTGGGTTTATCTCTCATTTCTGCGAAGACGGAGGTTAGCTTGTAATTGTCTGCTTTTGTCCATCTCCCAAACTTTCCTGTGAACACTATTCCTGAGACTTTGTTGAAATTTTGTATGGATGTTTAATGCATCATGCCATTGATTTTTCTGTGTCACAAACTGTAAAAGCCTTTGTAGATATTGCTCAACTTTGTCCATCCATGTTTGCTAGTTAATCCGTCCACCGTTCAAAGTTTGTATAATTTGCGATTTGAAAAGTATATACCATATTGCGAGTAATTTTGGTGGTAATTGAATTTTTAGCTTTATTTTGCACCATATCAAATTCAAATACAATCACAAACAGTGAAAATGAAACTTGCGAATTCTTTTCACATCCTTATGATACAAAAATTGCAAAAATCTCTGTAATAATCTGTAAGCTACATCTTTCAAACTTTGCTCAGCTATTACATACATAATTAAGAAATGCTCATTGTATTTTGAAAAGAACAATTTGGTGCATATCTTCCGTATATAAACTTTATGTTTATAGAAGACACTCTAAATATTATATAACTTAAACTTTTTTGTTTTATAGGTAGAATACTTGTTCACAGATAAAACAGGCACTTTGACAGAAAATGATATGCAGTTCCGACAGTGTTCTATTAACGGGCAGAAATACGAAGAAGTGGGAGGAATGTTGTGTGAGATGTCACCCACAGGGGGACAGAGCATGCCTGTACATATATTACCGGTAGGTGTCAGAATATATATTTGATACTTTGTTTATGTGGTTGCTACCTGTTGTTTAATTGTTTTTGTAGATTTTAACTTTTATGTATTGATACTAACAAAATATAAAAGCTAGGGTATTGATACAAAACAAAATATGATGCACTTTAGAATCCTAAGGATTGTTACTGCAAAACATGGGAAGTGTACAAGGAAAAGTCAAAAAGACTTATTATGTGAAGTAACGTGTGTGTGTGTGTTGGAGTTTAACGCCCTGGCCCAATGTGAAGCAATGCATACATGTTCCATGCATTAGAAAAGTGCCGATTAACATTTTTGTTTTGCTTAAACCACTTTATATGTAAAATCATGTCACTGATAGATATAAAAAAATCCATTTTTAAAAATCACAGCTAAGTGAATGGAATAATAAATAGAAAATAGTTAGTGGGTAGAAATGTCAAAGAGCTTTATAAATGGTGTTCAGTGCAACGCCACACGGGTGTGCTATAGCAAGCAGGAACTGCTTACTCTTCCAGAGTACCTAATTCACTCTTGTTTCGACTGGAGTTTGCGTTGTTGGTTGATATTCAGTTATTTTGTTTTTCCATGTTTTACATGTTGTCTGTTTTTGTCCCGTTCTTGTCGGTGTTTACTGGTTTTGTCTCTGCCCTTTCGGACTTTTGACATTGAGAAATCATATTGGTACCTCTGCTTCTTTCAGTTCAGATATAATTTTATTTTTCATATATATAATTCTAACTTCTTCTTTACAAATCAGGAGAAATGTGAGGTAAATATTCAGAAAATCAAAACCAAATGTGGGAAATCCCTCAATCATTGTTCTACTTATAAATATCTGTATTTTTGTCTTCACAAATCTAAGAAATCTTTAAATTCAATGTATGACAATAGAACAGAGCCTTGTTGACATTTGATCACTTGAAGGAACTTTGCAATTTTTTAAAATTTCATTTAGTAGTTCTTAGTCTTCCTGATTGTCCACTTAATACACAAAAGTACCCCTTTCCTGTCACCAATTCCTTACACAGAGGGAAGCCCATTGTTTTCCTTCACATTTTCAGCCCCATTTCCTATCCATAATATGCACTTCTAGATTTAAGGTATCATTGTTTTAAAAAGATAATTTAATTTCTTCTAAATAATGTTAGATTTAAGATAGTTGTTTAAAGAGGAAATATTTATAATTTAAGAATAATGATTTAATATTGTATTTTGCTTTGGGAGCCTTTGCCTATTTTGCAATTTCCAAAGATAAAATTTTGCCATCTACATTCACATCGAGAATATTTTTTTGTTCCTTTCTACATTTCTAATTTGAAATTATTCAGTCAATCAAAAAAAATTAAATTAAAATCTCTTATTCTTCAATAGTTGAATACCCTATATACATATGTTCAAACTTCTAACAATACAGCATGAAAGCATTTCTTTCAATTAAGGTGAATGCCATTCTAACTTAAAAAGCATTGCTTACATTATGCCTAACAAATTATTTGATATGAGATAAAACATTGCCTAAATGTGAGCTTAGCACAAATGCAGCATAAAAATAAGTTTATCAGTTTTGCATTTCGAATACATTTACATACCTTTGAGTTGAAAAAGGCTTCCCCCATACAACATGAAACTGCACAGATTGTTTCTCTTTTTTGCCCTCATATGATGGAGTTAAGCGTCTCAATTGAGGAATAAAATCATTTAAAATACAGAATATAAGATCTACAGGACCCCATTCCCCAAAAGATGTGGACACTTTTGATGCAAATATTAACTGTTGCCATATCTTCCTAAATTATGAGCAATGTGCATTTAGGATCAATGATATTTCACTACTAAAATTGGGGTAGTTTGACACTGCCCACTAGAAATTAAGTCATTGTGACCGGTATTTATAGCATAAATGACTGATTTAATTTGTGGTTAAGGTCCATATGTTGGGGGGTCAATGTTATATCAGGAATGTGTTGACCCATTGTGCCTCATAGGAACATTTTCTAGTCGAATCCATGACTTGTTTTTGAAAGTTCATTATCTTTTGATTAGATTTAATTGGCCCCAAATTGGCCCCATTATGACACTACAGTCAGGAAATCTATTGCTCTTTAATAATCATGTTTAAAATACTGGGTTGAAAGTTAAGATTCTTTCAATCTGATGCCAAAAAAAAATTCTTAGTAATACTGTTTTCAAAACTGCAAATTCAATGGTTTGAATTTCATATGAAAATGGGTTAAATGTAACAATTTTTTGCCGGATTTCACAGAGTGAAAAATCCGGGTTTTAAAATGGTGAATGTCTGGCGGGCGGCGTGAGGGTGGGGAAAATTTTTTCGTAACAGTTTTCTCAGCAACTACTGATCACAGCCACTTGATATTTGGTATACAGCATCAGTTTGGGGTCCCATAATGTGGGATACGATTTCAAGTCTGTTGCTCACCTACTTCCTGTTTAATGAAATCCGGCCATTTTTGACTTTGACAGATTTTTTGTTTTATTTTAGCCTGAGGTCCAGGACTTCTTTGCCTTGCTCTCTCTTTGCCACACAGTCAGAGTAGACAAACCTTCCATCCATCTGTCAGGGGCAGCTCAAGACTACAGTGACACAGGGATGGAATATGAATACCAGTCTTCGTCTCCGGATGAGAAGGCCTTTGTTGAGGCTTGTAGAAGGTAAAACAAAAATGATTTTTAGATGACCCTTTACAGGGATCAAGCCAAAAAATTTGGGATTTTTTCATGGTTTTTGCCCTATGAAAGGAAAAACTTTTGCAGATAGACAAAAGCTGTTGCTTACCTTAAACCTTCAGGTCATTGAGCAGGTCATTACAAAATCTCTATACCTGGATTGCGAGTTCCAAAATAGCCGCCATTTGACCTCGATTTTAATGGAAAACTTGTACCTACTCTGTGATAAATCAAACAGGGAAACCTTGTCCTTTCTCTCCAATCCCTTGGAAATGTTTGTTTTTATATTTCTTTAACCATTACAAATTGATGAACAAAACTTTTTATTCAATTTTCTTTCAAATTTTCTAAAATAAATTGGTAAACATGTTGCTTCCATTGCTCCCAATGCTCTGACGTCAGATCTTACCTCAGTTGACCTTTGACATTTGGACATTCTAATATCCGGAATGTTCCGGAATGGATTAACTCGCAATTGGTCTATTAGGTTGAAGTTGCTCATAGAAGAGACCCATATAGCTTAAGAACCAGGTGAGTGGTTCAGGCCCTGGGGAGCCTCTTTTTCTTGAAAACTAACAAGATCTTGGTTTTAAAAGGATTTTAAAGGACTGAAAAAGTTATAGAAATATTTGATCATTGTTTTCCTTGAAAGGAAAACTTCCTTAAAGTAATAAATTCAAATATGTTTTAACTATTACAATATGAACTTGTTATTCTTTCAAAATAAAAATGACAAAAAAGTTCCAATTGAAGGATGTCTGTTGTATTCTATCAGAGATTTTGTAATATTTTATGATAAAACCTGTCACATGATACAGAGCTAAAATTTCAGGGTCACTCTAAATCTGCTGGAATAATTTGTTCACCCTGCTTTTTCACAGTTAATTCTATTGCATTTTTTTTCAGGATCTTGCCACAGTCTCTGGATTTCTCCTTTCAGTACTTTATGGTGTAAAATGGATATATGCCCATGGCTTATCCAGAGGGGGGTGCCTGAGCCCATCCTTTTTGTGGAAAAATTTTGTTGGATACATAGGATATCATCAAAGCATGACCGAAGTGCCCCTCTTCATTTTTGTCTTGTCTGCGAAGCAGAGCAGGACATAAATGTTACTTTACCGGCGGCAGCGGCGGCGACACTTTTTGGAAAAGTTTTATGAGCACCTCCATATCTCAAGAACTATAGGTCCTGGGTTGATGAAACTTGGTATGCATATGCCGCAGTAGTAGCTTAGCACAGTTGCATCCCCATCTTTTGACCTTGACCTTGATTTTCCGGTTGAGTGACTTTGACAATTTTCAATACATATATTAGCAATGGAAAAGTTTTGCGAGCACCTCCATATCTCAAGAACTATAAGTCCTAGGTTGATGAAACTTGGTATGCATATGCCCCAGTAGTAGCTTAGCACAGTTGCATCCCCATCTTTTGACCTTGACCTTGATTTTCCGGTTGAGTTCTTTGACAATTTTCAATACATATGATAGCAATGGAAAAGTTTTGTGAGAACTCCATATCTCAAGAACTATAGGTCCTAGGTTGATGAAACTTGGTATGGGTATGCCTCAGTAGTAGCTCAGCACATTTGCTACCCCATCTTTTGACCTTGACCTTGATTTTTCGGTTGAGTGACTTTGACAATTTTCAATACATATAATAGCAATGGAAAAGTTTTGCGAGCACCTCCATATCTCAAGAACTATAAGTCCTAGGTTGATGAAACTTGGTATGCATATGTCCCAGTAGTAGCGTAGCACAGTTACATCCTCATCTTTTGACCTTGACCTTGATTTTCCGGTTGAGTGACTTTGATTATTTTTATTGCATATACATGTATTTGCAATGTTTAGGTTTTTTAAACATCTTTTGATCTCAGAAACTGAAAATCCATGTAAATTCAAAATATAGTGGAAGTAAGAAAGAATAATTGTTTCTGATGGTGCCGGCAGGCGAGACATACTTTAGTGTTAACTCTTGTTGAAATTACTGGTTTCACCACTGATACGAATCAAATTCTGTACCATGTGCTCATAATCATACATTACTGAAGACATCTTCCAAGTTAATTATTCTTTTCTAAGTTTTTTCTGGGTAAGGCCTATTCCAGAATTAATTGTATGGGGGTCGTAAGGCACTATAATTAAGATTGTATGGGTGGTGGTATTTTTAGATATTTCTCAAATGCAACATAAAGGGGAAAAAAAATAAAAAAATTATGCATGGTGGGTAAAAAAAAAAAAGGTGCCTCCCGACCCCCCCATCATTTATTTCTGGAATAGCCCTAATAACCTTTTCTGTTTTCAGATATGGAATAGTTTACCATGGTATAAGAGATGGAGAGCAAGAAATAACATTCAAAGGCAAAATGAAGAGATATAAGCAGTTACATGTCCTAGAATTTGACCCAACCAGAAAAAGAATGAGTGTCATAGTCAAGTTCGAAAATGGTAACTAATTGTTTACCGGGTACTAGCAAACATGACAGAAACAAAGATATTGATCTTTATTTTTATTTGCAATTTTTATGTTGCCTGCAAGGTGTTGCACTTTGACATTATCTGTCATCTTGAAACTCCACAAAATATTCACCATATTATAAAGAATCTTGGCATATTGGAATTAGGTGAGCGATTACGCTTTTTGGAACTTTTAGCTTTGAATCTCATCATTTTCATTTAATACACTTACATGACTTATTTGCAAAACTAAAAAAAAGTTATTTAAAACCTTAGAATTGAAAAAAGAACCATTGTAAACATATCTTACATTATTTTTCCTTTAAAAAGATGGTTTATTTTACTTATAGGTGATGTGTACTTAATGTGCAAAGGTGCTGAGTCAGCAATATTAGACAGAGTTGTTAGTGGAGAGAAGGCAGCTACACTACAGCATGTTAATGAGTTTGCTAGTGTAAGTTTAGATTCAAACATTTGAGAAAATAATTTAATATGCTTGATTAATCTTTATGTAATTTGGCTAATGACTTTGAGTATTTGAATTTCTTTGTTTGTTAAAAGATAGAAAATAAAGAGATGTGGAATAAGTGTACGCGACACAGCCCACAATTAAACGGCAATTTAGAAAAACCACAATGGACAACCGCCAGCAGCCTTCAACGAGGCCATTTGGCACTGCTCGCGGTTATGCAATTGGCCCATGGTCTAAATAAGATGCATATAATTCAAATCCAGCCCTGAAATAGTCACATGAAGAGCATACATGCTAAAATATTTAGTTGATTTTGTGAAGTTGTTTGAGCAACTGACGACCATTAAACGAAGGGTAGTTTGCCATTTTGACAGTTTAACTGAAAAAAAGGCCTTGGGTAGAGATTATGTAGATAGCCATACTTTCAAGTCTTCTCAAAATAAAAGTACATGTAATAACAAAATTATTGAGAATTAATGCTCAATGTTTTATAAACTTTTTATGAAAATACATGAGAAAATGAGGCCATATTTAATGAACAAATCCAAAATTAAAAATGTAATGTTTAATTGTTTACATAACTGTAAAAACTGCTTTTCCTTTTCATAACAGCTTGGATTAAGAACACTAGTCCTTGCCCATAGAAAACTTTCCCAGAAAGATATAGCCTTATTTGATAGTAAGCTACAAGAAGCTAGAACTGCCTTACAGAATAGGGAGGAGAAACTAGCCGAAACGTTTGATTTTCTGGAGGATGAATTACACGTACTTGGTGCTACTGCTGTGGAAGATAAACTTCAGGAGGATGTACCTAAAACTATAGAGTCATTGAGGATAGCAGGAATAAAGGTTTGTAAATAATGTAAACATTGATTTTTATGCGACCGCAAAATTTTTGTGGTCGAATAATGTTATGGCGATGTCGTCGTCGTTGTCGTCGTTGTCGTTGTTGTAGTCGTCTGGGGACATTTGGTTTCCGTGCGATAACTTGAGTAAATATTGACCAATTGTTATGAAATTTTGATATGATGTTTGTAACCACTACAGGAAGGTTCCTATTGTATTTGGGGTTGGTGGCCCTTACCGTTTTGGAAAAAAGGGCCAAAAGGGGCTAAAACGGGTGTATTGACAAAACTGTTGTAGAATGTTTATTATTCATTGGATTTTAAAAATTCTTTTTTTTATTGAATTCCTCATTAAATTCTGTCAACAAAATATGTCAATGGTTTTGATGTATATCAAACCGCTAGATTGCTACAGGGGGCCAAAGACGGACCACACCCAAAAAATCAACTTTTTTATTTGTGGTCCGATTTTCAAAATCTTTTTTTCATTGGAATCCCTGTGAAAATCCCTGCCTGCATTTTTCAATCAGATTTGCAATTTCTTTTACTGTTTTTGAGATATAAGGGGTCAAAGGGGCAAAAAACGTCATTTTTAACAGTTGGTCAAGGCAAATGGTTTAACACAAGAAATGTAGCTGTAGTGGGCCAGCCAATTGTTATGAAGTTTAAATATGATGATTATATACACTGAAGGAAGTTTTTTATTGCATTGGGGGTTTGTGGTCCTAACCTTTTTTTAGCTCACCTGGACCATCACTTAGCGTCCGTCGTCGTCTGTCGTCGTCTGTTAACATTTTCACAAAAATCTTCTCCTCTGAAACTACTGAACAGAATTTAATGAAACTTGGTGTGAGTGGTCCTTAAGGTGTCCTGCACCAAACTTGTGTTCCGATTTTTGATCCGTCAAAAAACATGGCCACTGTTACTAAAAATAGACCAGGGGGGTCAGACTACTGTTTTTGGCCTGTAAATCAAAAAGTATAAGTGATAGATGAACTCTGATGCCACCCTGCTGCTTCAGCATCAAAAGTTCTACATAAGTGTCCATTTGGTCGAAGTTGTCAGATGATCCCTTACAGGGGTTACAGCCCCTTAAAGGTGAAAAATAGCGTTTTTTCATGTTTTTGGCTTATATAATGAAAACAATTGCAGATAGAGAAAAGCTGTTGCTTGCTTAAATGTTCAGCTCATTTAGCTCTACAAAAGTCTCCATAAGATCGAAGTTGTCAGATGACCCCTTATAGGGGTTATGGCCCCTTAAAGGCGAAAAATAATGTTTTTGGCCTATAGAATGAAAACTGTTGCAGATAGAGAAAAGCTGTTGCTTGCTTAAATGTTCAGCTCATTTAGCTCTACAAAAGTCTCAATTAAGGGTCAAAGTTGTCAGATGACCCCTAATATATATGGGTTACGGCCCCTTAAAGGGAAAAATAGTGTTTTTGGCCTATAGAATGAAAACTATTGCAGATAGAGAAAAGCTGTTGCTTGCTTAGATGTTCAGATCATTTAGCTTTACAAAAGTCTCAATTAAGGGTCAAAGTTGTCAGATGACCCCTAATATGGGTTACGGCCCCTTAAAGGGAAAAAATAGTGTTTTTGGCCTATAGAATGAAAACTATTGCAGATAGAGAAAAGCTGTTGCTTGCTTAAATGTTCAGCTCATTTAGCTCTACAAAAGTCTCCATAAGATCGAAGTTGTCAGATGACCCCTTATAGGGGTTATGGCCCCTTAAAGGCGAAAAATAATGTTTTTGGCCTATAGAATGAAAACTGTTGCAGATAGAGAAAAGCTGTTGCTTGCTTAAATGTTCAGCTCATTTAGCTCTACAAAAGTCTCCATAAGGTCGAAGTTGTCAGATGACCCCTTATAGGGGTTACGGCCCCTTAAAGGCGAAAAATAGTTTTTTTGGCCTACAGAATGAAAACTATTGCAGATAGAGAAAAGCTGTTGCTTGCTTAAATGTTCAGCTCATTTAGCTCTACAAAAGTCTCCATAGGGTCAAAGTTGTCAGATAACCCCTTATAGGGGTTACAGCCCCTTAAAGGCGAAAAATAGTGTTTTTGGCCTAAAGAATGAAAACTATTGCAGATAGAGAAAAGCTGTTGCTTGCTTAGATGTTCAGATCATTTAGCTTTACAAAAGTCTCAATTAAGGGTCAAAGTTGTCAGATGACCCCTAATATATATGGGTTACGGCCCCTTAAAGGGAAAAATAGTGTTTTTGGCCTATAGAATGAAAACTATTGCAGATAGAGAAAAGCTGTTGCTTGCTTAGATGTTCAGATCATTTAGCTTTACAAAAGTCTCAATTAAGGGTCAAAGTTGTCAGATGACCCCTAATATGGGTTACGGCCCCTTAAAGGGAAAAAATAGTGTTTTTGGCCTATAGAATGAAAACTATTGCAGATAGAGAAAAGCTGTTGCTTGCTTAAATGTTCAGCTCATTAAGCCCTACAAAAATTTCCATAGGTGTGAAGTCAGATGACCCCTTATAGGGGTTACAGCTCCTTCAAGGCAAAAAATAGTGTTTTTGGCCTACAGAATGAAAACTATTGAAGATAAAGAAAAGCTTTTTCTTGCTTAAACTTTTAGCTCATTTAGCTATACAAAAGTCTTAATAGGGTTCACATCAAGACCAGGTGAGCGATTCAGGCTCCTGGGAGCCTCTTGTTTAAAAAAAAAGGGCCAAAAGGGGCTTTATCGGTCAAAAATGTCAATGAATATAGAAATAATTTTTTTTTCTATTAAATGTTATTGTAAATATATACTGTATAATCATTTATTTTCCTGGGGATAAAATTTCGTGGTTTAGAACTCAAAACTGAATTAGAGGGGACAAATTTTCGTGGATTTTAAATTTTGAAATACACTCATCAACTAAATATTTTATATTCGTGGGGATTTAATTTCATGGATTTTTCTAACCCACGAATTAAAAGAAATTAAATGCCCCACGAATATTTCTGCTTCTACAGTATGTGTCAAATATGCATTTTAAAGTCCACCATAGGTTGCATGTGTAAAAAAAAGCTTTGTAAGTCCACCATGGGCTGCATGTGACCAAAGCAATAGACTATCCATATTGGCCTCCAATGTAAAGGGTTCAACTTGTTGCGGTCGTATCATGCTGCGCTTGGCGTAGCTTTTTATTATTACTAGAAGTGAAAATCCAAGTTTAAAATGGTAAAAGTCTGGCAATATGTAGGCAGTAAAACTATTTTTGTTACAGTTCTTTAAGCAACTACTTTACACTTTCTTTTTCATATGTGGTGTGCAACATCAACATGGTGTACTATTCATTTTTGTCTCGCCTGCGACTTAAGTCGCTGAAGGCGAGACATAGGTATTACTTTCCAGGGGCAGCGACAGTGTAAACTTTTTTGGAAAATGAATTACAAGAAAAGTATTATAGCTAGGCATCTGATATTTGTTATACAGACAGTTGGGGTTATGGTCTATGCAACTGGCACCATGCCATTTGACCCTGACCCAAATTTCATGGTTCAGTGACTCTGTGAACTTACCGTAGATGTATTTTCGGGCCAACAAACCCCTATGTAAGACTTTTGTTGAAAGTGAATTAAGTGAAAAGTATAATAGCTAGGCATCTGACATCTGACACCCTGACCCCATTTTCACTGTTCAGTGACTTTGTGAACTTAGATGATTTTTGGGTGGAAAATGAGTTAAGTGAAAAGTATAATATTATAGCTAGGCATCTGATATTTGGGGATTATGGTATAGACAACTGACGTCTCATGTAAAATGTGTTTGACCTCATTTTCATGGTTGAATGACTCAGTGAATGTTGGTCTTTTTTCATTGTTTCTCAATAACTGCAGTCATGGAAATTAGCACAGGACCGACAGCCCAAGGCCTGTAAAAATTCATTCGGTCTGGTGTTTTTGTGCCTTTCACAGGTCCGAATGTCTGATAGAAATTAGCATATTTAAACAATAAATTGTGTTATTGGACCTCTATATTTTCTTTTGGTCCTGTGAATCTTGACCAAGGATTGGACCAAATGTCCTGTCCCAAATAATCCTAATTTCCTTGACTGTAACTGTGGTATCTAGAACACACTTCAGACATTTTTGTGATGGTTAAATGGAATTCTGCCATCTGTCACATGACCTTGACCTTAACTTTTCTGGAGGCCCAGCTAGACCTTCAATGAGTTCTGTGATGGTGCCGACAGGCAAGACATACTTTAGTGTCAACTCTTGTTAGATCTGTCTCTTTCTTCTTTCCTGTAAATGAAATTTGCTGATTTGTTATTGACTCATTCTTATCCCCCACATAGTTTGTCATAGGGCTTTCAGTTTTACTCATGTCCATCCACTATGAAAGTTTCCAATAATCTGTAAGTAAAATTATTTCAAATTTAGCAGCATGTTTTTGTATGACATAATTTCACATACAGTCAAACCTGTCTTAAGTGACCCTTGAAGGGACAAGGTAAAAAGGTCACATAAGACAGGTGGTCACTGAATACAGGTTTGGCATCGGTCATATTATCCATGCCAAAATCTGTAGTCTTTTTTTATGCCTGCAAGGTACTGGTACTGTAAGGCCTAAGGGGCAAAATAATTTAAGATGGCAGCTTCATGTAGGAATAACCTTTGAATTGATGTAAATACATAAATCATTGATTTACCAACATGCAGCTACTGGTAAGACTAACCTTTGAGTTTATGTAAATATATTCTTTCACCAGTAAAAACTCAGTTTAAGGGACAGATAAATTATTACTAGTATACTGATAAAACTGTTTACCAATTCCAAGAGTTGTAAGGGCTAAAGTAATTAGATGACTGAATGAACTAACCTTTGATTTTATAATTCATCCACCATTGACATTTGAAAGTTTGTGGAACAGATTGTTTATTATGACGATGAGACTGAATTCCATCCCAAGAGTTGTTCAGTTTTAATCTACATTTGCCAACTTAATACATAAAAAAATCTTAATGTGGAAATTCAGTCCTTCCTGCTACTAAAATTCACCTAGTATAATATGTTAACTTTCAAAATTTCTGCTTCCATTTTGGGGTTTATTTTTGACGGGGAACGAAACGCGGCGATTTTCATATAATATTTCCGATTTTCTGACAACTTCCGGTTAATAAAAAGTCGCATAACGGAGGATTTATGGTCGTTTATGAACTAAAAACATGGTCGCTAGTCGCGTTAGACAGGTTGTCGCTGAATACAGGTGCAAAACATAGTAAAAACTCTTGGGGGGGAATGAATAGGGTCGCTCAAGACAGGAGGTCGTTGAATACAGGTGGTCGTTAAGACAGGTTTGACTGTATATGATTCATAAATACCTTTTTCTGATGTTTTAGGTCTGGGTGTTGACAGGTGACAAGGAAGAAACTGCTGTCAATATCAGTTATTCTGCGGGACATTTTAAACAAGGAATGACAGAACTTAGATTGACAAAGCAAACAGACTCTGTGGAATGTGCAGAGGCTATCAGAAAACATATGATGAGGTATAATGATTGTCCTATGGGCAAAGGCTTAAAAAGAAATTGAACAAAATAAATTGTGCTAAAATTTATTTTCAAAGAGAAAATTTATTAGTTCTGGTAAAATGAAAATAGCTAAAATTTAAGTGATATCCATTTGTTTAAATTGCTAACACAATTTGACCTGTTTAACGGTATTTGTCTCTTTCACAGGAAACTTTTCATAAAGAAACAGTAAAACCTGTACTTAGTATACTTAGTTCCAAATTCAATATTCAATATTACTGTAAAAAGTTAAAGAAATTGTTGCAAGTTTTTGTGACAAATAGTCTTAAATAGTCTTACAATTATATCATTACTGAAGATGAAGAAAAAATTCAGAGGCCTTTCTTGTTTGCATATGTTTTTTGAATATTTAACAAAAATAATGACTCTGAATATTTAATGTTTTTTCATTAGTGCTGAGACCTGTGCTAGCCAAAGAAAGCAGTGTGTGTTGATAGTAGACGGACAGACACTAACACATGCTCTGTATGACCATGGAGAAATGTTACGGCAGCTCTGTATGTTATGTGTGGCTGTCTTGTGCTGTCGGATGTCTCCATTACAAAAGGCTGAGGTAAGGATGAAATTTTGGAAAATCAATAGTATACAGGCAGACAGACACTAACACACGCTCTGTATGACCATGGAGAAATGTTAAGGCAGCTCTGTATGTTATGTGTGGCTGTATTGTGCTGTAGGATGTATCCATTACAAAAGGCTGAGGTAAGGATTACCAGGGTAAGTAATAGACAGGCAGACACTGAGACATGCCCTGTATGATGGCATGTTATGGCAGCTATTTATGTTATGTGTGGCTGTCTTATGCTGTAGAATGTCTCCTGAGGTAAGAATTTAGCTTAGGAATTTTGATAAAGTCAGGTAGAGGCTAAGTTATATCATGTATTGCCATGGTGTCAGTTCTTATTACTTTGGTTTGTTCAGGTATGGGTTTCACTGTATTTAAATCAAATTCCTCTTTTTAATGAGAGCCCTGGTGGTCAAGGGATTTAAGGTTATAGTCAAAACATCACACTGTATAGCTTGAGTCCCAATTTGTAATTAAATAAATGACTTGCACACCTTTATATAATTATATTCATTTGTTACCTGCCCAATTTTGTTGGTTATTCCAGGTACTCCAGTTTCCTTCACTGTTAAAACCGATGTCCTTTGTGAATTACTGTGGTTTCATTATTATTCGTGGGGTATCAATTTTCGTGGTTTTTGTGGATGGCCTTGACCAACGAAATATGATTACCCACAAATAGAATATTTAACATTGATATGTATGCTGCAGATTTAAAAACCACGAATATAAGAATCCACAAACTGACTCTTTTTCATCAAACCACGAAAATTGGTACCCACGAAAATAAATGAATCCACAGTATATGTGTGATAATACATAAAACCCTAACACTTACACACTCAAACACTCACTCAGTCTTTCATCAAATTCTAGTCACATCTTACAATATTTTCAATAAACGTGATAAAAACTTGTTATTTATTTTCATTGTAGGTGGTTAAGTTAATTAAGAATAGTAAAGACTCTCCTGTTACAGCAGCCATAGGGGATGGTGCTAATGATGTCAGCATGATTCAGGAAGCTCATGTTGGACTAGGTAAATACTAACCCCCCCCTTTCTTTACACAGTGAATTCAGTATTTTTTGTGTTCTTCCAACAAATCTTAACCACATAAAGTGTTTTTGGATCAGGTTTACCTTTGTATCAAAGCTATTTTCTGAAAAAACTTCAAGTCATTTCTCCATGAAATTTTGTATACTCACTAATCATAACATAAATCATTCCATGTTATTTCTTTAGACTTCCATACAGTGCTGGTCAAATAGACAGCACTTTCAAATCCCAGTAACAGGCCAATGTTCTGATTACCACATCAAAGTTTGCATTGAAAACCATCCTTTAAACTTTGATCTGTTTTCAGGAATTATGGGAAAAGAAGGACGACAGGCAGTCAGAAACAGTGACTATGCATTTTCTAAATTTAAATTTTTATCTAGAATGCTGTTATTGCATGGTCATTTCTTCTACGTTAGAATATCAACGCTAGTCAATTATTTCTTTTATAAAGTAAGTATTAAATCAGTTTTTAACCAGTTCAGTTGCAACAAATCTATATTACTTCAAAAAAGGAGGATAATTTTGATTAAATCACAATCAACAAAGATCTTCTGGAATTATGCACCATGTAAAGGACAAACATGCAATAATAAAATATAAGCAAATAATTCACTAATGCAGTGTGATACTCCAGGCTAAAGGATTTTAACATAAAAGATAAAAATACCACAAAAATATCCACATATACACATGATACATGTGATTATTTTTGGAGCATTAGGTAAATGCATGAAAGAAATAGTGTTATATCATAACCAATGACAGAGACCAGAGAAGTTGAAATGATGACTATAGAAAAAAATATTTTATTTAACTGAAGTCAATATACATATCAATGTTGGCATTTTTTAAATAAAATGCGGCTTTTTGTAAGTAAGCCGTTGCATGATAAAGATTGTTGCAGACAAAAAAGTTAGACAAGTTGACCAAATGAGCAACTATTTTGTGTTGTGTTTCCTGTGTGTAAACTTATATTTTAAACCAATAATCTATTTTCTTTCAGAATGTAGCATTCATAACAGCTCAGTTCTTCTTCATGTTTTTCTCAGCATTTTCACAACAAGTAAGTTTAGTTGAACAAAACATTTGGCCTGCCAAAGAAAATTGTGGAACACAAGTCTGTCTGTCTGTCTGTCTGTCAAACTTCAAATGCTAAGCTGATTTCTCTGAAACAATAAGTTGGATCTTCATGAATTTTTTTGCTAATTATTTAGCTCTCAGATGAGCACAGATGTTGGTTTGACATAGAGGTTCATTATTGTTACAGTAGTTGTTAACCAGATTTGACCAATACTAATCAATCATTGGCAACATGACCAGTATGTTCTAGCAAGCAGGAACTACTTATTCTACAGGAGCACCAGAGTTTATTCTCATTATACCCCCTGCAAACAAAGTTTGGGGGGTATATAGGAAACACCCTGTCTGTCCTTCCGTCTGTCCGTCTGTCCACATAACTCGCAAGGTCTTCTCCTCCTAAACCACTTGAAGGATTTTGCTGAAACTTTACATGAAGGAAGTACACAATATGTAGATGTGCATGAAGAATTTTCATTGCAATCAGACATCATTCAGGGGAGATAATTGAACTTAGACTTTTTAAATACATTATTCAATGGGAGACCCCGTAAGCGCAACTCCTGCTAAACCACTTGATGGATTTTAATGAAACTTTACATGAAGGAAGTACATCATCTGTAGATGTGCATGAAGAATCAGTATTGCTCTCAGTTATCATCGAGGGGAGGTTAATGGACTTGAGATTTTTTTTACGGTACAGAGTCCAATATGAAGGGGGGGGTATCCTTTTGTGAGCTCGCTCACAGTATTACTTGTTTTGACTTGAGTTCATGTTGCTGATTGTATTTAGTTTGGATATGTGTTTTTGTCTCCTGCCGCAAAGGCTAGTGGGGACATAGAAATGTCAGTGTCCATCCGTCCATCACACTCTTTTTCAAAACAGTTTTCTCAGCAACCATTAACCATAGACTTCTGATATTTGGTATTCATCATCAGGTAGGGGTCCCATATGGTGGGATGTGTTATCTGTCGCTGATCTGCTGCCTGTTTAATGAGCTGACTTAGATTTTTCGCTCGATGGGCAAGGGACCTAAAATTTGCTCCTGTTTTGTTTGTCATATGGCTTGATTTTTTTAGTGGTTAGCGCTGCTGGTGAAGTTTTAATTCCCTGAGGTTAGCCGGCTCTGGCATCAACACTTTTGTGTTGACGAACACATCAAAGCTATAAATTATCCGTTGAAATTTAAAAATTGTCAAAACCCTGAAGTTCTGCCTATCTTAGACATAGGTTGTTTGTTCTTAGTCATAATTTGGTTTCTCATTCGACATCTTTTGTATTATTGATCTATGCTCTTCAAATTCATATAATGTTTGGCATTCTCAACTTTTGGTAGGGCGCCTCTGATGAATCATGAATTGACAAAACACGCGTCAGGCATAGCAAAATTTATTGTCTGGGGGAATTTTCAACTAACATGTAATATTAAAGTACATGTTACACTCTTATATATATGTTTTTCATACATTATCTTTTATTTTTCAGTCCTTATTTGATGCCTTTTACCTGATGTTTTACAACATAACATTTACCTCACTTCCCATATTCCTGTATAGTCTGTTTGAACAACACACTAAGCAGACGACACTCTTAGAACAACCACAGCTGTATAAGTATGTATCAACATGTGTGTTTGTGTAATTGTGTGTTTTGTAATGTGCTGTGTTGTTTGTTTGCAGTCACTTGTTTGTGGGTACATGTATTGTTATTTACTTTGAAGATTAGATCATTAGACCAAAATAAGTTCTCTTTAAAAAAAACAAGGAACTTGTTAATTTCAACATTTTTTTTTTTAAATTTCAGTTACCCATGCACAGTTTCTTTTTAAGAAATGCACATGATTTCTTTTCCAATTACACATTTTAAGCACACCTCCGATGCAATTTATTTAACATCTCGTGAATGTTGACCCCTCTAGCCTTAGTTTTGCATGAATATTTATAATTTCAGAAAAATAACAAGAAACCACAAATTAAGTATTAAATACTTTATACAGTGGAATGCTTTAGGTAAGATGTAACCAAGAACTTATAAAAACTTCAATAAAATTAGTTGCAGAAAATTTACAATATGTTTTGAATAATTGACAGGCTATCATGAGACATTTTTCAAGCTTTCTATAACAAGGTTGTCAATTTGCAACAAACAAAAAATTGTGTCCAGAAAAAAAAATGAATCCATTTTTGAATAACCTTTAAGTGATACAAAAACAGGATTTGTTTTGTTCCAACTTTGATTTCATTGAATTTCTATACACCTACTAAATCATTAACCTGAAAGCTATTTGGGGGCCTCATCTGATCTTTTTGATAAAGCAAGCTATCTTATAATTTAACTGAATAAAACCTGTGACCTCTTTAAAATATGATTTAGAATTAAGTTTAAAGGTTTTACAGTGACCTTGCATTATGAGCATCCAACTCTATGATAATTGTATGAATCTTCATTACTAAAATTAACAGCTTTTCTTGCTACTTTTCAGGCCTATGGCATGCAGTTGTGTTCTTCTTTGGTACATTCCTGCTATTTGAAGGGGACATCACTTTCTATAAAGGTGGACAGGTAATGAATAAAGATTTATGTCCCTTAAGGATGCTGGCTAGTCTAGCTTTGGGATATATGTCATTTTTTTTTAATCCTCAGGTTTTTACCATCACAATAGGGTTAAAAATTTTGCCCACAAACCCCCTATTTTCTTTAAATCAATGTCTTTAGTATATCATAAAGAAGTGATTTTCAAAGTTTTATCAATTCCTATTTATTTTGTCATGGGTTTTAACAGCTAAATAGTGCTAATGCTAAACCTATGTAAAAGTCAGAGAAAACCTTTTCCTTTCAAAATTTTTAACGTCAATTATCTTGGAAAACAAGGTCTCTAACCTATCTTTTAAATATTTTGCTTATTTTATACCTTTACCTATTTTGTTTTCATTTAGGACATCAAATTTGAAACCTATTTATTTTCAATAGTAGTAGCCAGCATCCTTAATAACAGATTTCAAGTTTACTCATATTCATTTGTATGTTTGTCCCTATGAATGAAAATTTCCATCAGGCTTTGCTCAGATTCCGTGCATATCTCAGGTCCAGATTAATTTTGCTGCAATTATGGAAAGAAAAAAAATAAGAAGTCAAGTGATATAAATTATACAACTTTTGTGCCCCTGTAGGTTACCACACTGCAGACCTATATCTAGGTTTAGTTAAATCCCCCAGTCAGTTTCTTTAGGTTTGCGAAAAAAATATTTGATTCTTTACATGTTTTTTTTATATTATAGAGAAAATTTGTCTTTTGTAGATGATGGGTCACTGGATGTTTGGTTCTGTAATATTCATGACTTGTGTCATAGCAGTAAATATCAAGGTATTCAGTATATTCACATTCAAAGTGAAGCAATACATGTAGAGAGATTAAAAAAAAAACCAAGTCCTATTTGCAGCAACTGGACAAGAACACTTTAACATTTTCCAATTTTAAATTAAACACATGGAGCACATTATAAAAAGATTGTATTATCAAGACCTATCGGTACATTAAATCATGTCGTCATCTAGAATTATTAGCAGTTAGTTTTTGGATAGATTTCATGGAGAGAAAAAAATCTGGGTTATAAAATGGTGAATGGCGGGTTGGAAAGAAATGTATGTAACAGTTTTCTCAGCAACTACTGATCACAGCCACTTAATATTTGGTATACAACATCAGGGTGGGGTCCAATAAGGTGGGATTTGATTTCAGGTCTGTTGCTCGACTGCTTCCTGTTTAACAAAATCTGGCCATTTTTTACTTTGACAGATTTTGTTCTAAATATACCTGACCAAGATTGATGGTTTCTTCCAAGTGCTTAAGAAATTTAAGTACAATGTACTTTAACTTTAAATGTGTATCTCAAAATAAAAGAGTAAACCCTTCAGCCTCATGATTTGATTCAAAGTTTTCTAGAAGGGTAAGACTTACAAACAAATTTAATCCATTTATTGTTGATCAGAATTTTAATTTACATTTTATAGCTAGGACTAGAAACTCACTACTGGAGTTGGCCAATATTCTTTTCCTATATATTTTCCTTCTGTGGCAATGTTGCAATGACAAGTATATATACAGCTTTTTTCTGGCCGTAAGTATTATTAGAATAGTCCAAAATTTAAATCAAATTAATGAGGGTGTCTCACAACTTTATATTGTTTTGTGTAACAAGTGGACCATAAAATTACAATGGAAAATGGAGGTTTGGTGTAATAAAACCAGGTTTAACCCATCATTTCTTTCAAAGTGCTTGTACCAAGTCAGGACCATTGCAGTTTTCAGTTTCTCTGGTGTGTATCTGCCTTGTTTGTCTTATCTTCTTAGACATTTTAGATTGATCATCCCAGTTTGGTAGTTTTGTTATTACATGTACCTTTATTATACCTCCCGCTTGAAAAGTGGGGGGTATATAGTGATAGGGTTGTCCCCCCCGGTGTCCTTCCATTACACATCAGGATACCCATCACTTATTTGCAATTCCTATTAAACCCCTTAAAGGATTTTTATGAAATTTTCACACTTTGTCTTTGTGAAATAATGTAGATGTGCATGTTTTATTTTAGAATTTGACCAGATTAAGTTTTGGGGTTTCCTGTAGTAAAACATGGACTTAGTTTTTTTTTACTACAAGGGGGTACCACCTCTGTTCCACAACTCCTCCAAAACCCCTTGATGGATTTTTCTAAAACTTTTATACAATCCTTGTTACATAATGTAGATGTGCACCTCCTATTTTAAATTTCTTCTGATTGATATTTGGGGTGGGGGTATTTATTTGTGAGCTGCTGTTCACAGTTTTTCTAGTTAAAGAATAATTTATTTTATTCTGTTTTGTCTTGTGGCATGAAAGCGTGTTTTTTTTTTATTTGTCATAAATTCATCCAAGTACATGTACATGTAGGAAAAACTTTGTCTTGTTATTTTTCAGGTCATTAATTATAACTCAACAGGATTTCTTCCATGTATTTTTTGTCCATGTTTCTTGTGGACCAATATGGTTGTGTATGATCGTGCTAGTTGTGATAGCTTTGATCCCAGACATTTTAATGCGGGTCATCTCAGACATAAAAAGGACCAATTTAGAAATAAGAAGGGTATGTATCAAAACATGTTTTGAATATTGTTGATCTTGTGCATCATTTATAATATTGATAATATCAATATCACTAAAATATAAATTGTACATGTAATGTAATAATATAAAATTATTGGCTAGTATATTTAGGCTTATTTTATAAACATTTTCTTTAGTCACTCAAGCTTTCATGGATAGTACTGATATGATAAAATGTGTTTCATGATTTTATGCCGTAGGCAGCTAATCTCAAAATGAAACATTTACTAGCATTTCTTTCTGTTGCAACTAAAACATCTTTCTTAATGATTACGAATTCAGTCATGCCATAAATCCGTTTCATTATAAGTTATCAATTAAATGAATAAACTTAAAAACATGTATTAACCACACTGTATATTAAATCCATTTTATGTCGCCTGCAATGTGTTGCAGAGCAACATATAGGGATTACTTGGACACTTTCTGTTGGCCTGTGGTTACAGCCTCTTGATATTTGGCATGTAGCTTCCTTCTATAGTACTATATGGTGTAAAGCAATTTTATGCCTGAAATTCATATACTTCCTGTTTAACTTATATTTTAAGACGTAGGCGACATAGGTCTTCCATAGAAGATGCCATTCTAGTTTATATTTCTATCTATTTTAACCTGTATAAACTAGCACCAGTTCGGACAACTCATAATCCACTCTCATTAAGTTTTCAAGTTATTTGTATTGAAAATTTTACACTGCCAATAAACAATGCCTACAAGTTGTCAACAGAAATATTAACAACATAAGTCACAACTTTTATTTGACATAGAAAATGACACTCTGCATAATAATGTTGAAATAAGCAGGTTTTGAACTTTCATATTTGAATTTCAGACTACTGAAAGCTTGAATGACTAAAGAAGTTCTAGATATTAAGACATTTTCACAAAAGGTAAATTGCTAGAGCAAAATCCTTTCCCATTGTTTCCAAATTTGAAAACTAATGTATTGTTTGAAGACTATCGAACATTATTAACATACATGTAGTTAAAATAGTGCAGTTTTGAGGTGTTGAAAGAAACCTAACTTTGATTAGATCCTGCAGTAATAAATTTTATAATCTTGTAAAGAAATTAACACTGTTTTAAAGGAGACATCTATTAATTGTGAAGAGGAAAATAATTTGTTATAGTGTTTACAGTAAGTTACTGTATTTACTATCTTTTTTTTATGGCTTGTCAAAGCTTTAAAAATAACCTTATTTGAAAGGGTTGCTGTTATCTGCTAAACTTAAGCTTACTTAATATTTTCGAAGCACTCCACTGAAATATATTGTAGTTGCACAATTTGGATTCACAAAACTCTAAAACCATCCAGTAGCGGATCCAGGGGGGTGTCACCCGGTGCACGTGACACCCCCCTGAGGTTCACAAGTATGGTTTCATTGGCACAATTTCTATATAAATCGACCACACAAGTCTAGCTTGATGGCTAGCTACATGTAAATTGCCAAATAAACATGTCATAGGTTAATTACAATGTACGCTTGTGACAACACTCATTTTACCTTTTGTTAATTAAGATCTTTTGATCAGTGATCGAAGTGTAAAGTTTTGATAGATAACATTAAAAATCTACGTTTTCAAATAATGACTTAAAAGAATCTCTTCAAATTGTATAATCTACATCTTTATTGAGAAATAACGTTGTAAAGCACTCGCATATGAAAAGTTCTGCATGAATTCCAACATTCTTGAAAATTATATTTGAGCCATGTTTGATACTGTTCGGAAATTTTAAGAATTATTAATTCATTAATTGCATTTATGTATAAAAAATGACGAAACCTTGCCCCCTGAAACATTGTATTCTTAATTGTGCGTGTTCACTTGCATAGAACGCAATGAGAGTCGATATTTTTGTACAACCATCATCCGTCTATTAATGGCCCTTTTACGAATCTCACCAGGTGCATACTTTCTGGTTGTTAAAAATCCATTCAGTTTCGGCTGGCAAAAAAGCCCACAGCAGCGCTAAGTCTTGTCCGTAAAAGTCCACTAAAAGCGCTTAGAAACCCGACTGGAATGTATGCACCAGGTTTTTATATGAGACAGCCCTGCATGTCATATTGAATACCGTCGACTCATCATGCTACAATACGGAAAACCTGACGGCTATCTTTAGTGGTGCACCGTGTTGGGGAACATTCCTCGCACATTAAAAAAAACCTGCTGCAGGTTCCGCTAAGGATCTTATGCAGGAAGCTGAATTGCACGCGCATACCCACCAATCCTCAGTTTTCCAGTGGAAGTCGAAACTTTCTGCCCTGATTGCCCTTGAGTTCCTATTTCCCCCATCGCCGTTTCATGTTCATTGTGTCACCCCTTTCATGTTCATCTCACTGATATAGCCACCAAAATCGTACTACTTGGGAGTTGTGAAAGAGTTTTGCAACCTGCTTCTCCAGCACAGGCACTTCTTTCTAGTTGTATGGTTAAGTATATAAGGTTTTTTTTCTACAAACAAGTGCCTGTGTTCTCAAGTCTATTATAAACGAACCATAGAGAGATCTATATAGGACATTTGATTGCCTCTTGAATACGTCTTTGCTTTTTCCATATCCTTTTTCTACATTGCCACATTTAAAGCTTGGGTCATGACAATCCAACGCACAGTTTAACATTTTTCACGTTTGGGCTAAAAGGGGCCGCTTCGGAGGCTGCACTTGCAATTGCATGAAATTAAATTATACTCTAACAAAAGTACTATACATGTATTACCGACCTTACAATTTTGTTTAATACTTAGCATGTTAGTTAACAGGGGAGATTGCCAGTTAATAGAATGATGTTTCTTAATCTTGAACTTTATGACTTTACTTCATTTGGTGACACCCCCCTGACAAAATCCTGGATCCGCCCCTGCCATCTCTCCATATTATAGCAAATAATATAAGTAATAGCCATGGTAGAAATTTAGGCTTAAAAGTTATAAATTAAAATGTTTACAAACGCTAGCGTACTAACTAAATTATTATATTACACACTTTATGTATGTTTTATTTATTTATTTACTTTTTTTATGCTTCAGTCCAGTGCTATTTTTCCCAGGTACAAAGTTCTACTGTTTTTCCACCTATACTTTGTTTAGATTTCCCCCAAATATACAACCCCCAAGTTTGAAAATGTAGTCCCCCCCGTATATCATAAAACATAGATAAAACCCAAATCATCCTGTAAAATTCTACATTTTAAACCATATATTTTGGATATAACACCCAAATTTGAAAATGTTGTAATCCCCCCTCCTCCTTTCCCCATATATCATAAAACATATATAAAACACAAACAACTTTTAAAATTTTTCGTGAAGATAAAATACTTTCAAAATTGCACTATTTTAAACTATTTGTTAAAAAAATATTTTTAAACCAAACCAAATGTTTGATTACAGACTAGATTAATTATTGTACAACCTTATGAGACAAAATATGTAAGTTCAAAAAGTTCATGAAATGTTTGTGTATTACGAGTTTAGCTGCATTTGAAAATTAACCATGTTATTGTATGAATTATTGTTTGCCATAAAAAATGCAAAAAGTTTTGAATCTAAATTTTATCGTTTTGTTGGAATATTCCTAAAAATAGCTATATCAAGATATTTATAGCATGTAAGTTAAAAACATGCTGGTGTAAAAAAAATCAGCAAAAAAAAAGGAGTCCGCCCTTTTTTCAGCTATTTTTAATAACAATTGGCATTCTTATAGATTGACTGCTGGGTTTATAGTTATGAAAATGGTAACTAATAGATTTTGTACTTATTTCTAGCTAAATACTGATACAGGGTAAAAATGGTTGTATTGTTAAAAAAGAAATCAAAACTAAATTGCTGTTAAGTGTGGTTGAATGATATATACAATGTATCTCTATCATAAATATATTTCAGAATAAAAAATCATTTGAAAGGAACAAAGCTTATTGCATTTTTGGCACATTAAAAGAACTAATTTAGATTGAGGCCATTATTAATTTTTTTCTCAAGCCTGTAGAAAAAAATGCTGATATATTTACTGCAATTTATGAATTCGATCATAAAAGTATCTGCAAAGATCAACTTTCATGCTTCTATAGCTTGATAAGATCGGACTTAAAATAAAAGTTGAAATAATTAATTTTACACTATGTCCCAAGTAGGTTATTTGGCAAGATTGATTTAAGGACCTAGTGAAAATGGCCTCTTCCTTCACAAGAATGCAAGCTAGTATCACAGTAATAATAATCAATGCATGTGGTTGTTAAGGGGCAATTTAATAATTTTACCCTGGATTGGTAATATGTGTATGTTTTTTTACATTGTTGTGTTTTGACTAAAAATGTCCATCAATCAGTCAATCTCATGTTTTGCTTGAAGGATCCAGCTGATAAGTATTCCGTCTCATTTACAAGACATGCGGGAAAGCTTACATTATCAACAATTAACATAATGGATAATGAATATTCATAACCAAAGATGAATATTCATGAAGGATAGTAAATATTATTAGGTAACGTGTGCATTATAGCACTGGATTTGTTGTCTCTTATACACATTAATACTAACACACTTATTTACATGTGTAGTGTAGTTTACCTAGGGATGTCTCAGAGCTTATACATTTTGTACTTATACTTGGTGTTTTAATATTTTCAAACATACTTTTGAAGGTGTTTGGTTTTGAGTAGTCATACTTCAGTCATATGTTCTAGGTATTTATCTCAGTAGGTTTTCATTTGTCTGTGAAAGACTAAATTCATCTTAATAGAAGAGATATGTACTGTTAAATCTGACTAATCTTTAAAGTCAAATTTGTTGTGACTCATCTTTCTCATAAATTTTAAAAGAACAAGATATCTTCCATTCTTTGTAAAAGTTTTGGTTACCAAAACAGAAAATCTGAATATAAGTTGAATTTCTTTAACAAATATTTGAAGTCATGATTCCGCTCTTGATAGTTGACAATTCCATAGATATGGGTTAGGCACAATTTGTTTAAACTTTTTGGAAGTAGGAAAAAAATTCTTTGCAAGTTCTATTGGTTGCTCATCATGGTTTAGATTTTTCTTAAATTGACTTACATAAGTTTTCTTTTTATATGTGTTTTTTTCCCGGATTTTTAACTTTCTTTTTGTGGATAAATGCATCTCAGTGCCATATCACAAATGGCTAATAATATAAATGGTGTAAAAACTTTACTTTTTATCTTGAGCTTTTCTTCTTTTGTACACATATCATTTGTGTTGTAATTTTGTTGTGTAGTGGCTTAAACTGACGACTTGTACCTTTAAATAATACACAGCACTAGTTTAATTCTCCCAATTAACTTGTCTGGTATGAATTGTTTAGATAATAGAAAACAAGCACAAGCAGGTAAAATTCGGTCAAATGAACATCTTGATATGTTAAGTTAACACTAACCAATTATGTTTAATGTGAGTTTATTCTGTCCCTGTGCAAAGGCAGATCAAGGGGTTTTTTCGAAAGGAGAGGTCTTCTTATAGACCTTTGTGAATGAAAAGGGGTTAAAGTTAGACCAATTTTGCTGAAAACCTGCACAAAAATTTCAAAGTATACAGAGGAAAAGTGAGAGGTGCAACCTCTGGAACACCCCCTCTCTTTATCCACCACCCTTTGAGGGTGTCTGAGTGTTTTTTTTTTTTAATTCTTTTTGTATGTTTTTTTTTCTATTTTCTTTCATGACCACTGATTTTGTCATGGATTTTTCTCACTAAATGCATTTTAAAGTCCCTTTCAAACTCTTTTGCATTTGTATGAACATATAACAAGGAACATGTTTTGGCTTTCTTCTATGGGTACTGGTTATACCTTTTTTTGTCTTTTTTCCTTCTGTTCAGATACTATTCCAACGTAAATATAAATAAGTTGATGCTTAAGAGGGCATCTTTGTGTTTTGATATCTTTATTTTGGTATCAACACTAAATAAATGTTTTCTATCTGTTTTTTGAAGGGCTGTTGGTTTAAAATGTGAATCTTTGGGTGTATTCTTTGTGTTTTGAATAATTTTGAAAATAGTTATATATATTATTACTGTCCAACAAAGAAGATGTGGAAGCCCATTTTTTTTACGTTGTCTGTCTGTATGTCTGTCTCTCTCCATCTGCAAAGGGCAATTAATACTAATGCGTAAAAACCATAGTATCATTTGGGATTTTCATTTACATTTGTTCAAAATTTGGGGAAAAAACAGATTATTTGCAGATGGACAATTTCAGAAGTTGTCAATATTCTAGTTGATTTAAAAATGACAATCTATGAAGTTTTAAAATATCAGCCTAATATCATTAACTTAACAAATATCATAACAATCCAGGAAGGAACATATAACTATCACTTGCTATGGTAAGTCAGCATATATCTATTTGTTGTGATTATTAACTTGACTAACTGCACGTAGTATATCTTATAACAGATATAGGCATTATAGTTGTTTTGTGATTTATGTATGAATTTAGTATTTTTGTTGTATGTTTTGAATGTATGTGCATTGCATAAGAATGTTGAAAAGCATGAAAATATTGTCATAAATGGAACAAATATTGTTAAAGCTTAAGCAAGAGATACTTGAGATCATTTTGATATATTTTTTTTAATATTACTACAAAGAAAAGATAACATTAAGATGCTTTGATAGAACTTATTGATAAAAAAAACTAGTTCTTCTGTTAAAGTGATTATAGAATGAGATATGTTAAACAAGAATGTATTGCTCTTTCTATTTTTAAACATATTTTCAATTGTAAATGCATGGAATAATCATAGAGAAGTAAAGCTGTGTTTTAAACTTGTTTAATCTTTCTTTTGAAAATGAAGACAATCACACTTTCACTAATCAATAAAAATTATTCTTGAATGTTATTTTATACATTATTGTTTCTTTGGCATTATTTGATAGTCATTTTATACTCAAGATCCATTACATGGTCACTTTTGTTGAAAATAGATGTATCTGTATCATTTAATTTAGAAATTTGAACTTGAATAAATGTTTTGTCAATCAGATGAACACTTTAGACGAATGCGAAACTTTGTCATCATGTAATATTATTTATAGTGAATAGGGAAAAACTAGAAAGGTGTTCTCAGGGTGGAATTAAAAAATATTTCTGAATTGTTTCAGTATTGAAATGGTTTTATAAAAAGGATGGTACATTTTAATAGATGACGAAGCTTTAAAAAAGTCATTTTGCTTCTTGATTTAGCCTCTTTTGCAATGAATATATGCAAGAGTATTATAAGCATTAACCTTCATTTTCTCACATTTTAAAATTGTGGTCTTACAAAATTACCCTACATACTGTCTTCAGTTCTTATTGTAAAGAATAAAATGAAATTATTGTAATGTATTTCTTTAGGTGAGATTTTCAAACAGTTTTTTAAGGCTTTATAGAATTATACATAATTTACCAACACGGAAAAATGCTTTATACAATATTTCAACATATTTTATATGTAATTTCATCATGATCATCTACTTCTAAGATGTCAAATGTATTTCTAAAATATTTTTTCGTTTTATCTTTTTTTTAGCCACATTCCGAATCAACAATACCATTGAGGGAGTTATCTCCCGTTGAGACAGAAAAGTTTGTCAAGTCTTCAAGACGTGACTCTCCACAGCTGAAATCCTATGTTAAAAAAACTGATTTGTGATATTGAATACATATAAGTGCTTTATTACCTCATCATGTGACACAATCATGACTTAAGGATGTTTGTTGGTGTAGTGTTCTGAAATTGATGCTCAAATTCTAGATTTTAAAATATTTTTTACAAAACTGGTTAATATATCTGATAGAGAAAAAAATATGGGCTATTTTAAGGGCAATTCTCTAAATTATAGATATTAATTATTCAAATTATTACAGATTTGAAAAAAAATAAAAGAAATAAACTTACTGGTCACAGAAATGTCAGAAAGTAAATTTCACCATCACCACTGATATTCAAAACTTGATTGTTTGTGAAATTATTTAACCAGACTGATAGAAATGCAGCCTGATTTTGAAAGAATGAAGAATGACTTTTAAACTAAGTCATTCTGTTTTAACTTTAATAGGTAAAAAAGAAGAAAAACATTTGCTTTGGAAGAAAAAGTGTCAATAATTACTGTCTGACCAGTACAAAAAGATTTTGACCTTGTTTTGGGACCTATCATCAGTCATTTATTGCAAAGCAATGTTTGGAATGAAAAATATATATTGTTTTTTGTCTTTGTTTTTAAAGGTTAGGAACATAACAGTTAACATCCTTGTAAATATTCACATATCATTTATACACATCTAAAATGTCACAATGTTATTTTTATTATAAGGTGTATATATTCTTATAATTCATTTTACATACAAATGTGATATTGATTTTAAACTGTTATTATTGTTTGAGTCTTATTTTGAAAATTAACATGTCTTTTTGCAATTTTTTAGATTTAAAGTTCATTTTTTTTGCAAACAATTTCATTTTTGCTTCAGTGAGTGATAATGTGACAGAAAAAGTGAATAATTTTTTTTGTCGTTGCTTGCCTTATGAGAAAAATTCCATTGCTTCAAAATTAAAACTTGAAACAGATATTTTTTGGTAGAATTGCATTCAAATTACATTGTATATTTAATTTCTATATTTTTATGATGTAAAGATGTATATATTTTTGTTTTTAAGAAAAAATATTTTGTTGTTTAAGAGTAAATATATTTTAACACATTATTTTTTTTCAACTATTTTTGAAATTGGAACATGCACCTTAACTAAAACAACATTAAAGTCCATGACAAATATATTTGTGTCATTTGTAAATTTGTAAAGTCTCAAAACTTATTTATCATTATTTCACTTTCATACCCCTACATTAGGCCAATAAAGAAAATATCATAGATTCTCATCCCTTCCTGTCCTGAGTTTTTCAGTCACCTTAAAAAAAAATTATTTTGATTTTTTTGCAAATTTAAATGGCAGAATATATTTGAAAAAAATGCATTAAAAACAATTTGTTCACCTAATTTTATGCAATTTTGATGAGAATCTAGGAAATATTTGATAATGGCCTTACATTCATCTAGTTAAATGTCATATCTATTGTCCCCTCAGCTCTTTTGTTTGTATGATTCATTATGATTTAAGCACAAAATAATATTTTTATGTAATGTAGCTGCTTGGACTATGGGATTTTAGTGATGACAAAATTGTTACTGTACATTGAAGTCACAAAATCACAAGTTTTATATGTATTTAGTGCCATAGCATTAGACATAACACTAAGTCACAAATTGAAGACCATATTTTGTTTACTTTTGTATTATTCTCTTCAACATTTTGTCTTATTGTCTTGCACCTAGGATGATTAAAATATAGGTTTAATGTAATAAAATGTGAATTGCAATTATTTAAAATATAGAATCTGAATTTTTGTGTATAATAATAATATACAATTATACAGTGAAAAGTCTTCAATACTTAAGGACTAGTTGTATAAACTAAAAAAATATACAACAATACTTAAGTGTGATGCTGTCTAGTATACAAATTTTGTTGATAATTACATTTTCTCTGTTGCCTCATATATTCTTTTTTAAATGTTTTTTGTATCATCTTATATGTTTAGGTTATATTTTTTCAACTTGAGGATATTTTCTTCTGAAGGTTCAAAATTTTCCTTAATCAAGTTTTTCTCAAACCTAACTTTTTGAAATGCTAAGACAATGGGAAAACCATATTTGATGAAAACATTTTTAATTGACTACAGCCATTTTAACAAGTCCCATTTTGACAATTTTCCCTAAATTTCATCATTTTTGTCGATTTTGGGGAAATTTTCAGTAAAATATCAGATTTCAAAATTAAGTTTTCCCTTAAAGTTTCCATATTGGTGGAAATGGTGATTCTGAACAAAGGAGTAGGGGCGATAAGGCCCTTATTTAGCCTAAAAATACGACGACTAAGCAGAAGTGTACATTTCTGGCCAGAATATAGTGTAAACTCTGCCTAAAAGGAAAACATATCCAAACATTTAAAAATTTAATATTGAAGCGTGATAATGACGTCATAATTATAGAGATTTTAGCAAAATGGACAGAATTTGAGAAATCTTGGATGTTTTCATGATACATTTGGACTAGAAAACATTGTTCCCACATGAGAAACAAATTAATACTTTTAGAGATGGTTTATATAAGCCATATTAACAATCTGTAAAAATATATAGTTGTTTCTTGTGTGCAGAGATACTTTTCTAGTCCAAAATGTATGGTAAAGATACTGAAAATTGATAAAAATTGGCAATTTTCTTATTAATAGTCAGTTTCATTTTATATTTCCCTCAAAACAATCATTCAAAAATTCAAAAATATATTTAGTTAACCATTTTTTGACATCTAATAAATAATTTATCCGGATCTGTCTACAGTTTTCAAAAATTGAGATTTGGGTACAATATTTTAGGCCCAACATAGGTCTTATTGCACCTTCTTTAACTTGTAAAAAGTATATGTCTATGATTATATAAGAAAGTTTAGTCACAAAATGTGCTTTTAAAACCTTTTTTCAAACATCATAAAATCTGTAAAACTCAAAATTTGAAAACTTTCTTTCATAAGAAAACCTCAAAACCCTCAATTTTTGTTAAAGATAATTGGATTATATTTTTAAAAACTTTGAATAGAAATCATTTGAACAACATGCATATTTTGCTGAAAAAAAAAAGAATTTTATTACCAATACCCTGAAATTGGCCCAATCTCACAAGCTAATGGTAATGTACATAATTTTTTGACATAATTTAGCTGGATCACCATATCATATAAATCCATCAAATGTTTTTAATTATAAGGCAAGTTTTTTTTTTAAATATTCACAAATGAGATTTGAACAACATTGAATCCTCAGAAGAATACATCCTTAAACAACATTTCCTGCTAAAAATTAATAGATTGTGTTAAATCAAATGTCTCCAAGTAGTAATTCTGGGGTTTATATAAGGGCTATTGCAGGAAAAATGTATTGACCTTTTTGAAGGCACTTATATACTTGAAAGATAAGTAATGTAGTTTGTGAGGAAATTTGATTAATTTTAATATGCAATCTTTCTCAAAATTTCCAAAAAGAGTTGTATGAATGGTGAGGTATTGAAAAAAGTGCCTTTCAACCTCCAGCTGCTCATACATTTAGCTCTAGATTACCCTTTATCTTGTTGTGTATGTTGATATTTTCTGAAATACCTCAGTGTTACAGCGAATCAAATGTTCCATTCCCCAAAGCTGAACAGGAACTCATCATGGTTCTTTTGAGTACTGGTGCGTAATCTATCTATATAATGTTGAAATAGTAGAAGCTTATCGTTTTGATCAGTTAAACTTGCACCTTCATTGAAAATGAAAACTACTCATAGGTAGATGATTTTTACCTGAAGGAAAAAAAACTCTTATCTCTGACAGAAATTTGCTTATATCTATGATTTTTGCAACTAAATAATATTTTTTTTTTTTATTTAAACAACTCTTTGATATTTATTTGGCTCATTTTCTTTTGTATAAATACCAGTTTTTAGCTGTTTTGCCAATGTGAAATTTTTAACAGGTAAGTCTTTTATACTAGGAACTTTTTTCCTTCATACAACAAGATAATCTCCTCTCAATAGATGTGAGTTTAAACTGACCAGAGAGATCAACTTCCAGTGTAACTCATTCAATAGAAGGATTAAGTACAGGTGCTCTAAAGTACCTTGATGAGTCCCTGTTCAGCTTGGGGTAATTAAACATTTTATTAGCTATAACATTTTTACTTTTGTCCTGTTATCTTGTTGTTTTTACATATCTTTTGTTTGTTTTTAGTGAAGTCATATATTTGCAATGTCCTAGTCTTGTTGTATAATCAAAGAAACATTGTTTTTTCACTACACTACATTACATTAATTTTCCATTTAACTCTATCCTAGATTAGGGACACGATTTTCATTTTGATTAGATTTTTGTATGTCACAAATGACTATATATGGTTTATTGATTTTTTTCTATTTTGAATTGTGTGCATAGAAAAGTTAAGATTTGTACTCATAGAGACTTGATATCATTTGAAATGTTTACTGTTTGGTTGGTGATTTTTCTCTAACTTTCAAATTGACATAAATTGACAAATTCAATTTTAGTTTTAATATTTAATATTAAACATTTTTTATCAGTAATTTGTTAATTATTATACCCCCCACTTCAAAAGTGGGGGGTATATAGTGATAGGGGTGTCCGTCCGTCCTTCCGTCCGTCCTTCCGTCCGTGTTATACCCCCCACTTCAAAAGTGGGGGGTATATAGTGATAGGGGTGTCCGTCCGTCCTTCCGTCCGTCCTTCCGTCCGTCCTTCCGTTACACTTCAGGGTACCCATATCTTATCCGCAACTCCTCCTAAACCCCTTGATGGATTTTCATGAAACTTACACATAATCTTTGTGACATAATGTAGATGTGCACCTACTATTTTAAAATTTGATCAGAATGATTTTTGGGGTTTCCCATTGCAAAACATGGACTTAGCCATTCAACTACATGGGGGTACCCATCTCTTATCCGCAACTCCTCCTAAACCCCTTGATGGATTTTCATGAATCTTACACACAATCTTTGTGACATAATGTAGATGTGCACTACTAATTTAAAATTTGATCAGAATGATTTTTGGGGTTTCCTATACCAAAACATGGACTTAGCCATTGACTACATTGGGGTACCCATCTCTTATCCGCAACTCCTCCTAAACCCCTTGATGGATTTTCATGAAACTTACACACAATCTTTGTGACATAATGTAGATTTGCACCTACTATTTTAAAATTTGATCAGAATGATTTTTGGGGTTTCCTATACCAAAACATGGACTTAGCCATTGACTACATGGGGGAACCCATCTCTTATCCGCAACTCCTCCTAAACCCCTTGATGGATTTTCATGAAACTTACACACAATCTTTGTGACATAATGTAGATGTGCACCTACTATTTTAAAATTTGATCAGAATGATTTTTGGGGTTTCTTATACCAAAACATGGACTTAGCCATTGACTACATGGGGGTACCCATCTCTTATCCGCAACTCCTCCTAAACCCCTTGATGGATTTTCATGAAACTTACACACAATTGTTGTGACAAAATGTAGATGTGCATCTACTATTTTAAAATTTGATCAGAATGATTTTGGGGGTTTCCCATAGCAAAACATGGACTTAGCCGTTCGACTACATGGGGGTACCCATCTCTTATCCACAACTCATCCTAAACCCCTTGATGGATTGTCATGAAACTTTTACACAATCTTTGTAACATAATATAGATGTGCACCTACTATTCGAAAGTTTGATCAGAATGATTTTTGGGGTTTCCAATAGCAATACATGGCCTCAGCCATTTGACTACATGGGGGTGCCCATCTCTTATCTGCAACTCCTCCTAAACCCCTTGATGGATTTTTATGAAACCTACACACAATCTTTTTGACATAATGTAGATGTGCATCTCCTATTCTAAATTTTATCTGATTAATTTGGGGGGGGGGGGGTGGGGGGTATTTATTTGTGAGCTGTGGCTCACAGTTCTTCTAGTTTTCTTTGAACATTGTGAGCATGCAGGTCAGTCATTTATGCACAATATAGTTATTCATTAATACATGATTTATATTTCATTAGATTCCCAAACCCAGAAAGGGTGATTGAGGATTAAATTTGATTCAGTTATCTTGGCCATTGAATAGGTTTTTAACACTTATGTGTAAATATCAATTTTCAGAATTTATTTTTATAGCAATGCATTATAGTTTTATTATATGGTACTAAGCATTTGATAATTGCAAGCCATTTTAATGTGTAATATTATATGATATATTGTTTTATTAGGGTTGGAGTGATGTTCAGGAAAGTATCGTTAAGTGATAATTTAAAAAATACTTGAAAAAAAATGTGCTAAGTCAGATCATGCCATATCATACAGATGTGGTAATAATATCAAATAATGTTTTATATTTATTTAATAGTGTGGATGGCTTAACTTAAATTAGGTATTTATCTACCATGTGTAAAGTCTCTACTTTCAAGTTTCTCTATATATACTAAATTTCCATTTTAACAAAACACAATCTTCAACTTGAAGTGCATATAAGCCCCCAATACTTCTAAGAACAGTGATAAGCATAGATTTGTTTTCAAGAGTTATTTTATTAAAATGTTGGTTATAGTTATAAAAAAGCTTTAAATGTATATGGTGAAGCTTTCTTTAAAATAGTCTCCTCAGGGCCGTTAAATCATAGATTTATTTCTATTCACCTATAATTACCAGAGTTCTTTAAAGTTATTTTTATGTCTTATATTGTGAATACCATTTGTATATTTTTTGATTCAAGTTAACTTTATTTGATTGATTTGATTGTTATTGTTTGTACTTAATAATGTATCAATGCAAAATAATTTTGTGAAATGGACCTATGCAAATAAAAATAAAGGTTGACATTTTAAAACAGTCTTTTTAAAATGCCCTTTATCATGCCTGTTACACTTAAACAAATAATGGTATTAAAGTTTGATTAAAAAAAATTACAGCAATGTGTCTGGCTTAACATTTAAAAATGTGTTTGACACATGTTTCTTTAATTTAAGACACCTGGTGTTTTAAACAATTTTGAATTTAAAACTTTGAAATTTCAATGACAAAAATTATAAGAAATTCATTGGTAAATTCATGTCAGACAAGTTTGATGACTGGGCTTGTGATTTACCTAGGGGACCTTTGGTCCACAAGCATCAGTTATCGACCCAATACAAAACAGAACAGTTAATTTAGTTATGCTGTATATCGATATTTCAAGGAGTAAGGTCTCATCAGCAGCATTTGAATCAAATCATGAAGATATACTAAAAATGAAGAGTAATGTAAAAGTTAAATGTACTAACAGAATGCTACACTTAAAATGAAGACTAATTAATGTCAGGGACAAAAATAATCTTAGGCTTTTAATATAATTTATAATTGTGAGCAGACAACTTAGACCTTGATGTTATATATCTTAATAAAAACTGTACATTACTTTTCCAAATCTATTACAGAATTTTCATTGAAAGTTAATGCATTCGAAAAGAAAACAGTTTTGGTGCTGTTCATCAAATATAATATAAAAATTTATTTTACAAAGGTATAAAAACTACACTATGAATATGTAATAAAATATCTTTTTCTCAAAATTCTGTAACTAAATCTCCATTATGATGTTGATGGTCTTGGATTTCATCTAAGACACTTATTTGTGCGTTCAGAGGTATAAAATCTTTACTCAGCACTGATTGTTGCCTTATAAGTCTATCATTGATTTGATTGTTCAAAATCTCCAGATTGTCTTTTTGATTTTGATCATTAGGCAAAGCTTTTATTAGCCTTTGCCAGAAGTATTTGTCTGTCACATGCAAAGCAACATGTGTTTTTAGATAGTGTTTGACCTCTTCGTCATAATACTCCTTTTGGTTTTCATCAGTTACGATAATGATTAGATGATTGCATTTCTGTCTAATGGATTTCTCACACGCCGCTCTAAAAGTAAATAAGGACCATTCGTCCTGAAGATAAGGCCCTGATAATATGAATATGGTATGTCTACAAGAGTCTATGGCTTTTAAAATATTTTCTTCTTTCGAAGCACCAGGGATAAAATCTCTGTCTGGTACTAGTAGGGCATAGCGCAGCTCCTCGAGTGCTGGTGTTAAAGTTTTGAGTGCAATATTGCTATCCCTATCGGAATAGCTCAAAAAGGCATGTATCTTTTCGCCATCCATATCGTCGTTTTCATACATTTTTAGAATAGAAGTTCTTAGGTCTGGTAATTTGTTTTCATGGTGCTTTGTACTACTGGGTAAAAGATATAGAATTTTCTCAAAGAATAATTTCTCATCTGTGGTAATATATCTTCCTCGCTTAATATATCGATTTAAGTCTTTGTTTTCTATTTTATTTTTTGTTATACCATGACCAACGACTATTGCATAGTTTGTTCTCATGTTTTGGATTTTTTCTTGTGCTTCATTCCAGGCTATTTTCACAATATCAGATTCTACAAGAAAATCTTCCGAAAGAATTAAAATCATTCTCTTACTGCGTCTCACAATACTGCAAATGTTTTCTTGAAATGAAAATCCTACGACAAAGTCTCTTGCTATTTCACATACTACGTATTCATTTCCAACAACCTCTAATGGTTGAACAACGTTTTCTGACACCCAATGATTCAGTGATGCTGCATGGATAATAACACAATCTATTTCTTCGTCACCATCATTTTCGTCCTTATCGAATGGATGAAATCCAAAGTAGATGAATAAAATCACCTTAAGTTCGAGTCTAAATAAAAAGCACGCTGCAAAAAGAGTAATGAAAAACACTGCACAAATTGTGGAAGCTACACTTGGTGCCAAGACATGTTTAACTGTGTCGAATGCCTCTAAACAAACAAACTTATCATCATCAACTGAAATCAGCTGATTTGCTTCCTCATTGCCGTATGCACATGCAACGTCTATCCAGTCCGAAATCAGATTTTGAGATCTTAGCAACCACGTTTTCATCCAATGAGTTTTACAGTCACAGATAAATGGATTATCTTGTATGAATATAGTCACCTCAGAAAGATCAGCAAATGATTTTGGAAGATAAGCAATGAAATTAGAATTCAAATGTAACTTTCTTGCACTGTGAGTTACGCTCGAAACAAAGTTAGAATCTATTCTACTTATTACATTATGACTAAAATCAATGTCTCTGCTTCTGGTAAAGTACTCCATGTTTTTAAGTTCTGTAATGTTATTATATTGAAACCAAAGATCAAGAGTTCCCTTTGGAAGCAACAGTGGTAGCGCACTCAGATTCCTATTTCGACAATCCACAATTGTAATGTTGCTAACTGACCATTGGAAACAAGTGCATTTGGGTGGACATAAGTCTACATGTACTTGACAGTACGTTTCTTCCTCTCGTATATCTAATATTGACCTTTTCTTCAACTCTGTAGGCTTTTGACATACCCAATCTTTGAAGAAGTATTCACCCCCTTTGAATCCTCCGTCTGCTAATTTGTCTTTCACAAAGTTAGAAAACGGAATAATCCTACAATCACATAGTAGGTCATTGCTGTTCAAAACTATTTCAAAATTACGTAAGATAAGTTCGATTTTTTTACCATTTTCTTGATTGACATTCCCTATTCTTGTAACATTACTAAATGACAAATCAATTTTTCGAAGTTGCTTTTCATCGTCCCCTCTATTTTCTTGATTTAAATTATTCTCTGTTGCTGAGTTCACCACACTAGCACCGAAGTATGCATAGTTTATATTCGATAAAAGAGAATTTATGTTATCCAAATTTATCTTTGTATAACTTAAATCTGCTAGCTTTAAGTTTCTGAGATAGAACACACTAATTGGAAAAACAGTGATTGGATTCGACTGAAAATATAGTTTTTTCAACTTCAAACTTAAAACTGGAAGAGTTCCTGTTCGTATTGTGGTTAGATAGTTTGATTCAAGGTGCAACACTTCTAATTTGTTCAAGTTTGTAAAAATTACATCTGGTAATTCTTGTAAACGGTTCTTCGATAAGTCTAGCTTTATCATTTCTGTCATATCTTGAAACGTTTCTTTGTGTAGCTTTTCTATGGCATTTTGTCGTACATTTAAATATTTCATATCTTTTAAACCACGAAAGGCTCCATTTGGAATTTCAGTCAAGTAGTTTTCACTTATGTCCAATGTTTGCAGCCGAGACACGCTAGTGAATGTTTTATCACTGATATATTTCAGCCCATTGTGTTTTAATGATATCATGTCCAGATGACCCTGAAATTCAAAATTCCTAAGATCAACTATGTTGTTATATTGTAAGTTTATGTAGCGTTTGAAAATGTTATTTGGCACTTTCATGTGGTATGGAACAATATAATGAGCGTCAAAATATACGGATCTGGACAAGTTATATTCCATTATCTGTGTTTCATTATTCCAGGGAAACTTTGGAGGAATTGTCAAATTGTTTTTCTCCAACTCCAACGTTTGTAAATATGGAAATTTCTCTTGGAAATCTTTTGGAATTTCGCTTAGTCCCTGTTGAGTCAATGACAATTCCGTCATTTTGCTAAATACATCAGTACAATTGAATATTTCATTTAACTTTGTAACAGTTGTATTGGACGGAGTAAACAACGATAACGAAGTCATTTTGTCTATCCCTGCGCAATTTGAAATTTCCTGACTGTAATTCAAACATGGCTTTTTATGAGGATCCAATATGCTCTGAAACATGGTGTAAACTATCAAGTTGACTACTTTCGAAAGCTGCTGAACATCATATAGCCCAAGGGTACAGTATCTCACCTGAAGATAAGCAATTACATTAGAATAACGTTCTCCACCATATTCTGTGAAGTAGATTGGGTGTACTCTCCCACAACGTAACGAAAACACTATCATATTTTGACTCTCTTTTGTGAGGTTGAAATTTTGTAGATATTCAGTAGTATTCACAATGCATCCTTTGTCCGTTTCGGGTTGTTTTACATGATATGTTATGGCTGTAGTTTCCAAAGGTATTTCATGTCTATTGATAATGTTCATAGTTGGCAGAACAATAGTCTCGAATATACAATAAGGAATTGGGCAGCTGGTGCAAAGGCTAAAAGCACCCATGATCAATAGCATAAAGATCATCGTGCTTAATGTTTTAGTGTGGCATCTAAAATGGAAAAAACAATCAAGATTACAAGGTTTGCTGAACGTCAAATATGTTTATCTGCATTTATAACACGTGTATGTTTTACACTCGACCCAGCAATTATTTGTAATCTATGTTTATGTTGTTGGAGGGATCCACATAAGTGTAATTGAAGACCAGCGTTGATAAATTTGGCCTTTTTTATTGCTGCACTGACTTAAAAGGGTCTTTTAAAGGAGTCGTTACAAATCATCATTTACCAGTCATAATTTGTAATCGCAATGGTTTCGTTTTTTAAGCTTTGAAATTTTGCTATTCTATACATGTTCTGTGCTATGTGTCCCTATAAAGAAAACGTTATATTTTATTCTGGACGGGATGTTGTTGGTATTGTATTTTGATTTAAAAGTAAAAAAGTGCTTAACATTAAAAGTAGAAATGCCGAGATGCCGAATTGGAGGGGTTTGTTTTAGTGTTCATTCATTAATACATTCTCAGACTTATTTGAGTCACATTAACACTAAGTGGAGATTCCGATGATTTTCCCTGTTTTTTTTTAATATTTTTATTTTTTTTGTGCTTAAAATACGAACAGGATTTTGTTATAAGTCTATGAATAAATTTCAGGCTAGAGCTTGCATATCACTTCATTTATCATAATTATTTCGCATTTACATTCATCTTATTCATCATTTGAAGTATTGTTTATTTATGTTTTGGTTTCAGGCGAAAGATTACCTTATGTACTTTATATAAGTATGCTTTCATATAACTGTAACAGGATTTTCAAGAACTTTATTATTTTAATCTGATACCTCACCCGCGTTCAGCATATATATGTACATTCAAGATGAAAAAAGTTTTAATTTGTTTTTGAAAAGCTTTCGTTATATCTTCAATAATAAAGATCAGGGACGCTTGTAAAATAGAAAAAAATAGATATAGTGTGAGACATGAGTCTCTGATTTTGCTGATTTTCCTTTCGTAAGTTGATATTGACCATTGGATCACAAAAATAGTAAATCTTTTTTAAATGATTGACCATGGTTGCCATGGTAACCATGGCGGCCATTTTGAGCCTATTCAAATCTGCTGAAAAGGGCAATATTCAAGCCCAAATTTTACAGCAAAAAGCAGTTTATATTCGATGCATTTTTTTTAATTTGCCTTATTCTATACCTTATTGACATTTATTCAAAACAGTTTCAACACTTTAAATATTTGTTTAACCAGAACGCGGCTGTTTCACATGTCAAGAAATAGTGTATTATTAACTGTTTAACAAAAATATATCATTTTTGCCACTTTTCTGATTCTATTTTCAGAAAATGCACCAATCACAAATACTCATATTGTAATTATGTAAAATGATGATTGATTTTAAAAATTGATCATTTTAAGTTCATATGATGCCTGTTAAAAATAATAGTAAAGGATGATCCAATTTAACCTTAAAAACAGTAGTTTCGTGAAATGGCCATTGTTTTTAATTACCATGGTAACCGACCTTAACAGTGTTTTCTAAAGACACTTTTTGTTAACCCATTTAGATTTTTTTTTAAACACAATTCTATGTAATAATGTTCATAATGAGTATATGTGATTGTTTCATTACAATAAAGTGGCAACAATGGTAATTTTTGTCGCATGAAAGTGCATGATTTCTTGACATATTTGATATCTTCATTCTGACTACACTTTAAAGTTTAGTCTTGAAACTGTTTTGAATGTTGTCTATGAGGTATCGAATTATGCAAAAAAATGCTTTATTGTGCATTGAGTTTTGCTTAATAAATTAGTGATTGAATAGTATGAGAGAAGCAGAGGTACCAAAGCTAGGGGCATCCGAATGTCATAAGTCCGAAAGGGTAGAGACAAAACCAGTAAATAACAACGAGAACAGGGCGAAAAAAAAACATATAAAACTCTGAAACACAAAAACGAATGAATATCAATTAACAACGCCAACTTTAGTTGTAACGAGAGTGAACTCAGGTGCTCCGGAAGAGTAAGCAGTTCATGCTTGCTATAGTACACCCGTTGTTTTGCCAACAATCAATTCAGTGTGTAAAAATCTGGTAAAGGAGGACAAAACAAGACCCTATGACAAACCAACATCTACACACATTTGAGAGATCGAAATCCCATACTAGTATTCGTTTTTAAGCGCATGCTGTCTTTCGTAAAAATTCTTGAGTGAAGACAGCAACTGATGAGCAACATGTGGGAACAATTCTTGTGTCAGACGTGATGTCCTTCTAAGGAAATCAATGTAAGTCCCGCAAGCTCTGGAATAATGAAGATATTGTGATGCGTAAACTCGATAAGCTGGAACGGATGGAATGTTGCTTCACAAGAAGGGAAAGTTGACGATTAGAAAGTTGAAGTCATCACGTATTTCAAGATGTATAATCTTAATATGAAGCAGACTTTCTAGAATCTGTAGTGTCCAAAATTGCCGCCATGGTAACGATGGCAACCGAGATCAATCCTAAGAAACAGTCATTATTTTGTGATCCAATTGTCAATTTTGACTTATGAATAAAAATTAGCATCATGTCCCAGTTATTTTGATGTTCAGGGATAATTGGTCAATAATAGATGTATCAAATTTGGAAGTATGTAATACCTTATAAACTATGTAGTAAATTGTAATATAAAATCAAAACCAAAATTATACTGTTGCATTAAATAAATTGAAATTGTAATGCAAAAGGAAATTGTCATCATCTTGTATTGATTTTGCGCATAATTTAACTATGCAATTTAATATTGAACCGGAAAAGACTGTTAACCAAGATCGACACTATTGTTTAAGAAAATTTATATACCATGTATAGATATAAATCAATGTAAATCTAATATAAGAATACTCAAATAATTGACAAAAGGATGATAAAAGAAAAACAACTACACTAAAATAATAAAATTTGTCATCAGGGGTTTTCCCTTTAATTTTTCCACTTTTTATGTTATTACAGCCTACTTATTGAATCATTTATAAAAACAGTTTTAAGCACTAAGAAACTTTAAGTTAGTCCATCAGTCATTGTTAAAATTGAGACATATCTATCTTAAAAGATATCTAAACATCTGTAATTAATGTTAGGATTTTTTTTTCAGTAAACACAGAGTTCATTTTTCCTTAGGAAAGTTGTTGAGTTTTTGGGGTGTTTTACTTTGTTTACAAGGCATACCAGATGTACATTTTGTATGTGTCAGGGACGTAGTCATAACATAATATGTCAATATAAGTGGCCATTAAGATATACAAAACATGGTCAAATACATGACCTGACACTTCCTTGTTAGTACCTTATAAATTCTTTTTTAAGAATTTTATAAAGAAAAGATATCAATAGATTCATAGAAATATAGTTTTCATATATTTTTTATATTCTTAACGATTCAAGCACTTTTTTAAACGAAAGGTAAAAAGAATCCTAAAAATTGAGTAAAATGTTTTTATATAAGGCAATGTAGCTAAATGCCGGGAGACTGAATGAAAATGGTAACAGGAGAGGTAGGATTTTTTTACCCCCATAAAAAAGAAGCAAAAATTAAGAAAACTCTACAAAAACACAAGCAATTCAAAACCAATTATCAAGATGCATGTAACGCATTATTAAAAAAAGAGAGAAGCACACTCAAGAGCGAACCCAGGTGGCTCCCAAAGGCAATGAGTTCATGTTTGTTGCAATAAAACTGTTTGGTTGCCAAAGGTACGATCTATTTCTTCAAATGAAGTCTTTTGTATAGTAATAATACCAGCAATATATTTAATATAAATTTATAAACATTAAATAACCAAAATTTTCTTATCTTTTTAACGAGAAAGAAAATAAATATTATTATTAAATTTAAAACAAGTTATATTTTGTTTCCTTTGAAGTTTATAGAAGAGACCTGTATAATGCGACTTTAAAAAAAAATCACGAAACAACTTCTTTCTACTAAGGGGTAAGTCAAGGCTATCCAACTGCTCATCCGTTGTTTCAGGAAGGAAACTCTAGTTTTAAATATTTGCTATTTTTTACAACAACTGATTATACATAAAATGTTTAGAATTTTAATTGTATTATTAGCACAATTTAGTATACAAAAATATATCATATTTCTCATAAGATTAAACTTCTTTACTTATTGAGGGTTAAGACAATTAAGGTTGTCCTTTATATTATCTGTTAAACATACCTTAATTTCGATATTTGAAAGTTCCTTAATATTTGAATGAAAAATCCACATTCAAATGAATGAACCTTTATTAATTTTGTAGGTCACTAAATGTGGCGTGTGGTTACAATTCGTGGTTAATTGTTTTATATGATGAATGATTTATTCTTATAATACATGCACATTTATATTCAACGTCTGTGTACAATGTTGATACCTATATCAGACCATCCAGGTAACTGGTAATTTTAGTATTTAACAATTGTCTAAGCTAAGTCTACAATAACCGATCGGAACTTTTATTTCTATGAATATTTCAAGATAGCACCATGTTTTAAGTTGAACATGGAGTTCAAAGGAGATTCCATCCTTATCATATTGTTGTCAAAAAATTTACATGTAAATGATGAAAGACCGGGAAACAAATACAAAATGTTGACACACTGAATTGTACGTTGGCATTGGGAGGGATGTAATGCAAATAGCAGGAACTGAATTTATCCTCGTTACCACTCACGTTCCTGATATATCTTTAATAGAAAACTAATAACAGCAAATCCGTAGAATCAAAATGATCTTTGAATATCTCTATCCCTTTATCATGAAAAATATTGATGTAAAATTATCGAGTTGGGCAAAGGTTAACATGATCTGTTCGTCAGAAAACTGGTCCGTTCCATTAAAAAGGAATCAGATGGAAGAAAACAGATCGTCTGTTGACCGCTGCCATAGTCAATAACCGTAAAATCTAAAAATAAAATACAACATTATGTAACCAAATACGTTGGAATTTGAAGGAGAAAGAATTTGTGCGTATCATAACGGGTTTTTATTTCATAAATATATAAGAGCACATGATTTCCTATAAATCGTTTTAATTTTATTCAAGTATAATTTTATTCTTAATATATACGTACATACTTTGGTTAAGATAAGCTCTATAACTAAAACAAAATTTTAATCACAAAAAGGCATTGGTGGACCTAAACATAGACGACTACCTAAGGTCCCCTCTAAAGTGCGATTGGTCCACTCCTCCCTTTGTCTATGGTCCATCTGGTCATGTATTAACGGGAGATCTAAAGATTATTACGAACGAATTATTACGAGATGTGGTTTCCCATGGACCTAAATTCAGCTAGGTAACCACATCGTATAAATTGGAACCATAACTTTAAGATTATCATGGACGCTATGAAGGACTATGCTAGATCCTGGATCTGGATGAAGCGAGAGGAGGACCAATAGCCAGAGCTTGAATCGCTGTCGGACTGACGAACTAACCGAACTCTTGTACGCAGTCGAATAGACAAACTTCGGAAATGCCCTTTCTGGCTCTTGGTCCTCCTCTCACTTAATCCAGAATCTGGCATAGTCCTTCATAGCGTCCATGATAATCTTAAAGTTCCGTATTTAAAGATCGTGAAGCTCTCGATTTTCTCTCTTCCATACATTACAAATATGTTGTCTCACCAGCAGACAGAGCTTCCAACAATATAGTTTTTGTATGTAAAGCATATTACTACAACTGTCTGATCAAAGAGCTAGGCACTGATGGCAATTATTCCACCTGTGCTACAAACAAAAGGACCGTGGCTTCATTTGACAAAGATGAGATCATATTCATTTGGAGAAGGAAAATGCAAAATTACCATATTTGTACTGGATACCTAAACTTCACAAAAATCTGTACAAAGAAAGATACATTGATGGATCTTCATCATGTCCAACTATAGAGCTGTCTGTTCAACTTACTAAGATTTTGTCTTCTGTCAAAGACGGACGACAAGCAAACTGGGACACTATTTATAATCGAAGTGGAATCAATCATATATGGATTTTTAAAAACGCAAAAGATTTATTAGATAATTCTTGGATAGGCTTTTTTTTTAAATTCAAGGAACTTTGGTTTTTTTGGGTAAATTCAAATTTTTTCCCAAACTTGACATCTTTTTAAGATAAAATTTGTTACACATTGGACCAAGTTTGCAGTGTATTTCATGCCTTATTGACTTGCAACACATTTGTCACATTTCAAGGAAAAAAATTTTGACATCAAATTGGCATTCCAATGGGCACTAATTATGCTCCTCTCCTCGCCGACTTGTTTTTATGCTCTTGCAAGACAGAATTTCTTCAAGAACTCGAACATCGAACAAGAAGATGAAAGAGGCAAGGTCTTTTAATCCAACTTTCAGATATATTGATGATGTCCTCTCTGTTAGCAACGCTTCGTTTGGTAAATGGATATCTTCGATACATCCTCCAGAGCTAGATATCAAAGAAACCACCGAATATTGCTTCACGTCATCCTTGGGTTTACATCTAGAATTTAACCAGGGTGGTCATTTCAGTACAAAAATTTACGATAAAAGAGACGACTTTAATTTCCAAATAATTAATTTTCCTAACCTACACAGTAAGGTACCTACTTCACCTGCGTACAGTGTTTATATTTCACAACTTTTTCGATATGCCAGGTCCATAAGATCGCATTTGAAAGAGGGAAGTTTGGCGCGCATGCAATAAAACCTAGTTTAACCCTTCATTTCTTTTGAAATGTACCAAGTAAGGACCATTGCGATCTTAAAATTTTCAGGTATGTCTTCCTTGTTTTGTCTCTTCTCTCGGACATTGAGATTGATCCTCCAAGTTTGGTAATTTTGTTATTTAATACCTTTATTTGCAACATAATTATTCTAAATTGATGAAGGCATCCTAAACTAAGAAATGAATGTATTTCTAGATCTAGCCAGCTAAAGATCATGTCCATTGATGTAATAAATTTCTTTTATTTTTTTTTCTTTTGTTCACGTGGTACTATATGTGGAAAACGTATATACCTTGGCGCAATAACGGTGGTGTTCAAGTTATTGGTAACGGTATAATGTGACTAAAAAGATATTGCGACAGTTAACGTTGTTACAGTGTTATAATTTTCCGGGCATATTTCATTCTTAGTTTTGAATTTGGTACCCTTTTCGATATCATACAATTATCACCCTAGTTTGTGTGTGACCCGGTGGTTTCTTTCCCCGAGAAAGTATTTAATTTTAAATTTTAAGCATATTTGACCATATTTCGGGCATTTTAACCTTTTTTCATGGGAAAAAAATACAGCCGATACAATGTTGAAGAAAAATCGTGGGGCCACGTGCAAAATCTAAAGAGAGGGTGACCTTACCATGCGACCCAACGATTACCGGTTGACCCAGCGAAATATCACATGTCACGTGAAAACCTCTAAGCAATTCACAATAAAGATTTTTATATGAGTATATAATATAATACCTTTTTAATTTATAGTAATGACCACTTACTTTACTAGTACTGTGTGCTCTTCATATTTCAGTTTATTTTGTTTTTACAGCTAAATGGCTTGATCACAGGGGACTATGTACTACAGCAAAAAAAATATATATTCGGAATCCCCTCTATTCCTTTTATTGCAATATCTTTTTTACTGTACGCAAGAGCAAGTTGTTCCCGCAGTCGCTTGAGTGTCCATGATATCGGGTTCTGCATATATGATGAATCTTAAAAGTACTTAGACGAAACGCGCTTCAGGTGCAATTTGCCGATTCCTATTTTTACATAATAGAAAATAATGAGATGTGGAATAAGTGTACGTGACACTGTGTCACAGCTCCGATCACAGCTCACATGGCCCCTCATATTGTTATCAAGAGGTACAATGGAAAACCGCCGGCCGCCTTCAACCGTGCCTTCAACATATTCAACAAGGCCAGTAGTATAGCTATTTTATTAATAGGAGAGACGCCAAGAAAGCAGCCGAGTTCTAGACTATTCTGCTCAGTGCTCGATCACTACCAGTTGCTCTGAATAAAACATGCTGGAGTTGGTTGCTGGAATTCTGGTTTAGTTTCTTAGAAATACATGTAATCTAATGTGCACATTTAACACATAAAACATTTTGAAAAGCTTCATCAGGTTGTTTTATTGAGGTTGACTTATTTTAGGATGTATTTTCTCTGAAATTCTACAAATTTGACACCCCCAAATCTTGAGATCATGTGGTTCGTTTGAACATTTGTTCATAAATTCAACAACGAGGAGTTGTTAATATTTGAATAATCCCGCCATATCATCTTTATTCGATTAACATTGGCTGAAAAAGGCGGAAATGTGGAACTAGGGTTAATATTTGGAACAGGTATGTTTATTTACATTTATTTAATTCCGATACAATTCAATAATCGCATTTACAATTTAATCGGCCTTATATTTTACAGTCAATATTATGCTTAATCACACACTGTATAAAGATTAATTTTAATGCACACAGTTACTGTGACTGAGTGTCTCCCTTTATGGATAGCCAGGTCACTAAACAAATAAATTAATGACTGAGCATTTTAACAAAGTATAGACAAATTCAATCGAATTGACAAATTGAAAAAAGGGGCAAAGGGTCACAGATAAATGATATCAGCATCCATTCATATTTATTCTTATGATTGCCCCAGGCCCTTATTTTTTAGAACCAACATTCATTAGTGACACAGGCCCAAGACACTATGTTCATTATGGTAGGACGCAGTACCGCCCAAAGTTAATAAACATACGATCGACAAGAGTGGCTTGATTTTTAAACTGAATGGTCCATCTTTAAAATAAATCTTTGTTTCTGAAATTTTTTTGAATCTAAATTTGATGAAAAAAATATTCTGACAGCAGAAGTAATCTGAAGAAGGATTATTTAATGTAAAGTGCTGTAATTAATAATTAAGTCAGGACAATTGCGGTAGGCATTTATTACTCCAATAAATCTTCATAGCCCCTCAAGGCGGGTCCAGTAATTTTTTTTAAAAGGCGAGAAGGTCTTTTCTTCATGGTAAATCTATACAAAAATTTCCGAGGAGTGTGTGTGTGTGTGTGAGGGGGCGGGGGGGGGGGGGGGTCATTCTAAACTCTTTATAATCCGATCGGATTTGGTTAGTTTATTTAAAATTTTGTGTATTTCCAACACCATGGATCAGTATGCATGCATTGGTGTCGGACAGGATACACTTGAAAAGAGGGGGTGATTTTAAGAATAAAACAAAATGCTTATAAGAGACGATCCTACATTTATGAACCTGCAGTTCTGTATTTTTGTAATTTTTTCATCATGGATGCGCAGATATTTATTTCATAGGAGCTATATGGACCTATCTACTCACAATGCTATCATCAGGGCGGACCTTCCAGAGAATACAAACATAGTACCATGCGAGCTAGCTAGCGAAAAACTTAAAATTGCATCTGATGCGCGTTTCGTGTTTGGATGAGGACGACCTCGTTGTCCTTGGCTCTGCGCACCGGGTACGGCTTTGTCGAGGAAATAATAATATAAGAGGAGTTTTGTTAAAGTCCTGTCATGGACTCGTGGTGATAATCACATTCACCCTCGAGGGAGAAGTGGGAACAGAAGAAGGTGTTTTTCAAAGCCAGCCCTTATCACCTGAATTATGAAAGTATTTCTTGAAGAGTGCATCATAAACGGGGGAGGGAGAAAGAAACATGGTTGGCTTTCGTCGGTCACGATTAGACGGGGTGTTATCCACGGCTGTTCATGGAGCTGTAATGGAAAGGTATCGAACACTGTTAAGTTCTATCACTTTATCATGTTTATAGTTATATTGTCTTCATACATAATATAAATAAAATTGCTCCAGGTGGATATTCATTATTGCAATTTTATCAAAAATATTAAAAGTAATTAATTTAAATATCTCAATTACACAATTACATTGTTTCAGAACTGCTGCAAGCCCAAGTAAAACAGAAACGTGAGTAATCCTGAATGTTTAATAGTAGTATGTTTACAAGAATGTTTTGAGGTATTTACATGTGCATGTTTATACATCAACACCCATAGCTAATTGTGCAGCACTAGTTTTCCAAGAATTGACGATGCAGCGTTCCCCCTTTTACAACGATGATAAAAATAAGGTATATATTTTGTTTGTTTGTTTTTGTGTGTATGAATTAGTCCAATTAATGAACATGCTATATTAATATAAAAAAAATCTTAATAATATTCGCATAATCATGCCTACAATGACTTGCTGACTGTACTGTAACTTAAAAAAAACCAACTCATGTCTTATCTTAACTCGAATGATCCAAGTCCTATCCGTCTTCGCATACTTCGGTGGGACAGCGACTGTGAGGAGCGAAATATGACGACTGTACTATTCGGGTTAGTCTTATCTTTGTCCTGTCTCAGAAATTTTCGGAAGACATCATGATGGGTGTGTAATAACAAGCTAAAGCCTTCTTTGGCTAGTAATGTGTTTGTTAGCGTTTTTTATAACAATTTATTTATTGTTATTTATTGTCTGTTGTTCGTGGCTCCTTTTTATCTCCGCCTTTTTAAATGCCCACAATTAGGTATTAGGTACTCCTTTGCTTTTGGTATATTAATAAAGGTTAAAACAATACTACCGAACTTGGGGGATCGATCTCAACGTTCAAAAAAATAATAAGGAAGATATACTTGAGAAGTTGAATACCGCAATGTTACTGACTAGGTACAAGCATTTCAAAAGAATTTGGGGGTTAAACTAGGTTTTATAGCGCCAAACATCCTTCTTCCATTGCGATCTTGGAGTCCCATAGTAACATAAAACACAACACGGTTGTGAGACACAATAGGGATATTGAGGTGATAATCTCATTACACCAACCTTAACACTAACATCATTTTTAATTTTTCCACAAGTGGGTGATAACGAAGGAAGATTTTTTTTAGATCGCACCGGTTTGAGACGTATTTCCTTATAGCCTGGGTCTTTCACGGAGAAAGCAGTGTCAATTGAATAAAAGAAAATCGGCTTTTTTACAAGCCCTTGTATGTCGAATAAGTTGAGAGAAATAAACACCCAATTCAGGTGAAGTAGATATGCTACTCTACGGGTTAGGACACAAAATTAAAGTCGTCTTTTTATCGTGATTTTTTTAAAACTGAGATAAGTCAGATAACCACCCGGGTAATTTCGAGATGCAAATCCTAGAATGACGTGAGGCAAATGGATCAAGTGGTTTCTTTAATCTTTAACTTCAGAGGACATATTGAATTGAAGGAATCCATCTTCCAAACGCTATGTTGTTGACCGAAAGGACATCATCAATTTATCGGAAAGTGAGAGAAAAGGAACTTGCTTCTTTCATCCTCTTGTTTTTTTACTAGTTCTGAAGAAATTCAGTCCCGTAAGAATTTAAAAACAAGTCGGCGAGGAAAGAAGCACAGATTTTCGCTGGAATGTGACTGGCAAATATGTTAAAGCAAATTGCAAACTTGGTACTATATGTAACAAATCTCATCTTTATAAGAGGTTTTGAAAAAAAAATAGAATTATAACCTAAAACATCTTTTTGAATCTAAATTTCTCTGATGAGAGCAGCAGGCAAGACTTAAGTGCTATTTTTGTCGATTTGTTTGTTTTTGTGTCTATGCGAGTCTGTTTTTTTCCCACCTACGATCAAACGGTTGTATCAAGTGCTCTGGTTTGTTCGTCATAGTTCAAGCAGGTTTTTGAATCAGATTTAGGTATTTTTTCATGAACGGAATTGGTAAGCAAGGTGATTTTTTAACACATTTTCTTGTTTTATACTCGTTGGTTTTATTTTGTTCCTTAATATACTAATAGTTCTTAGTACATTCAAATCATAATATAACTTTAAAAGTAAAAGACAAAAGACACGGTTAAAATATATTTGCCTTGAAGATAAATTGTCTTCCATTGTTATGTATTTTAATTTTTTTCAACAAAGGCAGGTCAATTGTGTTGGGTTTTTTAATTTTTTTTTTGAAACAGATAGAAGAAAATGAGATGTGGAATAAGTGTACGCGACACAACCTACATTATAAACGTATATTTTAAATATCCACAATGGAAAACAGCCAGCAGCCTTCAATGTGACCAGCGGTCGCTGCTCGCTGTTTTTCAATTGGCCCCTGGATTAAAAATAAAATACATATGATTCAAGCCCAATCCCAAAGTGCATTGAAAGACCCTCTTCTTGACAAAAAAACCCAATTTACATAAATTCGACTAAATACAAACATAAGCTTTGATAAAGATTCCTGGCTTAGGACAGGCACATTAAAATGTGGCGGGGTTAAACCAGGTTTTATGGCGTCAAACCTCCCTCTTCCATTGCGATCTTCAAGTCCATAATATATATAGTTACATAGAATAGTGTGACACTGTAAAATTTGCTTCACACATATTATATAGTTACGTAAAATAGTGTGACACTGTAAAATTTTCTTGGAATTAGGTTTAAGTTGAACATAATAGAACATGTGGGATATGAAAATTATCATGAACAAAATACAGAAGCTTTTGTCTGGAACTTTGTTGTAATTTCTATTTGAGAGAAACACAAAACCAGGAGAATTAAATAAAGAAGAAAACACTTCCAATCCAGTTTTGTATCTGATCCAAAGTCGAAATTCGCTGATCGGAAATGTTTTTTAAAAAGTTTTTTTTTCACTTTATAGACAATGTATTCCAAACCAGGCAGCAACTTCGTACAGAACTACGTAGAAGATAGACTTACAACTCTTCATAATACCAGTGAACAGTCTGTCCGGAACAACAAACTCAAAGTTGCCACGTTTTTCCTTGCCTTGATAGTAATTGCCAGTCTACCCTATATACATTTTGGTAATGACTAACAAATCAAGTTCATGTAGGGTTCAAAGCGAAAACAAAAAACAATCATGGTGAAAAGGTCGGATGGGTGGGGAAGAAATTTTCGTTACAATTTTTTTTCAGCAACTACTTATCACAGCCACGTGTTTTTTGGTCATGTTGGTATGCAACATCGACATGGAATCTCATACCATAATATTTAATTTAAGGTCTTTCGCTCACCTACTCCCTGTCTATCGAAATTATACCATTTTCGACTTCAACAGATTTTTTGTCTCGCCTGCGAAGCAGAGCGGGACTTAGGTGTTACTTTACCGGCGGCGGCGTTAACTTTTTGGAAAAGTTTTATGAGCACCTCCATATCTCAAGAACTATAGGTCCTGGGTTGATGAAACTTGGTATGCATATGCCCAAGAAGTAGCTTAGCCCATTTGCATCACTATCTTTTCACCTTGACCTTGATTTTCCGGTTGAGTGACTTTGACAATTTTCAATACATATACATGTAATAGCATTGGAAAAGTTTTGCGAGCACCTCCATATTTCAAGAACTCTTGGTCCTAGGTTGATGAAACTTGGTATGCATATGCACTAGTAGTAGCTTATAACAGTTGCATCCCCATCCGTTGACCATGACCTGGTTGAGTGACTTTGACATACAATTTGTTTCATATACATGTATATCACTTTTGATAACAAAATAATATGGAGTAGGCATTGCCTAAATGCGAGCATAGCTAAAAGGGACTACGTTTTGTTTATATAATGTATTTGGGGCGAGATGGAATGGGGCGATTCAGCTTCGAGACACTTTAATATCGTACGTGCATATAACCAAGACGAAACGAGCAGCTTATGTGTATTTATTATTTTAAAAATATTATTTTCTTGTAAAAAGCGCAATTTATTATTTTTTAAGCATTATTTCTTTTCTTATAAATTATTTTAACATTCACTCCGGCCCTGTAAAAATAATAACCCTTTCCGGACCATAAAAAATCTAAATCAGCATTAACAAATTTCTCGCGGAAACAAACACGTAGAGCTCTCAGCTCGAGCGGGCACTTCACTTAAAAACTCTTCAGTATGTAGATTTTTTTTTGTTAAATTAGCATGTATAAAAAATAACAACCGTACATATGATTTTGTTAGAAATTAATATTGTTGAAGAATCAATGCCAGTGTCAATTCTAAAGATATTTAGCTTACTGTTAAAGTTTAGTCAACTTTTATCAACCCCCTCCCCTCAGAAAAAAAGACTATTTTCTATGTGAAATTATCTTGCTGATACAAGTAGCTGCAACATTACTCAATTATGAAATATACTTTGCCCTTGTCAACTTTTACTTATTTTTCTTAAATAGAGAAAATGTCATGTTCATAGACGGTTTAACAGTTTTCATAGAATTTAAGCGAAGAAATTTATTTTCTATATTTCAGGTATCGTTCATTCATGGCTGTTTCCTGGGAAACCTAAGGTGGACAGGAAATCCTGTAAATGTAACTGTTTTGATACTATTCTCAGAGGTATGATATTCAATATAATTCTAGGACTGGACGTTTTATCTATTGGTTTTTTTTATGCCCTTGCGACGACATGTAGGGGGGCGGGCATTAAGTTTAACTCATGTCCGTCCATACGTACGTCCGTACGAATTTCCGTCAAGATTTCTCAGAAACCATACATGGGAATGTTTTGAAACTTGATAGGATGGTTTAGTATGTCAAACTATACGTCCTTAGCAACTTTCATGTCTGTCAGGCATCCACTTCCTGTTTTTGAATAGGCCGATATGAAAATCAACTTAATTTCAAATTTAAAAAAAACTCTCCGGATTCTTTTAAAGTGAATTCCCAAGGGTCAAATGTACTCGTTGCTGGATATTGCTTTAGATTTTTTACTGTTCGGTTTAGATGTCTCTATTTTTGATACTTTTGAATGTCTACACTACTCATAGAAGATGCTGAGGAGCGGTTACTCCTCGAAATATGGATATCCAATATCATAAGATTTTGCTGCGGTGTTTTGTTTGTGTGATGTTTTGTTTTGTTTCGTTTTTTTTTTTTTTTTTTTTTTAACTTAGTATTTTAACGTAACTTGTTTGATTATCACTGCTGGTGAACCAGAAGCCCCCAAGTGTCACCAATAGTTCTGTCGTCAAACTGGATTTACTCGAATTTTACCAATATATATATGTATTTCTAATTTCGTATTATTCAAATATAGACTTGTTAAATAGAAATTAATGAGACGTGGAATAAGTGTACGCGACACAGCTCACACAACAAGTGATAATTTAGAAAAAACTGCAATGGGAAACGCCAGCAGCCTTCAATGAGGCCATAAGGTGCTGTTCGCTGCTCTGTGATCGGCCCAATGTCTAAATTAATTTCATATAATTCAAATCCAGTCATGAAATAGTCATAGGTAGACCCCTGTCTGAAACTCTGAAACAAGGGACAGAAAACATCAAAAAGACGAGTACAAATAAAAGCTTTGTCAAAGATTCCTTGCTTACGACAAATCAGGACGAATTATTTTATCCAGTTGATCTCGTGTTATTTATTAAAATTTAAATACAAATAATAAGTGGAAACACAAAGATTTTGCCTTTTAACTTTTTTCTGTTTTTTTTTATGCAAAATTCTACTTCTATAATAATGGAATTATTATCTTCTTTTAATGCATAAAAATGATTGTATACTTACATTTTAATGGTTTATAACGAGTTCATTACTATAATATTTGCTGCCGAAATTCCCTTAGGACATCTTTTTATTATTTACAAATTGTTGATAATCTTATGATATACATTAACCATTTGAGATACAATTTTCATGTATTTTGTATTACCATTGGGAAGTACACAACATCATTCTAAATTTTATTCTTAACTATAAAATTATTTTCAAAACAGACAATAGTTACTTTATTTTGATTTACAAGGAAACAGTTTTTTACGCTAGAGAGTAAAGTTTGATATTTAAAAACGTATTAAACCTTGATGACAGAAATAAATCTAATAAATTAAATACATATTCTCTCCCAAATGAATTGTAATTTTATCAAATATGAAATAATTTTTTTTTCATAGATTTTATAAGAAAAAAAAACACATGTTACGTCTTGAATTTTCCATTTAGAGATTTAAAAAAAAATTCTGTAACTGAAATGTTGATGAAATTAAATCAACCCGGCTTTAAAAGATATGAAGAAATAACATGTACAGTAAATAGATGTAGGCAAAAATTTGAAATAAGTTTCTCTTGCTTCACTTCACTTTTTAAGGGATTGATTGCTAAAAAGGAAAAGGTGTCACTTTCTTCTTGTAATTTCAAAACAAAAGTATTTGTCATCATTTATTTTATATTTTACTTACTTGTTCTGTAGATATCTATTAACTTTCACAGCCATGCCTCGCGCACTCATCTCAAATCTTTGTTGGCTATACTTCCACTAGTGTATCTAATTTTCTCCAACTATCATACAAACAAGAAAAACTGGATTCTTAAACCCCAAACCACCAACCTTTTCATACAATACAAATCTCCATTCTAATGCCCGATAAACTAGTAGTATACCTGGCCATCTTACTACCAGAGAACTTTTTATAAGGTGTAAATAATGGTCGTCGTCATTTTAAGGCACAAAATCCAAATATTTCTAAAGCCATTACTTAAAAAAAATCTGGAATTTAGTCGCCATATTGTTGCTTTAAGATTACACCTTTCTATGGCGACCAAAATTCCTTCGCTGATACCCATGACATACATTCACGCCCTTGATGGAACTACTGTGGTTTCATTGTTATTCATGGGTACCATTTTTTTGTCATATTTTGAAGAAACCCTTTTTAAATAGGCATATCATCCCTATATGTTGGCAATACATTCTTAAGCTAACAACGATAGATATGCTGTCGTACTTGCTGATGATTATATGCACCTAATAACATGCTTTATTAGACGTTGCAGAAATACATGTACAACCGCTCTGTACATGACATGTGGCGCTGATATAGAAATTTTTATAGGGGCAACTCATAAAAACTCGAAAAAAAACCCGTTAGTTATTAAACAATCTTGTCTATTTCTGACGATAAAGACATATCAAAGCGTTAAAAGGCAGAGCTAAATCTAAGCAGGATCTGTGTTTCACAAACTTGAATCATGATAGCACATCATTTTTTTTTGTTTGCTCCGACCACTTAAACATTTGTTAAGAAATCAATAATTTGGCTCCGCCCACTTGATCAAAGGTAAAATGTCAACAATGCTTAATTATACATCAACCGGTGAATGGATACATGAGATGTAGTGCACATTTATATCGCATTTATGTAGATTTGAAATATGCACCTCTTATTAAAGACAATCTGTATAACATTCAATAAATCATTTTGTACATGAAGACAATAAAAATACACTATTGATGATCCTGATGTGGGAATATTCAGACTGACCGATTTACCCTGTCTAGACGAAAAAAAAACGCGAAATCAGATAGTAATATGACTACACAAGGCTACCGTTGGATGGTCAAGAAGGAAGTCCTCTTGGACTTCTTTTGCTTGGTGATGAAAATGTACTATAAAATCTTTTTCGATTATTTAAACATAAATGTTGACAATGTCTGGCTTAAATCAAAGCGCTAAAGCGTTTAAAGGCAAGCGAAATATATAAGAACTATAATAGATTTATTCTCTGTTAAAGTATATTGTTCAAAATGTTTGCGAATTATTAATTTTGGTGAGCGAAGAAGAATTTAAAAGTTAATGAACACAATTGCACACACAAGACAGGTATCGTGTAAAAAACGGTATCGATTGAAACACCCCTTCGATTAAAATGCACTCGTCCCAATGATGTGTATTTTGTTCTGATTTTATGAATGGTGAAGCTAGAATCTGAATCCATGCATTGACCAATCAAATGAGAGAAATATTTATACGAACCAATCAAGTAACAGATGAATACATAATGTATATTCTATCGCCTTTAACTAAAAAGTTCGTCATGTAAGATGCAAAGGAATAAAACTTGTGCCGGTCATATAAAATGCCAATAAAAATTGAGATTTATAGAAGTGTATATCATGTTAACAAATATTGAAAAGTAATATAGAAAATAAAGCATTTTATTCCAGATTGGATGCAGGAAAATCACTCCTTCTAGACAGAAAAAAAAACGCGAAAATCATCACTACTCTATAGACTCCATAAGGCTTCGATATTATAATTTGATATTTGTATTTGATCTGACTGATTGTGTACCGCTTTTTATGTCCCATCTACGAAAGTAGAGGGGCATATAGTGTTCGGGTCTATTCGTCCGTCCATTCGTCCGTCCTTTCGTTCGTCCGTCCGTCCGTTCGGATGTCCGTCCCAAATTCCATATTTCCAAATTTGCCCTTACTGACAAATGCCACATCAATCATATTGGTATTGTAGGTGCATCTAGTGATGATAAGAACATTGCATGCTTCGGATGCTGGATGTGATCTATATTTTCTGCATGAATGATCATGTACAGTCTATTCCCTCTAACTGACAAGTGCTACATCAACCATATTTGCATGGTATGTGCACCTAGTGATGCTAAGCACAATGCATGCTTCGGATGCTGGTAGTGACCTATATTTTCCGCATGAATGACCACTTATAGAAGAATGGTAAAAGTCTTACTGACAAATGCCATAGTAACCAAATTGATATGGTAGGTGCAACTAATGATGCTTAGCATAATGCATGCTTCGGATGCTGGATGTGACCTATATTTTCCGCAAGAATGACCACTTATAGAAGAATGATTCAAGTCCATTCCTCCTTACTGACAAGTGCCATACCAACCAAATAGGTATGGTAGGTGCAACTAGTGATGCTTAGCACAATGCATGCTTCGGATGCTGGATGTGACCTATATTTTCCACATGGATGGCCTCTTAAAGAAGATTGGTTTAAGTCCATTCCCAATTACTGACATGTGCCACATCTACTCTATTGTTATGATAGGTCAACCTAGTGAGGCTAAGCACAATGCATGCTTTGGATGCTGGCTGTGACCTATATTTTCCGCATGAATGACCACTTATAGAAGAATGGATAAAGACCATTCCTTTTTTACTGACATATGCCACATTAACTATATTGGTATGGTAGGTGCACCTAGTGATGCTTAGCACAATACATGCTTCGGATGCTGGCAGTGACCTATATTTTCTGCATGAATGACCACTTATAGAAGAATGGTTAAGTAAAAGTCCATTCCTTCTGACTAACAAGTGCTTTAATAGCAACCATGTTGATGCTTTAGTGATTGTGGAAAAAAAAATGTTGCGAGATGGGGCATTATGTCTTTTGGACATATTCTTGTTTAAGCTTGTTTTTTTTTAACAACACGTATTTCATGGTTTGGTTATTCTCGTCAGAAGTGAACATTATATTTTCTTTCTCGTTACAGGATCTTATGAAAGTCCAGGAACTGTAGGTTACAAACATGTTTATTTTAATGTCACTTGGCAGACGTACCGGATATGGTGTTTTACTGTCTTGTTTATCCTCATGGCATACGAGAGTGTAAAATATTTAGCGGGACTTTTCTATAATAAGTCTGTCCGATTATCTATGTTTTTGCTATTTATGATAAATCTATATCCGCATTATTATTCTTGGTGGTCATACTTTAGCTATTATAACGAGGACTTTTACAACTATTTCAAACATCACATGCTATTTACAGTAACGGAAATCATAGCGACATGCCTCGTTATGAATCTGACAGACATGCGTAATCCAATTGTCACGTGGAAGATTTTTGGAATAGTTAGCATAAACACGATGCACGTGTTGGTCGCAGGAATGGATCAGTTTGTTTCCAACGTGGTACATGGAGGAGGAACACATTTTCAAAATGTAAGAGATATCGGATTGATGGTTCCGGATATCTGTCACGTGATCATACCTTTAACAGTCTTATTTTTACATGCCAAGCAAAACAAAATACCCATCCGAGAACTGTGTTACAGAGAAGAAATTATGTTGTGTGTGGTTTTTATAACCATTGGAACCTTATTTGGTAAACTTTTATAAATCTTATGAGCCTAAAACTGGATAAATTAAGTTGTTTCTTGCTCTTTGTTTTGCTCCTTATGCAAATGTGCCATTTATGAGGGTAAACAATTGTAGAAAATGTTAAGTTCGGAAATGTTGTTAAAGGTTCACCAAGATCGAAAAGATTTATGCATTGTGAACATTTCCGAATCCCTACGGCGGAATGTAAATCACTGCATTGTTCTATGGAATGTCAAAACGTGGATGGACTAAACTTGGTCTGTGAGAATTATGAAATTACCATATTAGTATTGAGATGTTGACAATAGACAAATGCTTAATGAAATATCAGGCATTAATTTAAGAGATTTGTAAATGAGAAGTCGTTCAGTGCCAATTAATCTCAATGTGTTGAAAATCAGATTGTATAATTCTACTGATTATTATATTGTTCCTTTATTAGCAAACCAATCTTGCTTCTTAAGTGGTAATGAGCTATGCTCAAAAGAGGCCTTTGAATTTCACTCTTCCTTATAGAAAATGATATTTTTTACTACATGATGACGGTTGACTCAGTTATTGCATAACATAGTGTTATAAATATTAATTTATGAATGCACTTTTCTACGCAGAATATGTATTAATTTTTCATTCAAAACAGTTTTGTAGTTTATATATAAAATATATTTTTTTTTTTATGTCTGGTAGTTGATACAAATATTAATTATTTTTGTCTAACAATGTTGTGCCTGAAGATGAAAGCTTTGTTTTGTGTCGTTTATAAGGTAAACATTTAGCTTGTTTTCCATTGTAAAAAATAGTTTAGAAAGAAGTAGAGCTACCAATGGGGCATTAGAATCTCAAATTGACCGAAATAGCCAAGACAAAACCAGTAATCACGAACGAGAACAACACGAAGAAACAAACGACACAAAAACACAAAAATACAAAAACAACTGAATAGCAATCAACAACACGAACTCAAGTCGTAACGAAAGTGAAGTCAGGTGTCTGGAAGAGAAAATAATAACAAATATTATTAGGATGAAAATAATGTGACCACAAAAAGAAAGACCCAGATCAGTTATAATGAATATCCCGCTTGGTAGAGAACAGTTTAGGAACTATCAGATCATAATTATAAACTGATATGGAACAGTTCAAGAACTATAATGAACAAATAGTTTTCGAGATTTAACAGTTCTAGGTTTGTAACAGACATAGAAAAGTTTAATTTCTGTCATGGATATAGTAGTCAAACATCCTTAATATAGAATAGTCCAATATGAATGGTTCAAAACAATCATGGATATATATCAAATTCTTCAACAGTTCTGGCGAACAACCACCAATACTACCATAAACGCATATAAATATAGAACAATAATGATCATAAACTGTTCTAAATCTCTCAAAGAGTAGAATTGTTATGAACTGCTGTAGACTTTCCATTTGCAATTTATCAATATTTTATGGTGAACATGTTATGTCAAAACCAAAACAATTTAAACAACCAAGAAACATTTCCACAAAAACATTTCAAACGATCACATTTAGGAACAAGGGAAATGGAACATTTGATATTTGGTGAATTTCCTTTTTGATAGAAAAACATTTTGAAGATTTTTTTCTTTAATTTTATCTATAGTCAGATTTTAATCACTTGTGAAATGCTGGTTAAATTTTCTTTATATTTAAAATCTTATTCCAACTAAACTTGATCTGGTTAAAGAAACTTTGTTAATTGTTATTGTAATGATTGAAATGCATGACGAATTTTCAGCCCAATGTGGACTACTTACGTTATCAGGTATAAAATGTCAAATGACTACTTTCAAGGACTTTAACCATTTTAAGGTCAAAAATAGAGATATGACATACATTTGTATAGAATGAAGACAATAGCAAGTAGCGAAAAGCTGTTTGTGCTTACCATTTTGCAGCGGATAAATGATTACGATACCAGACTTTATATTCTACACTTCATTAAACTCAGGTAAAATCAAGGTTAATCGCTGTATTGAAAAATCTGCAACAGTGAAAGGTCTGTGATCAGTTAAACTTACACCTTCATCGAAAATAGAAACTGCTCGTAGTTAGATGAGTTTAACCACAGGGAAAAAACTTCAATAGGAAGATTAAGCACAGGTACTCCAAAGTTCATTGATCTTTAATCTCTGTTCAGTTTAGGTAATATAATAGTTTATTCACTGTAAATACCCCACTAAAAGATCCGTAATACCTTTATCTTGAAGTTTCATTAAAAACCATATTTTTTATGCGATTTATGCTCTTGTGAGCCTCTTGCTATAAATTCAATTTAGTCTTACTTAAACGTGCGAATTTCAAGTGGCTTCATTCAAAAACTAAGATTTTATTTTGTACTATATTGTAGTTATGTTATTTATTACAAGAACCATGACATTATATTTATTGTACAGAGTAGAATGATCATTTTCATATTTTACAGAAAAAGCACAATTCCATAGGTTTATTTAATTTTGTCAAAAATGGCTACAACAAATTAATAAACGTTCCCCAGACGTCTTTGTAATTTTGAATCATAAGGAGATGTTTACATGTCTTATACAATGATTTTGAGTTATTTTCTGTAAAAGTAGAATCTTCTTCCTCCTTTACCACGCCCTCTCCTTTTGTCTAATGGTGATATTCCATTTCCTAAAAGGATAAAGTTGTTAAGTTAATAGCAACTAATTAGCAATTAAGTTTTTTAATGCAACTAATTTATTGAAGCATAGAATACAAAAGGTGGAAGAAATTTTTTCTCAGCAGATACGAATCACAGCCACTTGAGATTTGGTATACAGCATTAAGTGGGATTCGATTTCAGGTCTGTCGTTCACCTACATCCTGTTTATCGAAATACGGTCATTATTTACTTTGACAGATTTTTAAAATATTTTGGGGATTTTAAGGGATGTTTTAATCAAATTGGATAACTGAATTTTACTATAAAACTCAGTTGTTATTTCAATGAATGGTCCATGATCCATGTCACTTTTTGATAATTGGTTGATGTTAACAGTGCAAATACCAAAATAGGTATAAAAACAGGTAATTTTGGTTATGGTTATTGGTTATGTTGTATATGCATATTTCAAGGAGAAACCTCTCATCAGCAGCATTTGAATCAAAACATCCATGACATTGGAAGGTAAAAAAACACAAGTAAAGCCAAATCCAGCACCGTCGATATCGACCATGTGTAGTACAAGATTTAATTTACATCTTACAACCTGGTGAATGAGTTAAAAGAAACATATTTACCTCCTGCTCCACATACAAGTTCATGAATAGTGAAACCATTCTGTTTACTTGATCTGATCCATTCCGTGGCAGATTCTCCTCTATCCAGAACCTCTAACTCATGGGCAGGACAAATGCAGTTAATCTGAAGTTAAGAAAAACACTTTAATGTGGTTGTACCTCTATGGAGTACTTTCAACTCATAATCAGGACAGGGAGTAAAGTAAAACATTAGAATTTGGTTGTGAAACATCTCTATCGATAACTCCATGAGCAGGACAAATGCAGTTAATCTGAAGAAAAACGTTAATAATTTAATAGTGAAAGTGTGGTTAACCTTATCGAGCATTTTAACTCATGAGCAGGGCGAATGCAGCTATTCTAAAGAAGAAGAAAACATTTTAACTATATGGAGAAAGTGTAATAATTCCCCTCTATCGAGAACTTCTAAGTCATAGTCAGGAAAAATACAATTGATATTATGTTAAGAGAGAAAGACAGTTCTAATTTTCTTCTATTGAGAACTTCTGCAGGACAAAATGCTGTCAATTTAAAGTAAAACAATAAAGACAGCTTGGATTTTGGGATTGATAATGTTATGAGTTATAAAACAAAGATAAGACATTTAAACTACGAAAATTACTGAAAAGAGAAACAGTGCACAATCATACCTGAATGTTTGTTTTTCTTTCAACATCAACATGAAGTTTTTCAGCTGTCTCTCCTGGTAAGCATGGTCTCATTTCAGAAACTGGTGTGCATAAACCATACCTGCAAACAAACAAAAACCAGACTGCCTTTAGGTAAGAAAATAACTTTGATGTCATTTTGCAAGCAAACTTTTACACGTTATGAAAAACAGAAATAAGTAAACGTATTGTCCAAATCAAATCTACTAAACATCATATACATGTATCATGTGTATTCGAATTTGATTTCAGATTGTTTGTTTTCTGTTGTTTTGTTTCTTTTTTTAACTCATATCTATATATTTTCACGTATGATATATTTGATGTTAATTCCTAATTTAGAATTTCATTTTTATTAATAATTAATCCCATAAAACGTTTATTTCAGCAGTCTCGAACAAAACTTTTAGTGTATTAAATGAAATCTGCGCGTTTCTTTCGTTAAACTAGATAAGATTCCGTTTTATTTCCAGTAGTAACGGCGACCTTCTGGTAACGATAATTGTCTTCAAACATATTGTACTCATTTACGCAATATTTCAATTTTCAGAAACAATTTCATCAACAGCTAACTCAATAGAAAAAATACTGATTGACTCTGATTTGTTTTTAACTGTTACATAATGATTTAGGAAAATATTGTTTCAACTAAATTTTCACAGTTTGATTCAGCAAATTAAAAGATGAAGTAAGAAAAAAGATGTTGAGAATTATTTCCTGAACATTATGTTCATTTAGCAAAATGAAAATGGGAAAATTTCATCGAAAATGTAAAAAATCTTCAGAACTGAACAAGGTAAGTAGTATCGTAAGAAATCGATCTTTTTCAATGATCGCAAAATAAACGGATGTTGCTGTGAATTATATTCTAATATTTTAATAAAACTTATGAATCCTCAACAAAACAAAGTCAACTTTAATACTAAGCCTCAAAACAATGATAAAAAAAGTAATATTTTGGGGGGTTTCTAGTTATAAATCAGTCAAGGGCACTTAGGAGAGGGGTACTTTTAACGTTTTATGAACTCCCAGATAGCAGAAAAGATGATGATACAGAACATTCAAAAACTATAAGAGATTCGAAGTATGTACTATAGGATATTTTTCAATAGAATTTGTTTTGACCTTAATAGTTGAGGTTTTGCTAGATAAATACAAAATACAAAAGTGGGATTTGAAAGAAAACATAGGAAGGGCGAAAACTAAAAATTGGAAAGAAAAGTACTTAAATCCAAAACAGAGAAGCCAAATCCAGCACCGAGGATATCGACCATGTGCACTCCCACAGTCCAAAACTAATTCCTATCAATACACTTACTCAAAACATGGGAAACTTAACAGACAAAGAATAACCAATTTTAGTTGATCAGAGATGGGAAATCACATGATGAAAGTATTTTGTTGAAAAATAAACCATTATACATGTGATATCTTTTGTTTTAACAAACTAGGAAGTTATCGTACCTATAGCTAGTTGAGTGTAAAAAAAAATAATTTGCAGGAATTTCGAGTGGCTGGAAGCTTCACTTACTTTTGTGAGAATATATGCAAATAATCTTTTGCACTTTTAGTTATCAGTTGACGAAGTTTTTTGCTATGTTATTTAGAAGAAGTCTTGTTTGCTCTTTCTATTCACTATTGGAACATTTGGTGATTTGAAAACAATCTTTTGAAATTTAAATTGCAATCTAACTTTGTCTTAAGGCATTCGTGTCAAATTATCACAATAAAATGAAGGGCGTATAATTCTGTATTACAATTAAAATTTTGCATGACAGAATTTGTACTATTGAAATAGATTTGAAATGAAATGATAATATGCTATAACACGGATAATCAAATGACTGAACTTGTTTGTTGAGGTTGGAGATTAAATACCTTACGGTATTAAAAAAAAACGTGCTCCTGTTGTTATTACAGAATATGTTAGCATGTTGATGATTTAGATTTTCGATTATTGGAACAAATTCCTTTAATAATTACTGTACAAAAACTGTTGTTTTGGAGTCTTTGGGATAATTCTTGGAAAAGATTTTAAAATATTTTTGTAGCTTGTATAACTATTCTTTGGTTCCTTTTCAGCTTATGCGACCCAATAAAAATCCCTAAATGAAAGTATGTATCTTTTATTTTTCTGGCTTCAACGTTCGTATTATCAATTGTCAACCACAAGTTAAACATCACCTATGGTTATGATATTTTAAATATAATACCTAATTGTTCAGGTGTAATTTTCTTTTTCATTTTCTCAAATGCACATATTTGGAAATATGAACTTTATTGTTTCAGATTTGTACAAATAAACTATTTGCTGACTAAATTATTTCTTGTGTCTCATGTATTAAAAAACTATATTATGGTTGTATTATTACTAGGAAGGTGCGTATCGAGTTACTACTTTTGATATATATTTCTCTTAGTATTTAACTTTTGTATCTCTATCGGGTAGTCGCTTATCGAGTGAGATAATTTTTCTTCTGAAGTCCGTTAGAAAATTGAATATGGAAATCCTTAACGGGTATGAGAAAGTCTTTGAACTCTATTCACCTATCTAAAGCATGAACTCGGTTCGCGTGTTCCTAGCAGTTTGTATATCAAGGATTTTGTAAAACAGCTAGTATTTATATCATACCCCCAGTCGTAAGAGAATGGGCTATATTGCAATCACCTTGTCCGTCCGTCCGTCTGTCCGTCTGTCCGTTTGGTTCAATTGCTTCTACTAGATGGATTGGTTTCAAATTTGGTACACAGCTTCAACATGATGAGTTATACCGTGCGTCCCCTTTCCAGGTCAGTCCATCATCTACTTCCTGTTTTCCGAGCCGACTTAGACTTTTTATGGGTCAAAAATAGACATTTTTTTCGTAACAGATTTCACGGCTATTACAGAAGGGATTGATTTCAAATTTGGTATACAGCTTAAGCATGATGAGTTGTACCGTGCCTCCCCTTTCCATGTCAGTCGGTCATCTACTTCCAGTTTTCTGAATGGTCGAGTGGGGGTATGCTTAGCACGACTTAATGCAACCCCTTGTTTTCTCATTATTTTATTTTAGAAACTAACCTCTTCTCACCTGGCGATATGCTCGGAGATAGGTGTGTTGCAAAAATCATCATATTTTACTCTTAGAATATGCTTAAAGGTACTGATATTTTAGTGTTGATTTCAGGTGCTTGCTATATTGGTTCTTCCTTGTTAGTTAAGGACAAAATCATAAAAAAATCCACCATTGTACACTCTATTCTGCATTTATTGCTTTTGAAATTACAATTGCGTTTTATATCTTAGAAGTAAGTCCTTGTATTGGGAATTATAACCATTGAAAGCTCCTTTGCCATAATATTTTTACAAGGTTATATAGCAACCTTTTATTTGTGACATTATAATGTCTGTGTATTAAGGAAGGAAAGAAGTACCTATGGGGCTTTCAAATGCCAGCAGCAATATAGCAAAAAAGGCCAAGACGAGGATTTTATTTATTTCACCAACAACATCATGAAAATACAAGTCCCATTTGGCTGAAGTTTTAACTTTAAGACTTCCTGTGTTGGCATGCATGATTATAATCTATGCATTTTGATATCAATAATAATAATGTGCTTTCAACAAGATCATATTTTTAAGAAGCAAAGAGGCACCGATAGGGCATTCGAGTGTTTAAAGTCCGAAAGGGCAACGACGAAACTGGTAAACACGAACAAGAACAGCACGAAGAAACACATAACCGAACGGAAATCAACAACGCGAACTCATGTCGTAACAAGAGTGAACTCAGGTGCTCTGGAAGAGTAAATATCTCAATGTTTATTTTATTAATTGGTAAGAAGATATTTACTAATGGTATTTTGGTATCCTAAAGTGCAAGTTAATACATTTTTGCATTTAGTTTTGGTATTTTTCTTATAAAAAATAATAATATTTACTGTATTGATTGTATTGAAAACGTAAACAACTGAACAAACTTGCTTTTCTAGCATTTCAAAACAATAGAAAACATGTTTACTTTCTAAAACACCAGGAACAATTATTCTTGATTAAGATATGCTTATATACACAACAAACATTTCCTACTATGCATAGCGAATATTCTTTCAATTGCCTTTAAAGCACAATTTAAGGTGCCTGTTTAATAAAATTGGAACAAAGAAAACAAGCTTTAATACTTGAAGTGATTGCATGATATTTTTATTTCTACTGAATAGAAGGCTTAATTCCATTAGGTTGACCTATTTTTTTAGGTTCGTCATTATTGAATTAAGACATTCCATTGGAAACAATATATTAAATTCGTTTTCTTCTCTTTTCACTTTGACTTCGTGATTTCATAACAGGAATCCTTGATTGTAAAGACAAAGTTCTCTTAAAAAGACTCTAAACGACTTTCTTAAATGATTATAAAAGATTGCAATTAATCTCTTGACATATATTTTTAACATTCGAGATTATTTACAAAGTCGAACATACAATTTATTTTTATTCAAACACTTGAGATATACGTTGAATGCTCAGAGATTAATTTTGAAGGTTTCTCGTAATCAATGGAAATATCAAAATATAAAGTATGTTTTAAATAGCAACTTAAATTGAAATGGAAAGCTGGGATCCTAACCCTTTTTAGTTAATTTATTGAAAATAACAAATTTTGCTACGCCTGACGCGTGTTTCGTTCAATCAAGACTCATCAGAGGGCGTCTACCAAAAGGTTGAAAAACCCAAACACTATATGAATATGAAGAGCATAGAAAAATAAAACAAAAATGTGTCGAACTTTAATCTTAACAATGACAAAGATCAACCTATGTTTTGAATAGAAAGAGTTTTAATAATTTTGAAATTTACACAAGCTTATGTTTTTACACCTTAACTCGCATCGTTAACTTGACGTTCCACTTTGATATCACTATGCCTCTTTCATTGTAACTGTGGTAATGCTCAGAACACAGTATCACGAGCAGAGGAGTTCAGCTCCCGCGTTGTACTTCAAAATCAGCTACCTCAACTATTTGTCATTAGGTTCGTCCGTTACATGCTCAAATTCAATGGTTTCATTTGTGTAGCAGCATAAACTTATTGCCATTTACAAACATAAGCATTTAAAACCCTAAAAACCAACCAACTAGCATCATTATTTTTAGACGACCTTGAAATATACAAATTTCATAATATTTCCCACAAATCATCTTTGTGAAATGCCAAACAAATATCTGTCTTACAATTTTTCAATTCCAGAAATGTCAGTATAAAGAAACAATTTTAATAATGAATGATAATTTTCTATTTGTAGATTATAAGAAGAAAGAGCACCAATCATTTATGAAGAAAAGAAACATGCAGGTAATTCTAAAAGATAATCTGATCTACTTTTTATATTGATATTGAGGTATGCATTTTGTCATGTTGGCAGTATTTGTGAAAACTTTGTCAGATGGATTTCATGTTTCATAAGAAAAAGATGTGGTAGTAAGAAAACCTTATTGATCGATTGTATTATACAAAGCAAGAACGGGTCCAAAAGGTGCTAGGGCGGCGGGCAATCCCTCTGTCTGAAAAAAACCTGGTTGGATATATGCCAAATCATTTTAGCGCGGTCATAATGGTCCTCATTAGCCAATTAGTTGGCGCTCACGTTTTGAAAGAAGCAGAGGTACCAATGGGGCATCCGAATGTCAAATGTCCGAAAAGGCAGAGCACCATTAAGAACGGGACAAAAAACAGACAACATGTAAAACATGGAAACACAAAATAACTGAATATCAATCAACAATGCGAACACTGCAAAGTACCAAGGATGGCGTCACTATCTTAAACATCGATGTTTGAAATCAATTAGCTCTACTTAGCTCTTAGATACACTCTGTTTTCGATAGTTTAACAATGCTTTAGACTTTTTTCATTTTATAGTTATTTATATTTTGGACAACCTTTTATACCCTTTGGTAAACTAGTTTTAAAAAAATAAGGATAGAATTTCATACCATAGTCCTTCTTCGACTGGAATTGTCTGCTTGCCAGGTTCTTTTGGGCATTTTTGACCATTTGGGCATTGGCAGGTTACGTAACTAAAATAGTGCCTTTCCTCTGTGAAATAGTCTAAAGCATTTATCTTCGAACATACAACGTTTTCATCGCAAATTCTTAATGGTTCCTGAAAATGTAAAAGTAATAAATGACGCAAGATACAATAATAAACACCAAAACCCAAGTTTGTATGCTTTTATGGCTATTTCTAGCAAATGAACTATCATTTTTATTAACTTATACATCTATATCAAACAATAGAAATGTTTTTAATTGTTTGACTTAATGGAAGCAAATCATATTTTAAACCGAATTATTTCATCTTGAAATATGATAGAAACACGTATTGTAGTAAATATTTTTAAAATTTGGTCAAACTTGACTCCCTTGTTGGTTAGTTTTTAAGTGGTTCTCTAAAATGTCGCACACTTTGTTCTATAATTAAGTTCGTTGTCTTTCAGTACGCGCCATTCTCGTGAAAATTTGGAATCTCTATGGCATTTCCAACAAAATGAAAACTTGCACTTACCATCTGCTAATAAAATTTGACTGGAAATATGACATCGTTGTATACTTATTCTGGTTTTTAATAGACTTTGTGTATTTTGAAAGACACTTTAAATTACTTGAAACAGTACACTATTAGCTTAGAATGTTTTTTTTTTCTACATTTATTTTATATAAAGTTTGACTTTTCACATGCACCTTCAAGTTATAACTTATTTTCATCATTTACAATGTCTAGGTTTCACCCAATATTTTTGTATTAATGTGTTATATGCAATATATAAGATTTCATTTTAGAATAATAAGATATTGTTTCTGCGTTTAGAAATAGAAAAATACTTCTCCAGAAATCTGATACACAATGTAATATCATCTGAAATTATGACGGCTTTTGTTAATATCATTCAGTCATACATTTCAAGTGTATATGTACCTAATGAGATGTGAAATGAATGTTATCAAAACAGCCTACATAAAACAGGCGCAATTTAAAATTTCATCCTAGAAATTAAACGCCAGCAACTATTTCCCATTTTAGGATTTCCTCAAAATTAATATTAAAATTCAAATTCTGTTGAGAGATTTTAGGATAGGAAATCCTCAAATTTGAGATATGTTATCAATCCGAGCGCTGGTGTCTTGAATAGCTGTCTTGCAACTGATTACAGAAAGTATCAATACTGTTAGCCCCTGAAACTGACTTCAAGCATCAAAATTGCAAGGTCCTTAAACTAACATCAAGCATCAATACTGCTAGCCCCTGAAACTAACTTCAAGAATCAATATTGCATGCCCAAGCATCAATACTGCAAGTCCCTGAGCTAATTTCACGCATCGATACTGCAAGCCCCTGAAACTAACTTCAAGCATCCCCTGAAACTAACTACTTCAAGCATAAATTCTGCAAGTCCCTGAAACTTACTTCAAGTATCAATACTGCAAGCCCCTGAAAATAGCTTAAATTAAAAACAATAATGAGATGTGGAATAATTGTACACGACACAGCTCACATAGCAACCAGCAATTAAGAAAAACCACAAAGGATAACCACCAGCAGCCTTCAACGAGGCCAGTAGGCGCTGCTCGCCGTTCTGAAATTGGCCCATGGTCTATAATTCAAACCCAGACCTGAAAAAGCCACAGATAGACCACATTCTTAAACAAAAAACAGGAAACATCAAATAGACAAGTACAAACAAAAGCTTTGTCAAAGATTCCTCGCTCATGACAGGCACATATAAAATGTGGCGGGGTTAAACTAGTTTTTGGGCACAACCTTCCCCCTATCAATATTCCTAGACAAAGCACAAAAATTAAACGCACAATAAAAATCAAATCGATCAAAGTTCAATTCCACTAGAAAAAAAAACTTAGACAAAAGACAACAAAATCAAACAAACAGACGGTAGATGAACTCTCTGAAGAATGCTCGCTGTTACTGACAGCTAGCTGAGAATCATCAATCGACTGATGTAAAAAAATCATAAATTTTAAATCCGACACAACAATGAATGATTTGGTGGAGTGTCATCACACAAACAAACAAAACCGACATACCTGATTGCTTTAATGCTTAAAATGACAATTGGCTTAAAAACTTATGGAAGTTTTAAAGTGAATGTCAAGAACCAATACTGCAACCCCTGAACCTCTAAGGGTGACTAACTTTCCTGAAACACGCGCTTTATCTTTTATGTTGATTTAGCATAGAGGTTTTGTTTTGTTATCCGTACCAAATTTGACCTACACTAAATCGATTGTTGGCAAGGTGACGGTTTTGCCATAGCAAGCAGGAACTGCTAACTCTTCTGAGGAACCTAAGTTTCTTCTTGTTTCGACTTAGTGTTCACGTTGCTGATTGTTGTTTGGTTGTTGTGTGTGTTTATTTTCATTTGTTTGGTGATGATTTTATGAGTTTTAACTTTGTTTTTGTTTTTCTTTTTGTTGTTGTTGATATTTGATTGCCCCTTTGGTACACCTTTGCTTCTACAATTATAAACAGAAGATGATCCACTTTAAAATAAAAAAATAAAAAAAACGCAATTTTGTCAACGTTTGGTTTGATATACGAACCAACACGTTTGTTACCCATTTCCTGAACAAAATCTGATGATTCAGGACCATTGCAGTCTTCAAATGTTTTCCGGTATGTCTTCCTTTTTTGTCTTTTCTCTTGGACATTGAGATTGATCCTCCAAGTTCAGAAATTTGTGTTATTACCTAAATATACGTTTCATTTAAAACTGTTCGGCAACATCATCAACATGGGTTAATCCAAAAGTTTTTTTTCTATTTCAAGTATTTCAAACATATTTTTGAAGTAGTCACAGTATTGAATTAGTACTCTATTAAATTAATCTTTGGAGGCTTTACACGGGAATATATTGTTAAACTTTGATTCCTTCCGTAATAACTCGAAACGATAATATTTTTGATTTTACTTCAATGCCATCTAAAAGATAGCCAAAAGGACTATAAATGTCTCCGAAAATTTCAAAACAACGATAAAAACCTTTAAAAACAACATATATTCCCGGTCTATGATTTTCCTGTTTCCTGTCAATCCTAGAGAGCAGCTGATACCGTTGTTATTAAAGCACTGCAAACTATTATGAAACAAATAACTGAAAGGTCAACGTTTTACTTTCCCGGTGTGTTCTTTTGACAACTATGAGTTTTAATTGGGGCTTATTTTTTTTACATTATATTATATATCTTGCACTTCAGGAAAAGGTTTAATCCCTTAAAGTGAAGCTTTAAAAAAGAAAAAAAAAACAGTCAACTTGATGACATATTCTTGAAGTATTAAAAAAACTCCTAACTTAAAAAAATAGCTTGTCCGTAATAACATTTTGTTTTCAACCCCTTTTTAGAATCGTTATTTTGGAGAAACATGTTTATTGGTCAATTTAGACCTACATGTATATTTACATCAAGGATCTTTTGTAAGTATACAATTCATTTTAATTTTAATCTATAAAACTTTCATTCGAAAACAGCCTTTTGTCTTTAAAGACAGTTACGTACTTTAGGTAAGTATGTACTTCCAAAACCTTAAAAATCTGTAGCCTATTCACAAAAAATTTAAAGCGTACATTTTTTGTCATAGGTGAAAATTTAAGCCAATCAAAATCCTTGATAATTACACTTACGAAAAATTTACACTTAAGATTTTTTGTGAAACTGAGTGCTGAACTTTTTGAGTTTTAATGACAACACAGTTAAGAGGATTGTTTTCAATTGCATCCTACGCTAGTGCTTTTTTTGTGAATATACGTATCAATACAAAAGTAAATGATGTTCTATTGAGCGACTTTACATACAATTCGCTACCCCAAAAAAAGAAATTTGTTTTTTAAGTGTCAAAAATTTCCATAACAATAATTATAGAGGTATTTGAACTTATTACATTGTAAGCAAAAATCTAAGTATTATTCTTCTATCCGACACTTTATCAATTCTGCTCTCATTGAACCTTGCGACCTGCTGTTATTGTGCTAGCATGCTTTATTCACAAGTGTCGTTCATGATTTATCGTATTCTTCAAAACTAAATATCATTATGGTGGTAGCTCTTCAATGTAAATATATACATATTTGAGATTTTTCAAGGATGCTAGTCGTGCATATGATATGATAATGGGGACATACTTGACTGGCATTTTTCCAATTTGGTTTCCTAGAATTGTATTTTTGCTTTTTATATAAATTCAAAAAGATGTAAAGTATATATTCAAGTACCAATTAAGAGTTTAATGCAACATTTCAATTTTGGTGTAATAAGCACTTGATTCTTTGGAAAGAAACCTTATATAATTAGGCTATGGTTTTTTGACTTAACTGTCAACATTTGCGCACTCACCATCTTCAATACTGTGGTTTCATGATTTTTCGTTTGGTATCAATTTTCGTGGTTTTCGTAGATAGCATTGACCTATGAATTTAAGTTACCTACGAAAAGTAAATTTAACGTTGTTTTGTATGCTGCAGCTGTAAAAACGACGAAATTGAGAATTCACGGATTGACACTTATCAGTCAATCCACGAAAATTGGTACCAAAGAAAAAAGTTAATTCACGCAACTCTATTAAGACGTTATCGACAAACCAATTTTTAACGTTTGGGAAACTTTGGATACTTCAAATTAACCAAGAAATGTTCTCTGCTGAATTCCAGAGTTTTTTTGAATTTATCACCCACTTATGTGTAAAAGAACTATATCAATTGTTTTGCGTTCTCCTAGAAAACTATTATAAAATATGTGAAAAAAATATTTTAACCCGAAACCAATTATTTACCGCGGCTCTGCAAAACGTTTCAATCTAACGATAATTGACGTTAAGATACGATTTTATCTGAAATCAGAAGACCATTAAAGAACCAAAGCATTCATAAAAAAACAAAATAAAACAAATGAAATTTTATGCAAATATCACATATCAAATAACATGTATAGTCTTACTAATCTAAATTCAGCGTCCAGTTTTTTTTTTTCATTTTAAACCCATGTTGACTTCCCATATCATGGAATTATCGTGGGATTTGAAATCAATGTAATTAAAGGTGGTAATGTTTCGAGTTATTGCGAAATGCGACACTGAAAACATTAGCAAAAATATAGTATTTCGTAAATTTAGTTCTTAAAAGTGTTCAATGACGGCTTGGAATTTGAAATAATCTCTTGAAATAAAACTATAACATGTATAACAAATAGTTTTATTGGATATTTTTGATAGAATCGTGTCAGTTGTAACTTCCCCCGCGGAATTTTATATTCGAAAAATACATCTCTTATTTCAGAGTCGGATACTGTTACAGCAGACCTTTAACGTAAAATAAATAGAATAGGTTTAAAAGGTTTTGTATTATTTTTTTCTTATCAGAATTATTGCTTAAATGCGACGATCCATTTATAGATTAAACCTGCAAAAAAATATTAGAAAAATTAAAATTAATCTCCTGTTTAGAGAAATGATCACGTTTTATGAGTTGTAAAAAAAAACTTTCTAGGTCGAAGTTTTAGAGTATACTTTTTAGGAAATGTGACCCGCCCTGAAAAAGTCAAGAACGAGAGATATCGATCTATAAAAGCAAGATTTTTTTTAGACAAATCTGCTTTGAAAAATACTTTATTCTGTAAATTTTGTCAGATTATCTCATGTGACTCTTAAAATGTGAAGAGCAATATGTTTTGCTCAGTTTGTTTGCTGTAATGTTCAGTTTAATTGATTTTTTTTTTTCAAAAAAAATGTGCTCCCGTAGAGATTCCTTACCGTCAAAATACTATTTATTTGCTTTATTAATCCCTTTTTTCGTTAAACAAATAAAATAAACAAAGGAAGATAGACTAAAAAAATCATCTCTTGAATGTTCATCTGATTTTAAAAGCACTACGAAAATGTCCATTATATTAATTAACAGATCATCCCTTTCAAAATTTATCTCCCTTAAAACTCAGAATAGCCTTTTTTATGCTTTATGTAAAAAAATAGAATAGCAAAAGCCGATATAGAAACACTTTTGGTTGCAAAAATGATCAGAGCTTCGAGTTTATACTATTTTGCGTATCATAAGTAGAAAACTATCTTTTTTTCAGAAAAACGAATTCCATACCTTTAAACGTCACGTGAAAAATTGTGTCTTGTCCAGTTTAATATAATCAAACATATTTTAAAAACGATCTAAATCCAAGTCTTAAAACTTTTGTCTACGATCAAAGCGTCAAATTCGTGGTATTTTTTTGGTTGTTGCAAATAACCGTTTTATGGATTAATTAGGTAATCGTTCCATTAATCTATATAGATTTCTCAAATTGAAAAGACAATAAAGACTTTTATGCCAAAAAAAAATGTTTTCTAGAATTTCACAAATACATTTTCATCGACATTTTAAAAATCTATGTTAATCGGAAATCAGGATTTGTTTAACTAAGAAGCATGTTTACTCTCATAGAAATAACTTTCCAGTTTTCCAGTTGTTTTTTTATGTTTTTATGGCTTTTTATTACAATTTTCTGTATTCTTTTTTAAAAGTTATATGTTTTGATATCTAAATGAGACAAGATGGAAGTTACTACAGAATGGTTTTGCTAAAAAAATAATAATACATAATAACTATAGACTGATAAGATGATTTCTTTTACATTATTTCGAGGCTTAATATTTCTTATGAATTATACTAGTATCACAAGTTTTTACCGTTAAAGAAATTCCTTAACTTTTTTAAGAGAGAAATTCACAATTGTTCTAAGGTACCTCTTTTTATATTTTATTACGAAACATAATTTATTTTATTTACTCTTTTTTGATAAAGTCAGATAATTTGCTTATTTGATTCTACATTTTTTTGCCAATCTTGCGATTTGTTTTCGATCTAGACAAAAATATAAAAAAGAGCTTAATAATTTGAAAAATACTTAATTCGAAGTCTAAATAAAATGAATATAACAGTAAAATAATTTATCATCAAACAACTTACCTTATATCTAGTTATGGTACTACTTGCTACAAAAGACATCAGAAGAGAAGAAACGACAAATCCTAAATTCTCCATACTCTTTACTGCGGTACTGTTACTTTAAGCTTCCGGTCACTAAGGCACTCTTCTGCGCTGTGAGGAGAAATATTAAACTCAGATAAAGTTATACGCCTGCTAATTAATTATTCAATAATCTATCATTTCGCTATTCAAAAAATATATAAAGAGTTTCAGATGTGGGCATCAACTGTAATTTGGAATCGACTGTAATTAATGTATTTTTGAGTTACCTTGTAATTCTACCAGAAAAGGATACCAATATAATTGGTAATTCGCTTTAGCCACGTGGTATAAGAGTTAATAAGTTTGCTGCTTATTACAATTTCATTTTCTTATTTTGGAAGCAATAACGGCAACTTAATAGGAGTTTTAATTCCAAAATTGATAATAAATTATGGTGTCGTTAATTCTCGTATGTTAAATTGAAAATGCTACTGAAATGCATTTTTGATATATGAGAAAAAGCTCGCTAGAACGATTAGTCCTAGAAACTTGTTCTAGAGTTTATTAAAAGTGTGATTATCATATTTGATGCATATATCAATCCTTATTTCTTGTTTTCCTGATTTAAAGGATGATCTAAATGCATATATAATAGAAACACAATTCTAGTAATGATATTGTCGATGGGTTTGTAGGCGGTGATGTTTTGTTTAGACTGTCGTTGGTGGTGTCTTTGAATTATTTTTGACGTTATTCATTTTGGTGTTGTTTGGTTTTTCAGATCGTTAATGGAGAGGGTGGAGTTGTCTTGGTTTTTTGTTGTTGTTGTTATGGGTGAAATCATTTAATTGCTTTTAAAGATGTCAAAATGCTGTTGTTGGATGGTGTTTTATGATTGATGTTAATTGTGTCTCGTTGTTGTTGTTGCTGTTGCTGCTTCTCCTGCTGTTGCTGTTAACGGTGTTTAGGTGTTATAGAGTCTTTTAGTCGTTTTGTCGCTTTTCCTTTCGGTTGTTTAAAAAGGTGCTTTTATTTGTTGTTGTTGTTGTTGTTGTTGTTGTTAACTTGTTTTATTTCATTGTTGTTTGTTCGTGGGTCTGGTCTGGCTGTTCTTTTGTTTCTTTTACTTTACCCTGTGTCTCATTTCGTCTGTTGTGAAAATGTTTTCCAAAATCTGGCAAATGTAAGAGGTGTCTTGCCAACCACACATTACGGTTCCTTCTGTCAAAATAAAAATAACAACAAAGTTCCAGACAGTAAATTTAGCTACGCCTGACGCGCGTTTTGTCTGTTCAAGAGGCGCTCTACCAAAAATATCGAAAATGCCAAATACTATATTATTATGAAGAGCATAGAACAATAAAACCAAAAATACCAAACGGGGGAACCAAATTATTACTAAGATGATCAACCTATGTCTGGGGTAGGAAGAACCTTAGGGTTTCGACAATTTTGAAATTTAAACGGATAATTTAAAGCTTTGATGTGTTCTCAAACACAAAAGTGTTGGTGCCGGAGTTGTATCAAATTGATTCTTGATACACACTGCCGCACATGTGTATAGGAAAGGGGTGTTAAATCCATACCTCATACACATACGTTACCTCTACCTTTCTCTTTTCTAATGGTATCATGTACCTTAACCTGTAATTTTTCATAGTACGCATTTAATTTGACATAGCCGCACTAAGCTTATTCTGTGAATCCCTTCTTCAAATAGACACTGCATGGTCCATTACACTAGTAGGATACCTTATTCAGTTCCCATTCTTATTCTCGTTTTCTGAAATTTACACAAACGTCGAATCATGTCGTATTACCCACCAACAAAGCATTACTTACTCGATTAATTTACTGTCTACTTGTTCACACGAATATGAAAAATTGGGAAATAATTTGTAAAACTGTCTGCAATACTATTTCTGTCGTCAATCCAGGCCAATTTATGTTTGCTTCCATAGGCAGAATATTGGCTTATTATTAATGTCGATTGACATATGTATCCTTATAGTATTTAGCTTATCTTGCCAAATGTCACCTATGCTATCACTATGTGTCCGTCAACGTCTGTCGTCGTCCTTTCACAGTTTCAAATAACTTTTCCTCTGAAACCTCATAACGAATTTAATTGGCAACAAAGAATCATTATTTTGAAATGATTCAATAAAAGACACGTATGACCCTAAGGTACATATTAGCGATTCAGGCTACTAGGAGGTAAAATGTTGAAACATATTTTAGTTGTAGGTGCAACATTTGCATTACATGTTGAATTCAGTTCTATTACTAAGCTGCTCGTAGTCTATCTTGCTGTTTCTGAAACTATAGCTGCTAGAGCATCTACCCGGAAGCATCTCGCTAAGCATAGAAAATGTGAAACATTAAAAATGATACATTTTTAAACTGTCCTTGACGATTTTGCTGAATAATTGAATTGCAATGCTACATTAGTTTAAAACATATTTATCTATCCTGGATTGGGAAACAAGCTTAATGCTCATGTTTATCCCTCTCCAGATAGCAATTTGCGAGTATGGCCTTTCTAGCGCCCCCCCCCCCCACTGACCCTACTCTTATCGAACTCTACAAAGGGGTCTTTAACGTTCATGGGTTATTGCTCCAAATACACGGGATAACCTTTTTTCGTCCCTTCCGACGGACTAGCATCGTTCCTTGAGACCATCCTCGCGAATGGTGTCAAGAGAGAGTAGGAAAGTTGGTTCATGAAATTTTCACCCCGGACGAGGATCGAACCACGAACCTCGGTGTTAGTAGCCCAACTCATTAACCACTACACCACCGGTGTTACATACTAGTTTTTCCCCCTACTCATCTTTCCCCCCGGAAGAATCAGTATATACTGAGTTTTCCCCCCGGAAATATCAGTATATACTGATTCTTCCCCCCTAAAAATCGGGTGGGAAAAATGAGTATATACTAGATTTTCCCCCTTTCGCAAACCAATACTGAGGTTTCCCCCTTCATATATGGGCCCTGTGTAGTCTTACTTGTAATATATTATTTTTTTATTACTATGGTTTTGAGTACTTTTCGTTTTCAACTGTTTTGGATTTTGACCTTCCAATGTTTTGGTTTAAATGCTACTGATGAGAGGTTACTCCTTGAAATATCGATATATAGCATATCCAAATTAACCGTTTATACCCGCGTTTTGGTATTTGTAATGTCAATGTTACACTTCTAATTATGCACTTATGACGGTTAAATGTAATGCGTATACAGTTTTACTTGATCTATTTGTAAAAAGTTTGGGGTTTTAAGTTCAAATTGTCTTGATTATGTTTTATTATTATCCAAGATAAAGGCTAGTCTCAATTTGTTTTTTGCTTCATAGTGTGCTCTTCATTTGATGGCTTACTTTAGGCAATACAGCCATCTAGTATGTTATAAGGTATTACATGTAAAGGTATTGAAATAGATTAGATTTCAGAAAATAATCAGAACTTGCAACAATAATGAACACCCGCAGCAGTTGTTTGTTGATTTTTTTCATTGTCTTTTTTTGTGATATAGATACACTTTCCTAATTTTCGATCATTAATAAAAATACAAGAACATAACTCTTTAGTCTTACCCAAGCGCAAATAATTCTAAGTCGGCTCGTTAAACGGGACATAGATAAGGAACAGACCTGAAAGCGCATTCTACCATAAGAGACTCCTACCTTAAGCTGAACACCAAATATCGAAAGTCTACAAATAACAGTTACTGCTATACATAAACTGCGACAGACGCACAGACGGTTGGACGCAAGGCCATTTCTATGTCTCCGGTCTAGAAACTAGAGTATTCGCTTTGCACTAAGCGTGCACACAGACAATATGGGTTTCCCCATATTATTAATTTTATTAATAATGAAAAAGAATACACCAATAAATTAAAATTCATTAGTAGTTATCTTTAAAATATTGAAAACCTCGCATTTTACTTTCACAGTCATTAATATTGCAACGGTTTTGAATAGGGGAAAGATCAGAATGGCGGAAAATTGAGTATGTGTTTACACATACCAGATTTTCCCCTGGGGGAAAGCTCAGTATATACTCATTTTTCCCCGGGGGAAAATCTAGTATATACTAGATCTTCCGGGGGGAAAGCTCAGTATATACTCATTTTTCCAGGGGAAAATTCTAGTATGGGGGAAAAACTATATGTAACACCGGCTCTCCGTATGCATAAAATATGTATGCTGGTCTGTTTTTAAACACATTTCTGCATAGTCCAATGACCGATAGAAAATTATGAACATATTACATGTTTGAACTTATCCAAATTCCAATAGAATTTATTTATTAGAGTTGTAACAGACATCTGCAATCTTTTTAAATATTTAATTAAAGTTTTTTCTTGAATTAACTGTGGCAATGGCTTCTAATTTATCAAAAGAACGCAATCTAATATATCAAAATACTTTTCCAAGATCTCATTACGACGATTAAGGTGTATAATTTATTTTGTAAATAGCTGTTGCGATTTAATAACATAAAGATATATTAATTTCGTATGGAAAAATTCTAAGAACATTAAAGGAATTTATCTTCAAATCAGTTAAACCCTCCTACGATATTAATGTGGGCAGGTGCTGGAAAATATTATTTAGCTTAGCGAATAATGAAAATATTTTTTTAATTAGAGTGGAACGTTCTTTGATTAATAAAAATCTATTTATTAGAAATAATTGAGTTTGGCCAATGAGAGAGATCGGTTAACAGTACAGCCAATCGGAAAGTAGAACACCAAGAACCTCACACTCTACAATAACTTTGTGAAACTTTCTTCATTCGTTGGGAACGGGGCCTGGGTGGCCGATTAGTATAAGGCGCTGGTTTAAATACTACACTATTGATCACTAGCCGATCACCTCTGAGCTGGCGTTCGAGTCCCGTTTGTATTTAACAAAAAAGGGACTTCCCCATCTGTATGTGATTAGGTTTGTCAGTTACCTGCCCAAGGTCGGTGGTTTCCTCCGGGTACTCCGGTTTCCTCCACCCGCATTAAACACTGACCGCCCTACATGACCCAAGTGCGTCGATAAAGGGCGTTAAACACCAACAACACACAACACAAACACGGGAACTGAGCTTTTGATACTGTTTTTGGTATTTTTATCTCAAAGATCACTACGTTGTTATCCATTTCACGTTGGACATCACTTTTCAGGTATCCCGTTTTACCGTTGGCTATCAGCGTTATGAACCATCATATCATATATATACATGTAACGTAGTTTTTCACAATACGCGTAAATGTTCGTTGACAATTTATTTGCCCTGCTTATATTGTTTGCAAAAAGCAAACGTGATGATACATGTAACTCATATCTATATTAGATACTTAAACACAAAGGTGAAAACACTTAATACAAATGTGACTGATAAATAGTAGAACGAAAGCAATTTAAAGCCTCGGACACACTGTCTAAACAAAACCAAAATTCAGTCATCATATCGGTTTACAGTATTGCATTTCATTGGTCATCGCCAGTAATCAATATCAGTGTAAGCGGTTCTCGTGGTTGACCTGAACAGTGTAAGATGGCTGCATGTATATGTGAACGCATCACGTCAGTCATCTTGCATTTCCGCACAAATCTAAACTATCTTACTTTGAGAGTGACTAAAAGTTAGTGAGTGTGTTAGTGAGTTGGTATTTTATGCCCTTGCAACGCTATATATAGGTTATTTAAAGGCGATGAACATGAAAAGCAGTGATGAAAAGGATGATAAAATGAACATGAAATAATGATGATAAATGAAAAATGGGAATGGGGTGGGAAACAAAGGATAGAAAATAAGGAGATGTGGAATAAGTGTACGCGACACAGCCCACAATTAAACGGCAATTTAGAAAAACCACAATGGACAACCGCCAGCAGCCTTCAACGAGGCCATTTGGTACTTCTCGCGGTTCTGCAATTGGCCCATGGTCTAAATAAAATGCATATAATTCAAATCCAGCCCTGAAATAGGTTGATTCATCGCTTTTCAATTATCCTCAGGTGATATTCTAGTTCCTTTGAATTTTAACCTTTCCATTCTTATCATAGCCCTGAATCTAACAAAGGAACAGTTATTTTGAGGACCACAGGAAAAGGGCAGAGGTGGATAGGGGCGGAAAATTTAGCCTCTGTGGTGCACTTCTTGGCAGTCCACAAAGCGTGACACTCTCCACACACATTGGCCCACTATGGTCAGCGGTCAGGGTTTCCGTATTATAGACCTGACAACCCCCGCGGACGAGGGTCATCCTATTCAGCTACGTAGGGTACACCTCTTGGTCGCTCTGTTGGCTGAGCACTAACTCCGATGTCAGAATTACAAGACCCTTAGTCGCCTCTTACGACAAGCTAGACTCTGCTGCGGGCCTATTTGCGTCCCTTGCCAAATATTTAGGTTAACACTTCTATCCCTATTGTGTTTGCCAACTGTGCTGTGTTTAATGTCACTAACGGATCCTAAGATCACATTGACACCATTTTAGAAGACTTGGTTAATCCTTTAATTATTTTTGAAATGCTAAACCAAGTCTTCCTAGGTGACCGAGTGGTCGAAATACAAACTATTCATCGCTTGTCAATTATCTCTCAGGTGATGTTTTAGTTCCTTTAAATTTTAACCTTTCCATTCTTATCATTTTGTAATTATTCAAACAAACTTATTGCATTAAATATATGTACATCCAAATATTTCTTTTAAAAAAGAGGAATGTTGCTTAACTGAAGGGGGGAGATGTTTATATTCCATTTGTAGTTTTATTTCCATTGTTTTGAGATAGTATTTGAATTCATTTAGAAAACGTATGCTGGCTTATTTTTAAATGTCAAATAATAGGAAACTGTAATTTAATACATGTTCTTCATGCAATTTATCTGAATAAATCCTATTTACTATGAAGGTCGTGTAGAATGAAAATATTATTGCAGTGTTATGGAGCAATTAAACATTTTAGTACAAATCTTTAATAACTGTAAAATTTACAAGTTTACACCATAAAAGTGGGTATAGGAACACGATTACCCCATGGGGATGTTTGATAAGTCTCAAAAGTCCAAGGGAAACCAGACAAAAACCATGGACCAGGTTTTTGAAAGTATCACAAAGTTGGTCGTAAGACATATCAAGGTGTATACCAGAGAAAGGACATCAGCTGTGGTCATTTCTTGGAATTTATAACTAGAAATTTTGGCACAAAAAAAATCAAAATCAAAATGGAAATGAAGTAAACATTATTAAGGTTATTGAATATTTAATTTCAAGATGACAGAAAAGGCTAAAATGTAAAAGAACATGCAAACACAATTCATTTTAGTCTAAAATTGAAAATCCAAATAAACATTTTTTCACAAACTGGTTCTTCGGTTACTTTTTGACCAAAATCATGGAAGTAGAATTACTTCAATGACAAAATATCAGCATTGTATGATTAAGTAATTTAAACATCTGAACCATATTTGTGCAAATTCAAATATTGAAATTTAAGTACGTTATACTTAAATTTGGTTATCGCGGTAAGTACCTTTTGTTAATGGTTGTTAGTTTATAGAAATTACGTCGTTGCAATTGTTACGTCACAATGTCAAGGACGTCATTACTTCATTGATTTTCTTGAAGACAAGACGTAAAAGTGGTTGCAATACAATGTTTTTTGTTCATGTGTATTTAAAGTTAAGAAAGTGAAGTATCAAAAACAACAACACAATTTTGAGTTTAGACGACCGGAAAATCGGAACAAGGCTACCAAGAGTGTTTGCTCTAGCATAGGAGTTCACGTTTATCGCAATATAGTAACAATATATTTATTTTTCTCAGAATGTATAACACCAACTCACTCATTAAGTCAGCTTTTAAATTTCACATTACAAGGCAAGATGCGTCTCATGAATTTATTATATGGATACTCAGCCCTGACTCTGAATGGCACAATTTACCCTGCATTTTACACATCAGTAACACATATTTGCATTATAAATGCCTCGAATGTTGAATAATTTCATTCCAGGTTTAGAATTATATTTCGAGAAAGGGGAAGCATGATTTCGACGACAACGCCTGGAAAATGGGCTTTTGGTGTTCAAATTTATACATATTAGCCACTCAAACAAGAGGGCCGGGTCAAAAATGCATACTGGCAAAGTGCGATAGTATAACCATACTCTCTAAAATCGTTAAATATCAGTCTTTATGCAGAAGTTAGAACAGCCAATTTTGGATTTCAGATATTTATTTCAAGTTCTGTCTGTACTGTTTTCTTGACGGAATATTTTTTGTTGCGAGAAAAAACAAAGTATCATATTGATCTATACAATTTCGTTACCAGTTGAGCGTAAAAATTGCATATAAGTTCTTTGCTTATTAGAAGCCTAGTTTGTAGCCAAAATGATCGATGCTTAACTTCTATAGGAAATCATAAATTATACACTGTACACAGTTATCTATAGTTCAAGGAACAACCTTTTATAGAAGCATGTTCGTCCTATATACTTCATTCGAAAAATGACGTAATCATACATCTTTCAATTCAATGCAAAGGCGCATAAAAATGGATATCCAAACGGGGTGATCGGACACTATGAAGAAACATTGAAGTCATGTCACTCACATAATTTTGTTAAACAACGGACTTTGCACCGATCTAGTGTGTGGATTTATTCTGTCTTTATATGTTAATATTATTACATACGATCATACATACACTCATCGTCGGTCCTGTAATGTGAAAACAACTGTCTGATGAAATATTTTTTTTTGCATAAGTGGTCGTGCATACATACGTAATCCATCCATCCATCCATCCATTCATACATGCATACATAACATTACATACATAACATACATACATACATACATACATACATACATACAAGCATACATACATTACTTACATACACACATACAAACAAACATACATTACATACATGTATATACACACAAACAAACAAACATACATTACAAACTAGAATGGCAGTCTTCCATGGAAGACGTATATATCGCCTGTGTCTTTAAATATTCGGTAAACAGTAGATGAATTACGGGCATAAAATCGATTTACACCATATAGTACTAAAGGAGGAAGCTAAATACCAATATCAAAAGGTTGTGAATGTAGTTGCTCTGAAAACTGAAAAAATTTCGTGACGCCGCAGGACAACTACGGCACAGGACGACGCAATACGACGGATGGTGCCAATTAATGCAACCCATAAAAGTCGTTTCTGCAACACGTTGCAGGCGACATAATTACATAATACATACATGAGGGTCGGTAGGGTCTTTTACGAGATAGCTGGAAAGGTTTATTTATACACGGGGAATTCAGAATTTTACCCACAAAACTTGGGGAATTCGGGATGATTTTTTTTTCTACGTTTTTCTGCTCTATTAATTTACCGGGAGCGCGTGATTTAGTATTTTTTTTTCTTTCTTTCTCGATTGCAATTTTTTTACAAACTTCGCTTACATGTACACATGCAGAAAATATTGGTCACAATTAAAACAAGACATATTGTATATATAGAAACTGATGAATAAAATTCGGAAGATGAATATACAAGTATAAAAGCTTTATTTAGAGCAGTGATTCATAGTTATTTTGCGAGAAGGATAAAGTCTGGTCCGTTGGATAATGGTTTGTTGATAAAAACTAGTAATTTTAGTTACGAAATAAAGAAGGGGTTTCTGATATCAACTATCAATTTTTCGGTATTAAACTAAGAATTGTACTGTAATAACATTTCTTTTAGATTGATACCATTATACAATGCCTTATTACTGATTATTAGTTAAGTTTTCATGTAAAAAGGCATGTAATTATATAAGTAAAGGGGGTCTTTTAGCTGGGCCTCAGCCGCGAAGCAGCTGCATTCCGCACTTACTTAAGTGGCGGTTGACAGTGAATTCACTGTCAATTTGGCATAATTCGCTGCTTCGTGAACTTAAAGAACATTTTAAGGGGTTTTAGTCTCTTCAACCGTGTATACCACAGTTATCCAAAATTTCTTTGATTCAGCCATCTGTGTATCCCACGGTGGTTCTTAAGGGGTTTCGGTCTTAAATATTATTCACCCGTGTATCCCACGGTGACGCCAAATTATTCTGCATATTTATATTTGTATTGATTTCTGGTTGCCATTCACAATATTCGGTAACCATTTATCTGATCATTGAATGTTGATATTTTATGTTTATTATATATTATCTGAAAATATCATTTCTTTAACCACCCGTGCATCCCACGGTGGAATTCATTTTATTGATTATCTATTGATTATTTATTGATTATCTAATGATTATTTATTGATTATCTAGATTTATATGATATATGAGAAATCATTCATATTTATTATTGTAAATCCTTATTAAAGCTGAGGCCCAATAATGCCAAACCTTACAAAGAGTTTTCATTTCCCCCCTTAGTTATAAATGGGTATGCATTATTAGCAAGAGAGGTTTGGTTAAAAGCAGAAAAAATTGAAACTTATCACTGCATCATGTTTGTTTTATTTTTGTTTATGCATCAGAGATAATGAAATTTAAGTACGTTATACTTAAATTTGGTTATCGCGGTAAGTACCTTTTGTTAATGGTTGTTAGTTTATAGAAATTACGTCGTTGCAATTGTTACGTCACAATGTCAAGGACGTCATTACTTCATTGATTTTCTTGAAGACAAGACGTAAAAGTGGTTGCAATACAATTTTTTATCCCACCACATACATTCCCACCCATTTTTAAGGAGAAATAAGATAACCTAATTTACTATACTTGGTAGTTATATCTAAAATATTGTTACAACATTATTTAAATACTTGAAGTGTCCTTTTCGGTGAACTTTAATTATTTCTAACTATATAAAGTCACATGTTTATAAGATAAAAAGTTAATTTATTTAGAATATGATTTTGCCGGGGATTAGAATTTATACTTTCAGATGCAAGAACATTGGTGGAAGTATCCATGGCCTATGCTTTAGCTGGCACGAGCTCGATTTGGGGAGCAGGCTTCTTTGATTGAAGTGTCAAATCTTTTCTCAGAGGATTCAGCCGGGAGAAGTGGAAAGCTCTAACTAAGTACGAGGTTTAGAATAATGGATTCGTACATTTTACCGATGAAGCAATCGCGTACAGATATGTGCTGCTAGATTTTCCAGGACAAGCAACATCAATCAATCAATCCACTAATTAATCATTTGGATCAATCAATCAACCAATCAAGTGGAAATCATAATAAGAACTATATAAAAGAGGTGGAGTGCAATTCAAACCGTTAGAAATGGTTATTTTTTTAAGAGGTATAAAACGTCTGAACCGCTAGGAATAACAACTTATAAACTTAACTCACAACATGAAGTGTGCCGTATTCTGAACAACGCAAGAACTTTCAGCTGTTTACTTATTGAATGAGGAAAATTATCAGCGTTCATTCTCTCCGTGAATAGTTTTAAATACTGATATCTCAACGCATGTAAAAGATGTTTTATATAAGAAATAGTCGGAAATCAAAGAGAAAGTTATGTGCTTTGGAACCGTTTAGAAATTTCAACACCGATATGTCGTTATATGTGTGCTTTAATGATTCGCTTCTTCGTGAACTTAAAGAACATTTTAAGGGGTTTTGGTCTCTTCAACCGTGTATACCACAGTAATCCAAAATTTCTTTGATTCAGCCATCTGTGTATCCCACGGTGGTTCTTAAGGGGTTTCGGTCTTAAATATTATTCACCCGTGTATCCCACGGTGACGCCAAATTATTCTGCATATTTATATTTGTATTGATTTCTGGTTGCCATTCACAATATTCGGTAACCATTTATCTGATCATTGAATGTTGATATTTTATGTTTATTATATATTATCTGAAAATATCATTTCTTTAACCACCCGTGCATCCCACGGTGGAATTCATTTTATTGATTATCTATTGATTATTTATTGATTATCTAATGATTATTTATTGATTATCTAGATTTATATGATATATGAGAAATCATTCATATATATTATTGTAAATCCTTATTAAAGCTGAGGCCCAATAATGCCAAACCTTACAAAGAGTTTTCATTTCCCCCCTTAGTTATAAATGGGTATGCATTATTAGCAAGAGAGGTTTGGTTAAAAGCAGAAAAAATTGAAACTTATCACTGCATCATGTTTGTTTTATTTTTGTTTATGCATCAGAGATAAACCATGTAACGTTGAAGAGGTAAGCATTGTATGTGCCTGTCCTAAGCCAGTAATCTTTATCAAAGCTTATGTTTTTAATTCGTCGAATTGTGTTAATTGCTTTTTTTTCAAGAAGAGGGTCTTTCATTGAACTTTAGGATTGGGCTTGAATCATATGTAGTTTATTTTCAATCCACGGCCAATTGATAAACAGCGAGCAGCGACCACTGGTCACATTGAAGGCTGCTGGCTGTTTTCAATTGTGTTTTTTTAATTGTCATTTATAGTGTAGTCTCATTATCTTCTATTCTTTGTGCAATTACATTTTGTACTCTTGGGTTTTGCAATATTCAAATATTCTTCGCCGATTCCTGCAAAAGTATTTCACACATCACTCAACCAGAAAATTTCCTAGCTTACGTGTTAATGAACTGTTTAAAATTCCTTTTAAAGTATATATGCTTTGTCACAAAATTTTGTCTATTACTATTCATTTTCATGATAACGTGTTTTTAATAAATGAGACAAATAAGGGTCAGGCAGAGGGCGGCACATAAAAAAATTTGATTTGAATTTTTTTACTCAGTTGCATTCATTTTGATACAAAAACAAATTCCAAAAAGATTAAACTGTTATTGTGCATTAATCATAGGCATGATCGTCCACCAATTCCAACTGTTCAACTTATCAAAGTAACAGGCTTGGCAATTTTAAAAATTGCTTAGCCAATTGGTTGAACAGATGAAACCAATTGACACGAAAAATAAGCAGTGCAGTGCAGAAGCATTAAATATCTTACCAACTGTTCTGTTTCAGAGATGTAATAATATCTTCAATGTGACTTGGTCATTTCGAAAACAAATAGCCAATAACAAAATAAAAAGAATTCCAAAATGTGCAAATTTAATCTTTATAAAGTCTGAGTACCAAAGGGCATATTGTTAATTTAAATCAAAATATATTAATCCTCGTAAGTTCATGAAATTTTTTCAAGGCATTATTATTTTTAAGGTATTTTTTATGTTTTAACATGTTCAAGGGAGACAATAATCTTGAGTTTTATATTGACTATCACATTTATTGAGTTGACAAAAATTGTTTCCCTTTATTTTATTCAAGTACACAAATAATCCTTTAAAAATAAAATACCTTGAATAATTTTCATGCACCTATTATGATTTATATTTATTTTTACAAATTAACAATATGCCTTAAGGTATTCAGACTTAATAAAGATTAAATTTGCACATTTTGAATTCTTTTACATTTTGTTATTGGCTATTTGTTTTCGAAATGACCAAGTCACATTGAAAATATTATTACATCTCTGAAACAGAACAGTTGGTAAGATATTTTAATTATCTGCACTGCACTACTTTTTTTTCTTGTCAATTGGTTTCATCTGTTCAACCAATTGGCTAAGCAATTTTTAAAATTGTCAAGCCAGTTACTTTGAAAAGTTGAACAGTTGGAATTGGTGGACGATCACGCCTATGATTAATGCACAATAAATATGTGTTAATCTCCTAGATAATTTTTGACTGGTTATAAAGAGAAAGATTCCACCATTTTCTCCGTACAATTCAACTAAATTTCAAACTATTGCATCTTAAAAAGGCAAGATAACTCAAAACTTTTATAATTAAAATGACAACAAAGCCAGACAATAAATTTTGCTACTCCTGACGTGCGTTTCGTGTATTCAAGACTCATCAGAGGCGCTCTGCCAAAAATATTGAAAAAGCCAAAAAATATATTATTAAGAAGAGATTATATATATGAACAATAAAACTAAAATATACCGAACTGGGCAACCAAATTATTCTAAGATGATCAACCTATATCTGGGGTAGGAAGAACCTTAGGGTTTATTCAGTTTTGAAATTTTAACGGATACTTTAAAGCTTTGATGTGTTCTCCAACACAAAAGTGTTGGTGCCGAGGCGGGCTAACCTCGGGGAATTAAAACTCCACCAGCAGCGCTAACCTTCACTATTATTGTAATGTTATTTTAAGGGTAACTTTATTAAATTTCTTATCAAAAGTTTGCGTTTTTTTTCCATCTCTATGCAATTTGCCTGATTCTTACGTAGACTGTCTGGTAGACTGATATTCAAACCTTCGTGCCCCTAAATTGCATGTTCCCGATCCTTCCAACCTTTCAAACTTACGATATCAGTGGATAGACAAGGTTTTTGAAGTATGAAATCAACTATTAATCTGTTGTATTTTCATTTCCATTTTACTCCCAAGAAGTGAATGCGTTTATTACAAATTGATCACAGATGTCTGAATAATAATATTTAATGATTTTAATGAAAAGGTCGTGAACAATGAAAATATTATTTCAGTGTTATGGAGTAATTTAAAATGCTAAATCCTATTTTTTAATGATTATTAAAAATTTATGAAAGGAGATGGAGTAAATGAACACGAGACCACAACACACATATTAACTCCAACTGCAATATGTGTTTATGAGCTGTATGGCCATATCGGAAAATTATTTAGTAGGGTAGCAGGCATTTAAAAAAGCCTCTAGTTTTCGAGTTTGGGTTAATAGTATGACACACAGCTGAAAATATTATTTTATGAAAGGAAAATTATTGAACTTTCAATTTAGCTTGGTCGTCGTATTGTGGCGTGGTCACGTTCTTCTATTTTTGGCGTTTTTTTGACGGTACCCACAAAATGTGCATTTCACCACTGTTTTTGAAGTCAAATAAAAGAATCGTTAATCGGTCAAATTCAATGATAAAAGGTTTTGGACACAAGGATAATATGTTAAACTTGCCATCAATCAATAAAAAAGGTATAAAGAAAACTTTATTCTACTCAAAGTGATCGTACCTTTTATATCAAAAATATTCATTGAATTTTGGCCTATTTTCTCATTTGTAACAAGATTCCGTTTCATGTATACAAAATGTTTCACGTGAATGTAAAGTATGCTTGTTAATTCACATGTACACATAAATTTAGATTTTTAGGTATTGTAGTTTTAAAGAAATTTGGGATTAAAGATCATCAAATTACACCTGTGGCATGTCCGGATTGACACAAACCAGTCTTTGGTTTGGAATTCACACTATATCCGGTGACAAAAAACACGTGTGTTTTATTTACAATTATATAAATTTTAGAATTAAATTTAAGTTTTGTTATATAAATACTTACCATCACAAATTTAGATAACAGGTACTAGCAGCTTCATGAACCGGAAACCAGACAAAGAAAACTGATTACCTCTAGCTTGACCGGAAATACCAGACACTAATCCCACAACTTCATCTTTTTCAATCCAGCACAGACTAGACTAAAAAGGGGATGAAGGGGAGGGGGGAGGGACCTCCGATTTGTGATGGTAAGTATTTATATAACAAAACTTAAATTTAATTCTAAAATTTATATTTTTATAGTAATAAATACCTTACCATCACAAATTTAGATAACAGAATGTGACGAAGCGCTGAATCCCCTATAGTCTACCAAGAAACCATAGGAGGAAAAATAGCTTTAGCACAGAAACTAGAGGTCCCTAAGCATAGAGGTTATCAGAATGATACAGTAAACAGTAGCATTTTCAGACCTCAAGAAACCTGCTAGAGAATTTCTCAAAGAGAGGCCAAATAAAAAATGCGCAAGAAAAGGCGAAAGCCAAACATTATGTGCCTAATTGAATCTTGGGGAAGAAACAACCCCTACTGATTTATAGGCTACCAATTTACAAATCCAACTAAAAATGGACTTTGCAGATAAACTTCCTGAACCTTCTAAAAAGGATCAAAACAAACTGTAGGAGCCTAGTGCCTAAAAACTGGAGTAATAAGTTTTACTAAAAACTAGACCTCCAGAAAACAAACAGGACACTAAATCTTGGAGTGAAAAACAACCCCTACTGATTAATAGGCTCACACAACAGTAATGCAAATCCAACTAGAAATGGAATTGCAGAAATTCTTCCTCATCCATGTTACAAAAGGAACAATTAATCTGGAAGAACCTAATGTCCTAATGCTGGAAGTCCTTCCAAAAAGGCCTCCAGAATACAAAACAGGACACCTTCTCTAAGAAAACTGATCTGGAAAGGCTGGTAAAACAAAAGACCACAAAGCTGATATTGCTAAAAAGGCATGATCGGTAAATGGTAGCTGATAGAGAATTTATCAGCAGAAAAAAGAAGATAGAGAGAGCATGCGGTTCACTTCTTCTGCGACTAGTGGCTTAGACCAGAAGAAAGTGATACTCTCAGAAGAAATGTAAGGAGCAAATTTAAGCCTTTAATGAAAAAAAACCTACCAGTAAATCCCAAGAAAGAAGAAGCTGTCTTCGCTTGGGAAAACCAATAGAAAGGAAAGAATAGAAAGCAAGGATAAAAAACTCATCTTGCTGTAAGTCCAAGCCTCTAAGGAAATAAAAAGAACATGCTTAAGCTGACCTTTAAATCCTCATAGTTGGAGAAATATCTTTCTATACAAAAACAAAGGCAACCTCCAATTGCTCAGCAGACTTTGAGTCAATCAAACATTGACATACATCAATAAGAGAAGATTGACTACAAGAAATCAAAGACAAATATAGTAGGATGTCTTGACTGATTTTACAATAAAGTGGTAACTATTTGCTGTTTAAAAGAAATCCCTCTTCAAGAGATCCCCTTACAGCACATAAATGTGCAGAATCTGACACCCATCAAGAAGAGAAGATTGACCACTAAGAAATCAACAACAAGTCCAGCAGGATGTCTTGACTGATTTCACAAGAATGTGGTAACTGGTTGCTGTTTAAGAAAACCTCTTCTTCAAGAGTTCCTAAAAACAGCATACAAATGTGCTGATGCCTAACACAAATCGAGAAGAGAAAATGACCACTAGAAATCAAAGACATATCCAGTAGGATGATGTCCTGACAGATTTCACAATAATGTGGAAACTGATTGCTGGTTAAGAGAAATCTTCTACAAGAGATCCCAGAACAGCACATAAAAGTGCCGAGGAGGTTCCTCTAACCCCTGAAGCACTGATCTTCCCAAAAATGAGCAAGAAAATCTCTTCTCAGAAGACTGTCTTGGCCATGACAACACTACGAGAATAAGTGGAGAGCAGAAAAGCTGAACATTTCTACAACATAATGCTCAGAGTAACTACTCAAAAGGTTTCTGAACCGGGACCAGAGAAACAAGGTCTCCAGTAAGAGGTTCAGACTGGTGGCAAACTGGTGAGACATCCAAATCAGGACTATCGACCAAAAAATTTACTAAGGCAACTCCATCTCACTGAAATAAGAGATTAAAGTTGTATCAGAAAAGTTGGCTATGTATACTGACTTCCTGAGAAAAGTCTCAAGGAAACAGGAACTCCTTGACCAAATGCCCAAAAGCAAGAATCTCTAGGGCAAAAAGATAAAGGAAAGAAAAAGTCTACATATAAATAGAGGATACGCCAGAAAAGAAGTGTTTTCAGACGCAATCAGAAGACTTATACCTTGAATCAAAAATTACTTAATGATTCAAAGGCAAAGGAACTGTTGTCATACCTGAAACAAGATATGACTCTGCAGATGAGAAGCACTAGCCTAAACTATATTGCCTTCAAGAACATCTCTTCAATCTGTAAAAGAAGAGACTATGGTACTAACCTATGAAAAAAGGTTAAACCTCTAAGAGCCACCAGTATAAAAAGGAAAATTAGTTAAAAGTCGAGAGGCTGTAGGCTAAAACAAATGAAGTATCATTGGAAAAGGCAAAGAAAACGCCAGTCCAATGGTACAACATAGACAAGAGAGATCAATAATCCTATCAAAGGAAAAAAGACCAGATAGAACAAATGATAATCATGAGGAGCTGTTTATCCAACACAGAAGAGACTGAACTTTCTCATCCAGAGGAATAAAAAGCATGAAAACTCTACTGACAAATTTCTCTAACAAAAAATTTCACTATGACCAGAAATTAGAAAACCTATCTGGTAAATCAGGCGAAAAGAGAAAAGAATGAGCCAGTGTATGCTTCCAGTGTAGAAAAAGAACTTTCCTTAACATGGGTAAGTCCAGAAACGAAAGGTATCAGAAAAAAAAACTGATAATGAAAACAGCATACAAAATAATCTAAGAGAGCTAGAAAAGATAACTCCTGAAAGAGTACCTTTATAAACTCTCCTGTAATAAGGAAAGAAACCATTTGTCGGAGGTAATAAACTACCATAGATCAGACAAAAGGATAGTCTTACCCCTAATGAAACTAGAGGTCGAAAGGAGGAAAATTCTCCTCTAGGCCCATGGGTAGAAACAGTGAGACTGAGAAAACAAAACATCACTTATTTTCTATAAGCACTGTTCAACTAAAACACTTCCTGTTAGAAGTTTACTGACTAAAAACCCAGTTCTGACCTGATAAAGAACCTCGGTTCTATAGTATAGGACCAGAAGAAAAAAGGCTGAGTAGAAGCCAGAACGGAAGGAGAAGAAATAGTGGCGACTAACCTCTGAAATCCATTTCTATACAATCAAATTCATGTGCTCATCTGAAGTGTATAACTTACATGTATCTCTTCTGAAAGTACCGTATACATGTACCAAATAAGAGACACAAAGAACACACCAAACTACTTTCTTTTGACAAAAAAGAGGAGAGGAAATTTACAACTAAAAGAGACTCAGACAAAGAATATTGTCTGGAAACTCATGTCACTTAGACAAAGAATAAACATCTCTGAACAAAAGGACTGTCTTCATCTAAAGTCTGGGCTACCTACATAGTAGTAAAAAAGACTTAAAATAGACAAACTCCTCACCAAAAGACAAGCAACTGCCAAGAAAAAACTATAATGAGATGCCTTAAACATTAGAATAATATCTTACATAGAATTCTGAATAAGACAAAAAGTTAGGGACTGATATCTGAAGACCCTGAGCAAACTTCTTGGCACAAAATGAAGTAAAAGATTTCCTACAACATGCACAACAACGCACAAGTACATGAAGGAAAACCTTGTAAAGGAAAGATTCCAGAATCTAAAAATTCAAGAATCTGCAAAAAATGTCCAAACGTTAGCTGGAGATTTGGTGAAATGAAAATTACCAAAATTCTCATAAAACCAGAATACAGTTGCCTAATGCCCCGATTCAGAAAAGGATTTGTACCCTTAAGGAACATCCTTAACTTAGCCCGAACAGGACAGGAACTGAGAAGAAACCTGAGTGAGAATGAAGTTAAGGTGCCTAAGAAGTGACAGAAACTTCAACTCTTGGCACAACACTTTACCTCAAAAGAAGTGCATCAGAAAATGGAGATGGATCTACATCCTCTCCTCTTATTTCTGACTCACTAAATAAAAAACTCAGAAAAGGAAGAATAAAATGAAGTTAATTAAACAACTTCTGAAAAATTACCTCCCTTTCTCCTAAGAGCTAAAGAAAACAGATCTTTACCCAACTCTTTTCTCCTAAAATAGATGAGAAAATGATTCATCATGTTCATGATGATAGTAAAAAATCGGTACAAAAACAAACCGAGGGATAGCAGTACAGTTACAACCAAAGCCTAATGCTGTGGTCGTCCCATGTGCTGAACTACATGTATCAACCTACCTGTACTGGAACAGCCAACAATCAACTTAAAAGTCAATAAAAAACCTTCTTCCTAAGGTCATCAAAGTGCCCTGAAAAGGAGACACAGCTAATAAAAGAACTCAGCCATGAAAAAGGAATTATCCAAAAGAGTAGGTTGAAAAGGAGAAAAGAAAAATAGGCCACCAGACAGGCATAGAGTAAATTTAATTCAGGTGACTGTCCTTAGGCCTCACAAAAGAAGTATTAAACCCAGTTCAAAAAGAAACAAAGGTTGCTTGAACTGGTCTACTGAACACAAGGGCAATGTGTCTAATAAAAACACCCTGGGGGAACCTAAGGGGATGTACAGACAAGAAAAAGGCTGGAACCTACAAAAGGCTCCTGACTAGCAAAGTCTTCTTAGGTATAAATATAAAAGAAGACAGATTTCTATCTGACTCCCCGAGGCCCATACCAAAAGTAGCTTGGTTGTGCAAGGAAGGTCACTCAACAACTCACCGTTAATTGGCATTGAGACCTTGTATTTTTTGGGTTTTACAATGTTATTAGATATTACCTGCTGTGATTTTTCTTATTAAACAAAATTATTGAATTAATAAAAGGATATGCTTATAAAATAGTCTAGTTTCTCGAAGAAATTTTTCCTCTTCATGGTTTCACGTGCTGCCAGAACGAAAACCGGAAAAAAGATGAAGTTGTGGGATTAGTGTCTGGTATTTCCGGTCAAGCTAGAGGTCATCAGTTTTCTTTGTCTGGTTTCCGGTTCATGAAGCTGCTAGTACCTGTTATCTAAATTTGTGATGGTAAGGTATTTATTACTATAAAATAAAAATATTCCTTTATATAGCTATATATAGGGTGATTTGATTGACATATTTACTTTTGATGCATGGATTGTCTGTAATTATTGTGTTAAACCTTCTTATTTTTGATATTTTTGCACTTCTTTAGGGTGTAAATTATAATTTACAAATCAAATACGTGGGACCTGTTTATTTTCCGTATAGAATAATAAAATTTCTTCGCTGAGAGGAAACATTTAAATGCCAGGTGTCTGTTCGAGCGTTCGTCACACCTTTCTTTTCAAAGCGATTTCACACTTGCAATTCTAAATGGATGTTCGTGAATTTTATACATTATGCTTATATTAATAAAAACTCAATTTTTGGTACCGTGTGCCTGTTTTTTGTAGAAGTTTTTTTGGCATTAGTATATGATTCTATTCACAACGCTTGAACCTTTTAGCACTCTCATGTCTACATATATCAAAGGTATACATAGTATCATTATACTTTCTGCGGTACATGTTTGCCGAATTTCGGTAACATAAGACTGTTTTGGGTTTTTTTTTTAGGGGGGGGGGGGTCTCTTTGTACATGCATAACTAGTTCTGATCTACCCATTTTGAGCCTGTAATTAAGCGCTTTCACTCGTTATTCTCTTCGGTTGTTTGTGAACTTTGTGCACAACTTTTGAATTGTTTTTACAATCAATTACGAATGTTGTAGGTACTGTGCGACTTATTTCGTGAAAGTTACTCCCATTGCCTTTCCAGCATAAACAAAAATAATAATTTTTGTCTCCTCGATTTCACCGTTACGTCGTTTGAAATATAGTTCAGTTGTTTATTGTCTGACTAATATTTCTTGTTGTCGTCGGAGTACGATCGTTTGCCTAATAAAGTTGTTAATCTTTAAAAGTTAAAAAAAAAAACAAAAAAAAAAACTTATATACATCTAGAATGGCGTCTTCAGTGGAAGACAAACGAATATGTTGGCTACGTCTTAAGAAGTTAGTAAACAAGAAGTCGTGGTTTAAATTGACTTTATGCCATATAGTTATATAAGAGGAAGCCAAAATATCAAGAGGCTGTGGCATGTACATGTAGTTGCTTGGAAAACTGTGATGGTAATTTTGTATATAATGTTCAGTATGTATAAAATCTAAAGCATTCGACAAACGCAAAGTAGCAACGTTTTGGCATAAATCGATTTACTTGTTAATGGGGCCATGGGATGAAACTATATGCCAAATATCAAGGAGCTGTAGCATATGTACTCAAGCAGAGAAAAGTGTGACAGGATTTTTTCATGAATATCAAAGTAATTGTATATAAAATATGACCAAATATAAAGTTTTCATTAAACAGATAGTTTCAATAAAATGGCTAAATATACCTTATTGGACATGGGGATTAAACTACATGCCAAATATCAAGAGAATGTGGCGTATAGTAGCTGACTCGGAAAACTGCAAGGAAAATTTTGCACATATATACATGCAGCCTCCTGATATTTGGTATGTAGCTTTATCACATGGACCAATAAGGAATTAAGCTATATACAGTGTACAATAAATCATGTGGAGAAATCTTTGCTTCTTTCACATCAAAGGCCCCCATTATTTTAATTTAACAGGTGGTTAGCAAAATATCTAAATAATTTTATTTAGAAGTATACGTTCTTGTGTTGGTCATTAATAAATATACGGTTCATCATTTAGATCGAGTTTTTCTCGGTACACTTTGCAGGCGACATAATGAAATTAAATATTCTAAAATAAAATGCCTGTCAACTAAAAAAACATGCGAAAAAAAGAGATATAAATGATATACACAATTACTCCAAGTTTCATTCAGTCAGGCCCAATAGCTCGAAAATATGGAAATGCTAAATTCGATGTCACTAAACGAAAAATTATTGTCAAGATTTAATGACATGGAATGCAAATGATGCAAGGGATGCACATGTTGTTCAACAAAAGAGGGAGGGTGGAAACTAACTAAGGACGGGAAGATATGTTCTTTAAGCTAGACACAGAGAGTTTCCAGTGGAGCATTTGAATGTCGAAAGACTAAAAGGCAAAGACAAAAGCAATAAATTCAAACGAGAACAGCACGAAACAACAGACACTATTAAGACCCCTCAGAAAACTGAATAACAATCAACAACGCGAACTCACATTATAACGAGAATAAACTCATGTGCTACGAAAGTGTAAACAGTCCCTTCGCATGTCAATTCAGCGTTTCAAATCCAGTAAAGGAGTATTTAAAAAAAAACCATCTATACTTATCAGAGAGATAGATATTCACTATTTTTCCTTTAAGCGAATGGTGGCTTCCATCAAATTTTCAGTTAATTTCTTAATTTCTGAAGAACGGGGGTCGGGTTTTTGGCAATCATACTGACAGCTACATTTGTAGCCTGAAAGGAGTGTTTGTAAAGTACTCGCAAATAAAAGAAACATGAAAAAGGGATTGGCCAATAGGTAAACACACCATGAATTGATAAAGTCTTAGAAATAGTGGATGCATAGATCCATACAAATGTGTGTTGGACGGAAGAAATGAGGCACAGAGAGACGGACGAACGAAACTAACATAATATACTTCGGTGGGTTTAAAATGAAAAGAAACATTTGACAGACATAAGATCGACAGTAAAGAAACTTAATTTTGGGAGAAGTGTAGTTGATACAAAAAGTGTGACTGAAGTTGAAGAAATGTCCGTGCCTCCTTTTTCAGTCCATCAAACGGACGCAACAATTTATGATGTACCTCGGTACCTTGATGGGTATAAAAAATGAAAAGAAAACGAAAATTTGATCTGACAGACTTCAAATCAACAGCTTTTATTTTATTCTACATACATGTAAGGCCATGTCTTTTACTTCCAGGTTGACCGCCTACTTTATGCTTGTACCCAGTAAGCAGTAGTTCTTTTAATTTCTTGCATTAGAATTTTATATTTTCATTTTATTTTAAATTTCAAAAGTTATTTTGAACTAAAATATATTCATTTTTTGAAGAAAAAAAAACATGTAACAAAATTCAAGAAGAAGGTCGTTAGAGGCGAAAATTAACAGAGTCTCCAATTGATTCTCGGCGGTGCCCAGTTGGTATATATGGTAAGGTTAGATATTAAACAATAATTTCAACCTAGGTAAACCAACATGAAATGAAAATAATAAATTGTAACGCCAGGATCATGTTGTACGCAATGGAGGAGACAAAAATGCAGTTTTTCACTTTTTACTTTTTGAAAGCTCACTTAGGCATAATTTTTGTAAATAATTCATAAATTTTTACTGTTATTGTAAAACAGTATTATTACTTTACATTAAAAACCGTCTTATAAGTCTTATTCTTGGCAAGCAAAAATTTTAACACCATATTTTGATCTCTACCCCATTTTGGAGTGAAATTCAAGATTAATCTTTGACGTCATTTTTCTCAAAACGTGACCACGTGAGAATGCGACGACCTCGATATTCTTATAGGCAATGATTTTCTCTTTCCAATGATACCGGTATATAATACTAACGTGTGTCATACTATTAAGGCAAATCGACAAAAATCGATCCTCTGCTCCTCTACTAATTCCTCATCAGCAGCACTAGAACCCAAACAAAGAAATCCACAATTCAAAAGATGTTCAAAATGTATAAAACCAAACGAAATAAAAAAAATGTTCATGTATACTCCATAAAAATATACTTATGACTTGGATCAAAATTTCCGAATGCTATATTTAAAATTGTTTAAAATGCGCATGTACCTTTTTTTTTACTGCACATGTTTGATATCATCGGTGCTGGGATTTGGCTTCCCTATTCGACCTTTTTGGAAACAAGTTTTTATCTTTCAATACTTTTTGTTTTCGACTTTCAAATGTTCTGATTCAAATCCTGCTGATGATAGGTTACTCCTTTAAATGAATATAATTACATTCTAATTTATAACGACAATTTCGATTGGTTGATAATGCAGTTTTATTTCTCGATGAAACTCACTATCACGTGCCATCTTAACAACGACTTGCGCGGAGTAATTTAAAACAAAGATAAACCATGCATTTCGTGCAATTATCTGTGCAAACATTTAATATATTTTATCGGAATGTTATTATACACATTTGAGTTTTATTGGTGTGTAAAAGCGAGGACCTTTGCGCACATTTTCCACATGTACAGTCAGACAGGTGGTGACAAAATATTATCTCCCTTGTAAATAATTTGTATGTCTAACTGATTCGAAAAACACATCATTTTGAATGACGCGATGAGCTGAAATCACCAACTTAATCTTTTGATTAATAAAAAGTAGGTCATGGTTATTTTCAAGTTCGGGTACAAGTAATTGGACAAAATATTGTTCTTTTTTCTTAGTTAGGATGTTTTACGCATAGAATAATGACCCAATAATAATTTGTGACAAAAAAAGGAATTTATTATCTCTAAGGAATAACCGGAACTCTATAAAGGTGATAAACATGTTGAATTTAAAATATAATGGTAAGTGCAACGGGTTACATACTTTGACAGATGACGACCAATCTCATGCTTGTTTTGTTGACAAAATTTTAAGGAAATCGGAGAAAAATGTGTTTTTTTTTGTCACAAGCAAGTCTAAAACGTTGCTAGGCAAATGAAGGTAGACGATTACAGTTTTACAAATCGAACAAACCTCACTTAATAGAACCCCCCCCCCTTCTAAAACGTCATTTTACATTTGCTTATTATTGTGGCGGTTGAGCCTACCTTGTCAAAGACAATTACGTCCCTTTAGTGTGAATATGGACTGTTTATTTTAATTTATAATGTAATTGTAACTAATTTATTATTTTGTGTTTGAATACTTTCATGTAATCATTTTCATTACGTTTTGGTAAAGTTTTCAGTATGTTTAAATTTGAATTTGTGAATTATTTGCAGTTTCAATTATAGTACATCACCTTTTCAATTGCAATTTATTTATTTGTTAAATTCATCATTGTTCAATTTATCATTGCTTTTACCACAAAAGCCAGGGTCTCTTCAGACCTGACCCAAGTTGTCGGCTTTTTCAAGCAGACAGACCATAGACAGTATTTTACATACAGTCATGGATGTTTTTACTCTCATTTCGTTCGAAATTCATGGTTTCTAAATCATTTTCATGTTTCATGTTTTTAAATGTTTTAACATGTCTTGTGTTTCTTGTAACTTGTCTAGTTAAATGTTAATATTTGTGCACAAATAAATGTTTTATTTTATCGAATTATTCATTTCTGCCACATGCCACATGAAGGATTAGAGACTCAGGATCCAGTGATCGAATTCTTATAATTTCTTAACAGGCCTTGGAGTTATGTGCTGATTATGCATACCCAGTGAAACAAGATAAAAATGAATTCTACTTGATAGGGGGAAGGTTGGGCCCAAAAAACTAGTTTAACCCCGCCACATATTACATGTGCCTGTCCTAAGCCAGGAATCCTTGACAAAGCTTTCGTTTGTACTTGTCTTTTTTATGTTTTCTGTTCCTTGTTTAAGAAGGGGGTCTATCTGTGACTATTTCAGGGCTGGATTTGAATTATATGCATCTTATTTAGACCATGGGCCAATTGCATAACCGCGAGCAGTGCCAAATGGCCTCGTTGAAGGCTGCTGGCGGTTGTCCATTGTGGTTTTTCTAAATTGCCGTTTAATTGTGGGCTGTGTCGCGTACACTTATTCCACATCTCTTTATTTTCTATCTACTATACAAAATAGCAGAACAGCATATTCTCCAAATAACCCCTCCTGTTACAATTTGGTGGCAGCGGTGGGATCCTGAGGCGAAACTTCTATTCCTTCACAGGACAGTGATTTCAGTTAATTTTATGTGAAAATTATTGTATTTTAAAGTGATAGTTTACATCACTGAAGATTTTGACAGAGTTCATATACGAACACTGATTTTATTTATATACATGTTCTTGCAATATCAATGCAAATTGAGCTGACATGTTATAAAATTGAATTATATTTTCAGTTCTTGATAAACAGAAACTGAATTTCATACAGAGTAAATGTATGTATTGAATATATTTTAGATAATGAGAGAAAATATCTAGAAGAAGGACTTTGAATGATTTAGAAATATGGTTTGAATATGACTATATTGTCAATAGAACACTGCAATATTATATAGCTAGAGATAGATATGTTAATCGGCAGGAGTTACATAATGATAAAATTTCTATGTAATATCCTTTAAACCCGTAGAAAGGGCTGTCATTTTTCATTATCTTATTTTAAGCTTTTTGCTTCATTATTTTAGTTTATGTTGATATGATCTTGAATGCGGACATGATTGGTCCGGCACAATTTCATGAACGTGTTTAAATTGAGGCATTGTAAATAGCCTTTGTTCATGTTATTGCTTGGGGTCTGTTTAAAAGACTGGTCGTATTGGGATTGTTTTATTTCAATGTGAATATCTCATAGACACACACAGAAATACACATACATTTAGCAGTTTCATCTATAATAGCTTCTCAGTAAACTGGGTGACGATTCAGTTGATCTGATAATCTTAATCTCTTGTACAATTTTTCAGAGCTTCATTTCAGTCCGGTGATGGTATAGCCTAGTCAGACGAGTGGCATTTTGAAATGGACTGGCCAGCATTTCTCAAAGAAGGAGGCACGTATAAGACTGTAAGATACAGAGACGAAATGTGTATTCAATACAAGGACATTTAGTGAATTTCAAGATATGGACACTTTCTGCATTCCTTTATTGTGAAACTTCATACTTCAGTTTTTTAAGGAGGGAGGAATGTGGCGGTTGAGCCTACCTTGTCAAAGACAATTACGTCCCTTTAGTGTGAATATGGACTGTTTATTTTAATTTATAATGTAATTGTGACTAATTTATTATTTTGTGTTTGAATACTTTCATGTAATCATTTTCATTACGTTTTGGTAAAGTTTTCAGTATGTTTAAATTTGAATTTGTGAATTATTTGCAGTTTCAATTATAGTACATCACCTTTTCAATTGCAATTTATTTATTTGTTAAATTCATCATTGTTCAATTTATCATTGCTTTTACCACAAAAGCCAGGGTCTCTTCAGACCTGACCCAAGTTGTCGGCTTTTTCAAGCAGACAGACCATAGACAGTATTTTACATACAGTCATGGATGTTTTTACTCTCATTTCGTTCGAAATTCATGGTTTCTAAATCATTTTCATGTTTCATGTTCTTTTAAATGTTTTAACATGTCTTGTGTTTCTTGTAACTTGTCTAGTTAAATGTTAATATTTGTGCACAAATAAATGTTTTATTTTATCGAATTATTCATTTCTGCCACATGCCACATGAAGGATTAGAGACTCAGGATCCAGTGATCGAACTCTTATAATTTCTTAACAGGCCTTGGAGTTATGTGCTGATTATGCATACCCAGTGAAACAAGATAAAAATGAATTCTACTATACAAAATAGCAGAACAGCATATTCTCCAAATAACCCCTCCTGTTACATTATCATTTTATTACAACGACATGCATTAAATTAATAAAAAGTAAAATTTAAACAGTTTCACCAGTTAAGGCCTTATATATTGCAGAATTAAAGAAAAAATATTTTAGGAAGTCGAGTAGACCATTGCTATTTTTAGCTGGGTATGAGATACTCTCAATGTTTATTTATTTTATGAATGAAATTTCTATTTTTAGAAAGGGGGATTCACGAATGACTTATGAAATTAGCACAACTTTGACAATCATTTATATCAATACCGCTATAGCGACGGGTTCAGGATTTTTTTATCAGAAAGAATGGAGTCTTATCTGTTGGATATATTTTTTTCATATTTTTTGGAGCATGATGTTTTATTTGTCACAAAGGAAATCAGACCCCATAATATCACTTAAGGTTCATCTGTACCTTTCGTTAAAAATAGCGAAATTTTCGACCTATTTTTTAGTATATACAGAACAATTACTACAAATAAAATAATAAAATAAAGCATAGCTGGACCTAGATATGGTAATTTCCGATTCAATTTCTATCAATTTTTCATTTTAAGTATCTTAAAAATAAAGTTCTCTTTTTTTTCCTGTTCAGATTTTAAATTGAAAAAGGACAAACTATCCCTTTTGTGCCTCTTACATGAAACGAGGTGAACACTTTTAGTTAAATCCCTTATTGAAAGTTGCATGAAATTTGAGGCCACAAGAAAGGGTGAAAGTGATATTAGCCTTAAATCGGGTGTTTTAAAAAGCGGAGAAAAAAGAGATCTCTTAAATAAAGGATTTTTTCGGGATGAATTCATAGAGAAAGGGTAAGAATTTTTAATATCTAGGTCCAGCTACACTTATATTTCAATTTTATGTGCAGTTTTGGCTGTGCATATACTGAAAATAAATTAAAAATAACGCCATGTTTTAAAGAAAGGTACAGATGAACCTTAACATGAGAAATGTGCTCTTTTCACGCTGCATATTTAATAAACCAAGGCAAATTCGGTGTTGTTTACTTTCATTTTACATATTTTATATCACATTTTATTTTAAAAGTTGCTCTAATAAACTTTTTAATGCCCATAGTTACTACGTAAACATCCCGAATCAAATTCTACCTTATTTACTGAAGAGCGCATATTCTTTTGTCTCGTTTTGACCACCTTTCTGACTGTGTAGCGCTACCACGCTTCATTAAAAATGTACTTAGGTCCCTAGCTTTTACACACCAATAATACTCAAAAATATTGCATTTAATGTATAAATACAGCAACCAAATTAATATTTTTATAGTTGCTTTGGTTGTTTATAAATAGTGGATACCACTCTGAGAATTTATAGCATAAAAATATAAAATTAAAAATTATAGCACATTTTTTAAAGGTTATTGACTATTTCCAAAAATGTGTCATGTTCACGCTTCAAGGTCACAACATTGAAATGTTTGACAGCTAAGGCTAATGTCTTTTAAGAATCTTTCCGTGCTAAGTGTATTTTTCTTGAATTGAAATTCCCAATAAACAGCTTTTCATTTTGCTAGTGAAAAAAATGAATTTTTAACATTATTTGAAACAGTTTATCAGTAATTATAGTATAGCAGTTAACATTTCAACCTTATTTATGCCTCACACATTAACCTGTGGTTCCATGAAGAGATTCACAATTGCACGTTAAATGTCTTTGCACATTACCCTAGGGTTTTGCAATATTCATATAATCTATACCGATTCCTTCAAACTAATTAACACTTCATTTAACTAGAAAATTTTCGACCTTTGGTAAGAATGAACTCTAAATTTATCGTAAGCTAAATTTGGTCATTGCTTAAAAGTTAAAACCCGTGCTACGTCATTTATCTATTTCCTAAATGACTTCGAAATCGGAGCATGTATTTAAAGTATGAAAAGACAACGTGAATAAGATGCAAGATGCCGGAATTAGCAATTTTTAGTTCACCTTACGAGATGAGGGGGTTTTCAATGTGATACCCCGAGCGTCGGCATCGGCGTCGGCGTCAGAATGGTTAAGATCTATTTCAAATTACCGACTAGTGCCATATCGCCCATATTGGCATTGTCGGTGTAGCCTGTGATACTTAGCATTATGCATGTTACGGATGCTGATTATGACCTACATCCTCTGTGTGATAGGCCATTTACAGATGCGTAGGCGTTGGCGCCGGCATCCGCACTCACTAACAGAAGAATGATCAAAGTCTATTCCCGCATACTGACAAGTGCCACATCAACCATATTGGTGGGGTAGGTGCACTTAGCGATGCTAAGTACAATGCATGCTTTGGATGCTTGCTCTGACATATATTTTCCGCATGAATGAACACTTGCAGAGAAACGTTTTAAGTCCATTCCTGCTTACAGACAATTGTCACATCAACCATAGTGTTTATGATAGGTGCGCTTAGTGATGCTAAGCATAATGCATGCTTTGGATTCTCCAGATCTGACCTATATTTTCTGCATGAGTTAGCACTTATAGAATAACGATTAAAGTCTATTCCTGCATACTGACAATTGCCAGATCAACCATAATGGTATGGAAGGTGCATCTAGTGATGCTTAGCACAACAAATGTACGCTTTCGATGCTGGCTCTGACCTATACCTTATGCATGGTTGACCGCTTACAAAAGAGTGGTTAAAGTCCATTCCCGCTTACTGGGGGACTTTCTTCGACTATTTCAATACTTGATTTAAATTATATGCATTTTTATTTGAGATTAGGCAAATCTTTAAGTGGCGAGCAGAGCTGAAGGCTCCTGGCGGTTTCATTTTGGTCTTTTTTGTTTTACGCTTATTTATGTAAGCTATGTAGCGTACACTTATTCCTCATCTCATTATGTCTCCCTATCCCAGAAGGGGGAGACATATTGTTTTTGTGTCAGTTCTTCTTCTTCTTCTTCTTCTCATACAAAGCGTGTCCGGGCCATAACTTTTTTATCCTTTGAGATAGGGCTTTGATATTTGGCATGTAGATGTATCACCATGAGACAATGTGTCGCGTACCAGAATGACCTTCATATGACCTTGACCTTTGACCTCAAGGTCAAATTAATGCTAATTTTACATGCAAAGTGTGTCCGGGTCATAACTTTGTTATCCTTTGATATAGGGTTTTGATATTTGGCATATGGATGTATCAGCATGAGACAATGTGTCACGTACCAGAATGATCTTCATATTACCTTGACCTTTGACTTCAAGGTCAAATAAATGCTTATTTTACATGCAAAGTTAGTCAGGGTCATAACTTTTTTGTTCTTTGACATAGGGCTTTAATATTTGACATGTGAATGAATCACCATGAGACAATGTGTCCTGTACCAAAATGATTTTGACCTTTGACCTGAAGGTCAACTCGATGCTAATTTTATATCCAAAGTATGTCAGGGCCATAGTTTTTTTGTTCTTTGACATTGGGCTTTGATATTTGACATGTAGATGTATCATCATGAGAAGATGTTTTGTATACCAGAATTACCTTCATATGACCTGACCTTTGACCTCAATGTCAAATTAATGCTAATTTTACATGCAAAGTAAGTCAGGGTCATAACTTTTTAGTTCTTTGACATAGGGGTTTAATATTTGACATGTGGATATATCACCATGAGACAATGTGCCGTGTACCAGAATGACCTTCATATGACCTTGACCTTTGACTATAAGATCAAATTAATGCTAATTTTACATATAAAACATGTTTGTGCCATAACTTTTTTGTTCTTTGACATAGGGCTTTAATATTTGACATGTAGATTTATCACCCTGAGAAGATGTGTTGTGTGGCAGAATGACCTTCATGTGGACTTTACCTTTGACCTCAAGGTCAATTAATGATAATTTTACGGGCAAAGTGGGTCCTGGTCCTAACATTTTATCCTTTGATATTTGGCATGTGGATGTTTCACCATGAGACCATGTGTTGCGGACCAGAATGGCCTTCATATAAGCTTGACCTTTGACCTCAAGATCAAATAAATGCTAATTTACTATTTTATTAACATAATGGTGTGTCATCATATGAACAATGTGTCACCAACCTTAATGACCTCGACCTGTGACTTCAAGGTCAAATACATGCTAATTTAACATGCAAAACCTTCCAGACCATTACTTATTTATCCTTTGACATAGGGCTTTAGAATGTAGATCCATCATTATTAAGCAAATTTTTGTACAATGTATGTCATTGTGACTTTGACTTCTGACCTCAAGGTTGAAATTATGTTATTTTGTCAAATTTAGGAAGGGGAGACATCCGTTTTAGTGTGCTAAAACAGTTTTTCCTAGTTGTGTTCTTTTTTCTACATCAACCAAGTTGGTATGGTAGGTGCAACTAGTGATGCTATGCGAAATGCATGCTATGAATGCTGGTTGTGACCTATATTTTTTTCATGGATGGCCACTCACAGAGGAATAGTTAGTACATTCCAGCTAATAGACAAGAACCGCATCAACCAAAGCAGTATGGTAGGCGTGCTTAGGAATACTAAGCAAAATTACATGGTTCAGATGATGGCTGTGAGGAATGCGGAATGAGCACTTAAAATTTTCAATAGTTGAAGCACAGGTATCTGAAAATATATCAATGACATAGCCCCGTAATACTCATAGAGCTCGCTCGCTCTATGAGTATTACGGGGCTATGTCATTGATATATTTTCAGATACCTGTGGTTGAAGTCAATTCCCACAAAATAGCATACAGTCAAACCTGCTTTTACGAGCACCTTTGTATAGCAAACTACTGCCTATAAAGGCACCTCAAAAATATCCTTTTTATGAATAATACAACCAAAATGAACCTTTATATGAATTCACGATTGATTGGTTGTGTTTTCTTTTTTTGTCCCCCAACGCAACTCGGAGCGGGGACATCAAAATGCCGGGCGTCCGTCCGTTCCTGCGTCCGTCAATCCGTGCGTCCGTCCGTCACACTTATTTTCGCAACAGTTTTATCGGCCACTATTAGTCATAGGCTTTCCAGTACATGTATGCCGCTTTAAATAGGGACCCCATACGTCGTGTAGTGCGTTTTTAGATCTGTCGCTCATCTACTTCCTGTTTAATAAGTCGACTTCGATTTTTTCCCACTGAACGGGCGGGGAACATAAAATATGTTCTTGTTATTCGAAGTAAATGAGTTCATCATTTACCCACCTTTAGATCACAATGACTAAGTCTAGGATTTGTGCTTCAAAAACTTGTTGAATAGTTGAAACTTGCAAGTGAATTGAATTGTTTTGTTTCGCCTGCGACGAATAGTCACGGAAGCGAGACATAGGTATTACTTTCCGGCGGCGGCGGCGGCGGCGGCGGCTGCGTCGTAAACTTTTTTGTAAGACTTTTTCTGTGGAAAATGAATTACTTGAAAAGTTTAATAGCTAGGCATCTGATAACTGGTATACAGACAGTTCAGGTTAAGGTCTACGCAACTGTCACCATGCCATGTGACCTTGTCTCCATTTTCACGCTTCAGTGACTCTGTGACCATAGATAATTTTTCAGGCCGAAAACTTCTTTGTAAGACTTTTGTGGAAAATGAATTACTTGAAAAGTATAAAAGCTAGGCATCTGATCTTTAGTATAAAGACAGTTCAGGTTATAGTATACGCAACTGTCACCATGCCGTGTGACCCTGACCATTTTTTTACGCTCCAGTGGCTCTGTGAACTTAGATCTTTTTTTCAGGTTGAAAACTTCTTTGTAAGACTTTTGTGGAAAATGAATTTCTTAAAAAGTATAATAGCTTGGCATCTGATATTTGGCGTACAGACAGTTGAGGTTATAGTCTATGCAACTATTACCTTGCCTTGTGACCTTGACTCCATTTATATGCTCCATTGACTCTGTGAACTTGGTCTTTTTCAAGCTGAAAACTTCTTTGTAAGACTTTTTTGGAAAATTAATTTCTGGAAAAGTATAATAGCTTGGCATCTTTTTGGTATACAGACAGTTGAGGTTATGGTCTACGCAACTGTCACCATGCCATGTGACCTTGACCCCATTTTCACGCTTCAGTGACTCCGTGTTCTTTTGTCTTTTTCGAGCTGTACACTTTTTGTAAGACTTCAATTTGTGGAAATGAATTTTTGAAAATAATAATAGCTAGACATCTGATATTTAGGATATTGATGAATTAGATTAGGGTTTTTGATTCTGTCTCAATGTCATCTGACCTTGACCTTATTTTTACACTAAATGACTGTTAATATTGTTTTTTTAGCTGGAATGTCAGCTTATGACATTACTATGCGTCCGTCGTCCGATGTCGTCCGTCGTCTGTAAACAATTTCAAAAATCTTCTCCTCTGAAACCACTGAACTAATTTGACTGAACTTTGTAGGAATGATATATGACATGTTGTTTATAAACGATTCTCATTTTAAATTGATCTGATGAAAAACATGGCCGCTGTTACTAAAAATAAAACAAGGAATAGAACAGCTTTTATTGCAAATAACTCAAAAACAGTCACAGATATCAAAATTTTGGCAGATTAAAAGTGACCAACATGACAAGATCTACCTGCCCTGAAATTTTCAAGAAGATCCCACTACACGTGTAGGAGTTATTGCCCTTTTTCTGAATTTTGCACTTTTGAAGCTCAATATCTTGAAAACTATATAAGATATTTGAGAAATTTAAATTCTATAATGTTGAACACATCAAGATCTACAAAATTTTTAACATGGTCATCATTGAGTAAATTGTTTTTATGGTATAGTTCGTACAAAAATGATCTACCTTCTGCAAATAAAAATTTGAAAATGGTCTTTTGGTTCTAATATTACCAGCAAAAAATTGAAAACAAAGGGACATAATTCGTCACTTTTTCCAGCCAAAAATTTTACTTGGTTCGATTTTGATAAAACAAGTATTTTTAAGGTATTAAGGTGGTTTGCTCCTGTATCTTAAAGTAAATAAAAATGGATAAAATTGCATCTTTTTTAACGAATATGGACAAATGATCAAAATAAGCAAGAAAAAAATCTAGGTCCATGTGCTCGTTTTTATGCTATAAGCGTTTATAATTTTGGCGGGAAATACGTTCTCTCTAGATTTTTCATTACTTTTGCATTGCCACAGATTGGTATCTTTAAACTTTTTAAAATATATGACAGAGTAAATAAAATTTCATAAAAAATTGTGAACTGCATATTTGGTGGACATATTTTTGAATAAAAAAAAGAAAATAGGGGGTTCATGTGCAAAAAAATTCAAGCATAATAGATGGATAAACCCAGAAGATCTCGAAAATCTGACAAAAATCTCAAAATATGAGGAGCAAACCTCCTTAATGGTATGCCGAGTTCATTTTCATTATCATTTTTTTTTATCGTGGACAATTTTTAAAATGGCTGCCATTTTCCCGCCAAAAATTTAACTTGCTCCGATTTTATGAAAATTGGTATAAAAGGTAATAATGGTATGCCGAGTTCAATTTTGGTGTCAAAATTTTTTTATTGTCACCATTTCCAAAATGGCCGCCATTTTTCCATCAAAACTTCAACTTTATCCGATTTCGATGAAATTTTTTATACAGGGTAATAGTAATATAACAAGTTTTATTTTGATATGGAAAAGTCAGGTGAGCGATTCAGGCTCCTGTGAGCCTCTTATTTTGTGTTCAGTCTTTTATGTTAAGTCTGTTTCTCATTGACAATGATATCTAGCATCATTTTAGTTGGACCACAGGAAAATGTCAAGAATTAATGAATGTATAGCTGAATAACTAGGTATTACGATGTTGCCAGCAGGCGAGATATACTTTAATGTTAACTCTTGTTAATGTTTCGTATTCGAGAGTTTACGCTTTTTGTATACAATCATTTTCCAAACAGATTTTATAGTTATTTATTAAAGTTTGTAACAAAAGTACAATACACTATATCATATCAAGAAGGGAAGGGGTACTGGGCGTTTGGCGTTTATTTGCACGTTTCTTCTTTTTAATTAGCCAACATTTTTTTTTATTTTTCAACTGATGATATTTGTTTTACTTTCAATTGTCATTTTCTACCCGAAAATGCATGCTACTAGATAGGAAAATGAAATCGAATACATGCCCATTATGAATGACATATGTATTAACCAATTTCTTTTAGCTAAAGAAAAGTGTATAATGAAAATCATGAAGGATATTTGCAGCATCAATATATTAATTGTCAATTTCATTAGTTGATAAAAAAGGGCATTTAAAACGAAATTTGAACAAAAATACGGTTAAAGAGAAGTAAAAGGTCTAGTTTTCTTTTAGGCGCTCTATATATTCCATGAGGATAGACGATTAATGTAGATTTTTATCAAAATTCGTTAATATGTAGCATGAATCAAATCATAACACTGAATTTTCAAACTATTCCAGTAAGTGAAACAATTTCTTATCATTCTAATTAACTATCGGCTGATATATTCATACACCATGCCACGAAGTTACGAAGGGAATATTGTTATCGACTGGTCCGTCCGAGAGTCTGTCCGTGATGAAAATTTACTGAACAGAATTCTTAGCAATAAGTTATCACAGGCTTTCGGTATTTGGTACTTTCGCTCATCTACTTTCTGTTAAATGAGGCGACTTGGATGTTTCCACTAAATTTCCAAACGCGAACATTTTCGTAACAGATTTCTCAGCAACTATTAATTAATCGTAGGCTTTTGATATTTGGTATAAAGCTTTAGATAGAGGTCCCAGGAATAATCTAAGAATTCTTGTAAAATTATATCATATAAATTTGCTACAGTTGATACTTCGTGTACAACCCTGAATTTTGATTTCTAACACAAAATAGGTATCTCTGTCAAAAATGTGGACACGTGGGGTATGTGAGCGTGCTCACCAAGGTATTTTCTATTCTACTTTTGTCAAATAGGTCTTTATCATTTTATTAATTTGAAACTTTGTTGTATCACGACAACATGTTTTCTACCGATTTTTCTGCTTGTTTTCTACCGATGATCTTTGTTTTCTACCGATTGGTTTTTTAGAAATATGAAAAATAACGCTTATTCTTAACATTTGAATACATCCTATGGGAGAATATGCAATAAATGATCGTTTATTTGTAAAAGAGCCATTTGCTTGTTCATATAACTAACAGGTTTAAGAAATTTGATTTGTCCTGGTTTTCTACCGATTAGGTATGTTCTTTACTGTGTTTTCTACCGATGAGTCCTTGATTTCTACCGATGATCTAATTTCGTATAACTACACATTTTGGTTGTTTCTAAAGGCATACATACACCGTAAATGCTTGTGTTGTACAGTGAAGCTTCATCATACTGTTGTATGGAACGCCATTTTTACCTAAACCTTGGTATCTATAGGATACCTCAGATAACAGGGGTTTACTGGCAGCTATCTGGGGGTTTTCTGGACGAAACTCTCAATTACATCAGGTATTAAGAGTTATCTTGGTAACTGGGGGTTTGCTGTCAGCTATCACATAGATAACTTATTAAACCCCCTTCTACCTACAGATATGGTAGTCCCGTGCGGGGCCCGGGTGGCGAATAGGCCCGCAGCAGAGCCTAACTTGTCATAAGAGGCGACGAAGGGTATTGGTTATTGGGATTCTGACGTCGGGTCAGTGCTTAGCGCACAGAGCGACCAAGTGTGTACCCTAAGTGGCTGAATAAGGTGGCCCTCGTCCGCAGGGGTTGTCAGGTCTATAATACGGAAACCCTGACGGCCGACCATAATGGGCCAACGTGGAGGAGAGTGCCACGCTTCATGCACGTAAAAGACCCCTTTGTGGACCGCCAAGTAGTGCACCACATAGGCTAAATTTTCAGTCCCTATCCACCTCTCCCCTTTTCCTGTGGTTCTTCAAAATTTGCAGTTCCTTTGTTTCCCACCCCAACCCCATGTTTTATTTATCATCCTCATTTCATGTTCATTTTATCACCCTTTTCATGTTCATTGCCTGTAAATAACCTATTTAGCGTTGCACGGGTGTAAAACACTAACTCACTCACAGATATTGTAAGTTAATGCTATTTAACTCTTTGAAAGCAGAATTATCAATGTAAGGCTGAAAACTATCAATTCCTCAAAAACTAATACAAAGCTCAGCTTCCAATAAATTATTTTTGAAAACTCTTAATAGTAGGAGTTTTTGTGGTATCCATGGGATAGCTGATAGAAACCCTCAGTTACCTGAAATAACTCTCAATACCTGATGTAATTAAGAGTTTCGCTCTGGAAACCCCCAGATAGCTGCCAGTAAAACCCAAGTTATCTGAGGTATCCTATATAGTTACCATGGTTTTGGTTAAAATGGCGTGCCATACTGTTGTATATGTACAGATCAATTTCAGCCCGAGAAATTCATGTCTCAGCCTCAGTATTTCTAGATATAACAGTGAAATCTGGTATATGGAGGATTATTTCCCATTATATATAAAGCACTTCACAAATCTAATATAAGTGGAAGAAATGTTGAAATACTATCATTTTCTGATAAGCCAGCTTTTGAGAAAATACACATTTATTAAAATTTTGTAAAGGTGTGCACAAAACAGTTTTTGCTCATGAACCTCCACTTTCTTTTTATCGTCAATATTATGTGTTCAATAAAGTATGTATACAGTCATGACAGTTATACAATTTGTCATGAAATGTCATTTAATATATCTCACTATCACATCGGTAGAATGCCAGGACCATCGGTAGAAAGTCAGGACACATCTTTAGAAAACCAGGACCATATTTTTTTTAATGATCGAAAAATCAAAAATACGCAATTTGTAATGAAAAGTGATATGTCTTTAAAAATGTCCGACTATTTAGAACATGGAGCATAATTTTCAGCCCAGTGAATGGTAATTTAAAACAGATATTCCTGATTATCTGAAAAAAGGGAAATTGTCTCTTGCTGGAAAAAAATAAACAATACCCTTACTGTAATTCTATGTACATACTTAAAACAAAATAATGTAAATTAAACTTATTTGTTTATAAGTGCCATAATAGCCGGGTATTAACCCAGATTCGGGCAAACAAAATAAGATAGTACTGCTGAATACCAAATTACGATAAAATTGACCAATTCACTCGGATAACGGATTGGAACAAGCTTACAAATCAGTTTGACGACGGACGAAAGTGATGACGACTTATTTTCGACCTTTTTGCTCCTGATAGCTTCGTGAACTAAACATAATAACAATAAAATATTTTATTGGCGAATAAAGGTCATGGCTCACAAAAATGGACTGCCAATTGAAGGGGCAAGTCCAAAACATTACTTTAGATTGATCCTGATAAATCAAGATTAAATTAAAATAAAACGTCCTTATTATTGTAAATTGTCAATATCATGAAGAAGTAATAATTAAATGATGACGTAACTGGCCCTGGGAAACAGAAGCACAGTTAACGTATAATATCAAAAGTTCATTTAGGTTGGTGTTGTGTCGCATTTTCGCCACATGGCCGGGGATGTGTCACATGTCCGGCCACCGCCACAAAGCGTTCAGACGACACAACACTAGTTATGAGCGGAGCCATGCCTCATTCCAAACAAACAACTTTAGGATGGAGGTGTGTTTGACACCTCAAAAATTCAATACATGCAACTTTAGGATGGAGATGTATTTAACATCATCAATTTACAAATTCATGTGAAAATATCCGATCCATTAATTATTTAGCAACATTAAATTCCAACGTATATACATTTGAAAAACCATCCCGAACTTCTCGCCAGGACTTAATTAACCTGATCTAAGAAATCGTATAAAAATGATTGTAAGCTGTGGAGAAAAATCCTGTTTGTCATATCTGAGAGATGAACCCCATCTTTACAAAACAATTCTCTTTCTCTATGCGTCAATTCTGGGTACCTAATGTAACCCCCTCCATGATTAATGCAAATCCATGACGCATAATTATTTATTCTGGTGGCAGACCTCAGCATTGCACCTTGATTTAAACTATATCTCCATGACAATCTTGGCAGAATTTGGGACCATACCAATCGTGTACCTGGCAATAACTTTTTTAGCTCGTACAATGTTTCGGCAACAACAAATCTATATCTTTTGAGATCGATTGCTCCTAAGCTATTGCCCCCACATTGGATAACTAAAATTTCTGGTTGCCTTTCAAATTTAAGTAGGTACTTAACCTTGGGAAAAAGATCACCCCAAGTCATTCCTCCCTTCGACTGCCACCAAACTGTAGCGTTTTTGCGCTGTAGCCCTAGGTTAACACCGTCGTAAGTTCCCCTGGCATAAACAAATGCCCTCTTGACAATGGAGGACCCCACAATCCAGACGGATTTTCTTTCCGGAAAAGTTATATAACCTAACAAAAAAGTATTTGTATAGATAAATACAGGAAAAGTAAAATATATGGCACAATATCAACAATACAAATCATTTAATCTTATTTACAATTATTTTCTTCATAAAATCCTTATCTAATGTATGTTTTATAAGCTTCGGACCTCCAACGGCCCAACATTTTTAACTCTTCATCCCTTATACCCTGTGCTGCTGCATGAGAAGCAGCACCAATTCTAAGTGAATGAGATTTATAATTGGCCGAATCAATACCAATGACACTCAACACTTTAGTGAGAACGGAAGAGAATTGAAAACGTGTAACGGGTTTACTATTAAAATGACAAAGCAAAGGACCTTCATTACGAGGTCTTAATCCAACATAACTGTTATACAATAAAACTGGGCAAACTTTCGATTTGTTCTCTTTGATACATATGCTCACACCCTTTCCGACCTGATCGCATTTCGAATGACATATTTTGATTACTAGCGATTTACCACCCTTGATATTTTCAATTGCTGTATCTTTGAATTGAATAATTTGTCGAACCTGTGTGAGCTTTGTGTAAGTTAAAAAGCCATGAAATGCCAATGAATAGGCACAAGAATACAAAGAAGTCTCATAGTCAGAATAACAAACTAAAGCTAATTTGTCAATAATTCGTTCAAGTAATTCTTGAGTAATGGGTAATCTAGAGTCTTTTACATAGTTTGACCTTTTCATTCCCTCAAGCATTTTTTTAACAATAAAAGTGTTTGAATAATTATATACACTGTTAGAGTCTAACATTTTACAACGAAAAGATATTGCAGCAACATAACATGAGACTGTCTTAAAAGCTTTTCTGATAATTGACATGCATGCAATATATAAAATTATATGAGACGGAGGGGGAGGCCACACCATCTCCAAACCATACTCTTCTCTAAAGGTTTGAAAACAATTCAAACCCTTACAATAAGTGTCTTTTGTATTCTGTGCTAGAGATGCTCCGACTAGTCTGTCAATCTCAGCCCCAATAGCATCTGGAGGAATTCTGTTGGTATTGGCGTCATTTCCGCGTCTGCCTCTGGTGCCAAAGTCCTGAATCTGTGCCACTGTTTACGACTAAGAGCATCAGTAATAGAGTTGAGACGGCCCTCTATATGCGAGGCTTTAAATTGCATATTATGCAACATAGTAATCAAGACAAAGGGCCGAATCAACTCCATTACCCTTTTAGATTTCGACGACTTCTTATTAATGATAGAAACAAGTGCTTTGTTATCTGTATGAAACATTACCTGTTTATTTACTAACATGTCTTTAAACAACCAAACTGAAAGCAGAGTTGGGACGAGTTCCAAAACGTTATATCTGACATAAGTTCCTGTCTTTCCCAAAGACTTGGCCATTGCAGAAAAGACCAATGACCGTTAAAGTAGACTGCACAACCTAAAAAAGGATTTCCCGCACTGTCACTAAACAAATTAAGCTCTTGGTTTGAAAACCAATCATTTTGCCCAAACGACAAAGTTCCATTGAAATTCTCCAAAAACTTCAGCCAAACCTTAATATCCTCTTTCATTCCCCCAAGAAACCTTAATATGGTGCTTTTTACTAACACCACACATTGCATCACAAAATCTACGATTAAAAGCTCTGACTGCTGGTATTGCCCTTGCACAAAAATTCAAAGAGCCTACTAGAGATTGAAGATCCTTCAACATAACAGATTTCTTTTGAAACACATACTCTAGTTTGCCTTTAACCTCCGATAATTTGTCATACGGGATTCTTATAACCATGTTTATTGTGTCAATTTCGAGCCCCAAAAATACCATTATACAAGATGGCCCCAATGTCTTGTCCTTAGATAAAGGAACACCTAATTCTTCACATAACACCCTGAAACAACCCATAAACTCTAAGCATTCTGTAAAATTAGGCTTTACCAACTAGTAAAAAATCATCAAGATAATGCTCTATAGCTTTCTTACCAGACCTGACCTTAAACGCCCACTCAAGAAACCGTGAAAATTTTTCAAACAGAGCACACGAAGCTGAACAGCCCATCGGGAGGCATTTGTCAAAATATATTTTCCCTTGAAAATGAAACCCAAAAAGTTCAAAATCATCCGGGTGAATTATTAACAAACGAAACGCTGACTTTATATCCATTTGAGCAAGTACAGCACCCCGACCCATTTCTGAAATGGTAAGCAGGACTTTGTCAAATGAGGAATATTGCACCGAGGCCAAATCTGGGTCGATAAAACTATTAGCACTATTACCAAGCGGAAAGCTAAGATGGTGAATCATACGCCAACCTGAAGGTTTTTTAGGAACAATGCCAATTGGCGATAAACGTAGATTGTTAAAGGGCTATAAAATTAAATGGTCTGGCAATTCGCCCGGCTTCAATCTCTTTTGAAATTTTTTGAGCAAGTTGTTCGCTTTGTTGCTCCGCTCAAATAAGATTACGACAATTTACAGACAAACGTGGGCCAGAATAATTAACTTTAAAACCATTTTTAAAACCATCCAATAATAACTTTGCGTCTTCCATGATAGGGTAATCGACCAAAAGATTTTCAAGTTGACAAACATTAATAGGGGTTTTTCCTAAACCCCGAATTTTGGACATTTCTTGATGAAGGGAACCCTTGCTCTGGTTTTCTGTATCCTTGACGAAAACGAAAAGAAGAATTCTGTGGTTGCTCTTTTAATGAGACATTGAACCCCCTTTGTGGATTCGTATATAATTGCGCACTATTTTGCCCATATTTCTCGTCATTTTGGATAGTGCAGAATATTGCTGGATGAGAAAACCCGCACTTTAAGCACTTATGACTGTAACGACAACCAAGACGACCACATAATCCCGTGTTGTTATATTTATAACACTTGTTTATGTAAACATTATTTCAGACATAGTCTTATGACCCTGGGAAATATACAGAAGCCATAATTCCATATCGACAACTTCCCGTGCCATTGAGACACTTTTTGCCTTTTTAAGCCTAAACTGTTGGTCGTAACTTAACCAACTTAAATGATTACATCTACTAGCAGCAAGTTTAACATTTGACATGTATTTTAAAATGCCCTGTGTATATTCTGGATGAGCTGCTGTGTATATTGATGCAAAAATTAGAAATGCGTCCACCCATTCACTTATATCTGTTATTTGTTTCTTGTTTGTTTGTTTTAAGTTCAGATTACCATTTTTATCCACTACGACTTTTTTGGATTGATCAGTAATTGGATTCAATATCAAAGACTCTATTTCAATGTAATCCCCATTAATTATTTTTTCCTTTACTGATTGAGCAAACGTGTAAACCAAGTTCGTCTTTGAAACTTTGAACCGGCTGCAACGTGGAACCCCCATTTTGACATTCTTTATTTAACGAATCATTAATAATACTTGTACCTGATGGCTCTTGGTGTTGCACCGTGTCAGGGGTTGCCGTATGCTGTGGCGATCTACTTATGGCCCATCGTCGGATACCCACTGGCGATTGCACTACGCTTCTCTACATTTATCACAAATGTAGAGAAGCGTAGTGCAATCGCCAGTGGGTATCCGACGATGATAAATGTGGAGAAGCGTAGTGCAATCGCCAGTGGGTATCCGACGATGCTCATGGCCTGAACTGCCTGTGTTATGTGTCCCTCAATCTCCGGCATAATCATGTCTGCAACAGATTGAGCTATATCCTCCACTGTTCCCGGGTTTTGTGGCTGCGACACATCGTTTCCCGAAGATGTCCTCTGCTTGGCTTGTCTCGGTTTTTTTCTTCTTCGAAGGAGCTTCTCTCTCATTTGACATCCTTGTCCTTTGCTCGTTATTGGATTGATTTTTATTCACATTAAATTTTGCAAATACTCTCTAGAGGTGGGAAAAAATACCTCAAATTCAGCAATAATAGGTGAATTAGGAAGGTATCCACTTTTGCTAGAGGGATTTCTGAACGTTTTTAGGTACTATAAACATCTAACAAAGTCTAATGATTTGTTTCTTTCAGAAGCGTTAATGGTATCAAAATCTTTAAATGATAATAATAAAAAGAGTTGGTATGCATACCTAGAGAACTTATCTAAATATTTCAAAATAGATTTGAAGACTTTAAAACATTCAAAAATCAACATATCCAATTCGTTAATATATAAAAAAATAAAAGAAAAACACAATCATCTATGGAAATCAGATCTATTTGATGATAGAGAAGGTAGCCATGGAGGAAATAAGCTAAGAACATTTAGATTATTTAAAAATTCGATATCATTGGAAAAATATCTATTTATTCTAAAAGGGGATGAGCGTAGACTATTTACTAAATTTAGGGTTAGTGCCCATAATTTAGAAATAGAAAGGGGTAGATATTTTGGGGTGGAATTAAATAGTAGATCATGTAAATTATGTGATGGGGGAATAGAAGACGAAAAACATTTTCTTCTGCTGTGCCCAGCATTACATTCTTCACGTGAATATTATATTAATGAAATAAATAGTATTAATAAAAATTTCAAAGATTTGGATAATAATTCCAAACTCATATGGCTTATGTCATCAGAAGACACAAAAATTATAAAAATAACCAGTAAATTACTCTTTCAATTATATGGAGAGAGAAAGGCATTTATAAATAACATATAATAGTCGATCTATAGGTTAATCTCCAGTGGTTCACCCATTTCAATAGAAACAATATTTATGTTTGTTTGTTTTTTTTTTTGTTTTTTTTCTTCTTCTTTATTATAACAATGAATGTAATTATACTTTAATCATTGTATTTGATTCTATTTGTAATTTATCAGCCCAAGTAATTTGGGCGTCTTGATTGACAAATAAAGCATCTTGTCTTGTCTTGTCTCTCATATCTCTTTTTCTTACATTTAGATTTCTCGTTGCGTAGGGGCTGCTTCAGCTTGAAACTCTAGCTGTACGGCCCATCACGGAGCACTGTGTCTCGATTTTTTTGTGTTTTAAATTTAATTCTGCTGTTTACTAGTCGACAGTTTTTGAAAATATGAAATTACGCATAAAAATCAAGAATATGACGTCATTGAAACGTTTTGTCAAGGACGATAACGTTGACTTAAATTATTTTAATTCGGTTATTCGGTTATTAAAAGAAGTTAATTCGGTCAATTGTACAAAGCGAGATAACTCAACCGAAATGACCAGCAGGTGCCCTTACGGTGTTATTCTGATTTATACTAAACCTTATGATTCGATTTATTGTTTGGAAAAAATCGTCTGCCAGGTTAGTTTTTTATCATCAAATCGGTAGAAAACGAGCAGAAACATCGGTAGAAAACATGTTGTCGCAGGACAAGTATAACGACCGTGTGTATGTTACAATTTAACACGGAATGTGACATATAATCTCCCTTGTCCGCTTAGAAATGAGTTGGTTAGTAGGTGTTTTACTCTTTAGAAACGCCTCACATGTTATATATGAAATGAAAACAGAAAAAATGGGTTGGAGAAGGAACAAATAAGCAGTAAATTGTGAAGACCACTGAAAAGGGGGAAAGGTAAGTATTCACAGAAAATTTAGCCGATGTTGTGCACTACTTGACGGTTTACAGTGGAATCTTTTACATACACAAAGCGTGCCACTCTCCACATACGACGGCACACTATGGTCAGCGGTCAGGCTTTCCGTATTATGACCGGACAACCGCCGCGGACGATGACCACCTAAGGAACCCAACTTAGTCGCTCTTAGTGGCGAGCTTATCATGATCAGTGATCACTTTATACCCGACATCAAAATGCGTAATACTTAGGTTGCTTCTTACGACAAACTGGACTCTGCTGCGGGCCTCTTTGCCACCCGGGTCCCGCTTAAGACCAAGAAGCAAATGAGTAAGCATACTATTTACATAGAATTGGCAATTCAAAACTTTTATGTTGAGCTAATGATTTCAATTGAACATTTATCTTTACATTTGATTTGAATGTACTCAAATTGCCTATTTTAAAATGTCAATTGATAGGATATAAAATTTAATGCATGTTCTTAATTGATTCTAAATATAATATGATGTTTTCTGAGTCATGAATCATGAGCTATAAATGCATGCAGAATCAGGTGATACAATTTCAAAAATATAATTAAATTTTATTTCTTGAGAGAAAAATTAAAAAAACATCATTTCAGATTAGATTCGAAAACCAAACCTACTCTGGAGAATATCCACAAACGCGTTGCAAAGTTTAGAAGAAATCAGGTGAACTAGAAAGCGCAGAGAGAATAGAACCTATAAAATCCATGATAGTTTTTCCCACATTTTGGAAATTCCAATAAACCTTTTATCATAAAACATAATTTCCAGCATATTATTGAATTTATGACATAATTTGTATCATTAATGCAGAAATCATTATCAAGTGGTTAACATTAAAACCAATTCGTATATAGCAAATGAATCTTTTTTCACACTCTGCACTCCAATTAAGGGTTCGGAATTTTATTTATTTTTTTGTACAAGTCCCTTAGGTTTTGCAATATTCAAATTTCCGTCACTATTTCGGCAATTAACCATTAGAATTATATCTTTTTATAAGTGAATACAACATTCAAAAGCTATTATTCTGAATGTCGATTTGCTTTCAGTTTGACAACCTTGCAACCTTATTCGGCAACTCTTTTTTTTCTCGATTGATGCTTTGAATGTACGTTTTCATGAAAGTCCTTATTAATTAAGCTATTTACGAAAAAATTCAGAAAATTTTATACATAAAAGGCAAAAAAGAAAATGCGGAAATAAAGATTCCAAAAACATAATTCAGAACAGACAAAACGAACTCAAAGAGGCGTCTGTAGTTACATGTATAGAATAGTTTAAATGGGTCTATGTCGCTGGTCCGACAGTTCGCTGGTCCGACAGGTCGTTAGTCCGACGGTTCGATAGTCCGACAGTTCGATAGTCCGACAACTAGAATGAATTGGACACCAATGGACCTATAAACTAATGTATTATTTTTGTTCATGTTTATTGATCTTTATTGTATATACATGTACTTCCTGTCTTCGACTTTTGCAGTTGTTCGTCATGAATCTAACGAAGTGATTTACAAAAACGTATATGGCAATGAAAGTTGATTGATTGTGTTTTATTAAAATTTTGAATTTATCAATTCAAACTTTTACTAGGGGAAGAGTTGTTATAGTAAAAGTTTGAATTGATAAATTCAAAATTTTAATAAAACAGGTCAAATAAAATATGAAAATTATTTTATTTTATTTTTGCAAATTTCGTTCATTTAATTTTTACTTTGATCGTTTATATTTCAATATTTTTATTTTTTTAATTTTCAAATCAATAATTTATTTTACTCAAGTTAGCTTGGATTAATCAGTGTCAGTTAAAGGTAAAATTTCATTATTCAAAATTTTGTTTGTTGATTGTTAAATCTCCAAGCTTTACTTTCAGTTAATCTTTTAGGCCACGGTATCCAAGCTTGACCTAAATTTGATTGGCGGAAACAGAGCGACCAGCAATCATGTGATCAAACCTTGGTGACAGAAATTTATGTTTGTTTGGCACATTTTAAGATTGCTGGTTCAACAATAAACATCGTTTTAATTTAGTTTATTTTCTCTGTTTTACGCCAGGTATGTTTAACTTATTTATAGTTTTTATTTTTAAAGATTTTTACTTAGCTTTATTTATAGTTTCAATTTTTAATTAAAAGTTTTAATTAATTTGCAATGCAACAAGAAGAAATTAATTATTTGTTTACTTTCTTAGTTTATTTGCATTTTAATTTATTTGCAATTTTATATCAAATAAATATTCGAAGTCTTTATTAGAAATTAAGCTTTTAAATATCAAGTTTGTTTTATTTCATTTTGTTTAATTTCATCGTTTTTGAAAATAGCACGAACTTTTGAAGTCGAAAGCTTGAGTGAAGACAAGAGAAGACATGTACGTCGTTTGTCTTGATTTGTCATGTAAATAGTTTCATTTTTCTTTTGTTTTATTTTCTCTAATAACTTTGTTTTAATCGATTTAATTGATTTATATCTAATAATTAAAGTTTTTATTTCAGCTGGCATGCAGTTTTGGTTTCCATAGTTTTTAAAATTTTAATTAACTTCCGGTTCAAAGTTCAAGTCTAATTCTTCTTTTTTTTAGAAAACGTTTTATGTAAAGTAATTTCATTTGGTTCAATATAACTAAGTATGTGTTTCTTTATTTCATTTCATAACTTTAGGATTTTTAGTTCAAAAATAATGCCAGGTGAGATTGCTACATCTTTGTGTAAAATTGACATTTTAAGATTGCTGGTTCAACAATAAACATCGTTTTAATTTAGTTTATTTTCTCTGTTTTACGCCAGAGGCCGAAAGACATACGTCAGGGCAAGAAGTCACTACGACAATTGTAATTACCAAAGCTGTGCTCTTCTCAAAGTTATAAACACCCTCAATGGCTTTGGAGTGAAAAAATATCGGATGAATATACGAAAGGATTAAACAAAATCTTGTCTTTTTATTTCAAATTTCACCATACCCCCTTTTTATAACAATGGTTGCTCCCTCACGGTTTATGGTTTTTACGGGAAAATATAAGAGAAGGGTAGACAACAGACTAGGGTGACAATTTCCATCAAATGCTTTTCTTTGCACATCTAAATTTGTTTGGACTGTCTTTAGATTGCCATTGTTAACGTCGATAACCGGTAATACCCGTGTAGTATTTTTACCTGCGTCGCCGAAAGCGAAAGCATGTCTAGTAGTCGGGTCACTCCGTCCGTCTGTCCGTCCGTCGCGCTATGGGGTGCCTGTCTTGTGTAATCTGAATCTCAAAAAACAAAACGCTAGATCTTTCTGAAATTTTACACAGTGATTACAGATTATTGAAGATGTGCACCTCCCCTTTTGGAGTCATTTTATAATTTCGTTTAGAAATTATAGGCCAAAAAAAGCGACTTTTTATTTGTTTCCACAAGAACTTTTGTTTTGGGTGGCCAAATGCTATGAAACTTTACAGTAATGTTACTTACCATAAAAGGCGGGTAGGGCTTATTTTGGGTGTCTCCTCTTTTTTTTGGTTTAGAAATGAAGGGCCCTAAAGGGGCAAAAAAGTGACTTTTTATTTTTTTCCACAATAACTTTTGTTCGGGTTGACCAAATGCTATGAAACTTTATAGTAATGTTACTTACCATAAAAGGAAGGGAGTCATGTTTAAAAGAATCCAAAATGAAATATTAAAAACGTAAATGAGTTTAGATACGTGTCCGAAATAGACGGTAATATCCCCAATATCCCCGTCCCCCTGTCAGCCCCTCAACTAAAGGCTGGTACCCCCGATGTTACAGCTTATCGCAACTGGTTCCCGCCCCTCAATTTTGAGTCCGGTTTCCTCTACACTTCCTGATGTTTTCAACAAAGATAACGACACAGTTACTAAACAATGATCGGTTATCAAATTAACAAAAAAAAACGTAGACAAATATATATGACAACTTGAAAATAATTGGACTGTCGGACTATCGAACTGTCGGATTATCGAACCGTCGGACTAACGGCCTGTCGGACTAACGAACTGTCGGACTAACGGACTGTCGGACTATCGATCGGACCCCGTTTAAATAACCACCTTTGAACAGTAAGTCATCATGTTGAAAATAACAAAAAAATACATCAAAGATCCGAGCAATAAATTTTGCTACGCCCAACGCCCGTTTCATCTATCCAACTCATCAGAGGTGTTCAACACAAAAGATTGAAAATGCCAAACACTACGCGAATTTGAAGAGCATATAGTACAATAAACCAAAATATGCCGAACTTGAAATCAAATTATGACTGAGAGGAAGAAACTTATTAGGTTTTCACAATTTTGATTTATTAATCGGGGAATTGAAACCAACAAGCAGCGCTAATTATCACGTAACTATATTACCACCCCCCCAAAAAAAAAAGGTTCGGGCAATAAATCAAATGGGAATAATAATAAAATATAACTTTGGAAACACTAAATGCAAATATAATATATGATACAGAATCTTTTCAAAAAATATATTCTGTGCAAATTTTAAGTAAGGGACTGAACATTTAACTTGAAGAGGATGTGTTGGTTTCTTTTTCTAAAAAAAATATTCTGGATCTGAAATAAATTCCAAAGTACGATATCTGCCATATAAAATAATGCTATTATTGGAAACAAAAATCTTTTGTCGCGACAACTTTAAAAGATAAGAATATTTTTCTGGCTGACCAAAACAAAAACCCTAGGCCCATCCCTTCAAGTTAAATGGTTGTTCCCTTAGTTACACTACTATGAACATTTACCAACATTGCATTTTTACTAAAAGTTACATAAAAAGAGAAAGGCAAAAAAAGTGAAGAGAAGTGTTATGGGGACAGGTGGATATATATTGACATGATAGACCAGAGGAATATCAGGCAGCTTCTCGTGGAGAAATAATTACAGTTTCCAATCGTCAACTTTCCCTTCTTGTGTAGCAACATTCCGTCCGCTCCAGCTTATGGAGTTTACGTATCTCAATTGATTCGTTACTCCATCTAGCATGCGGGACTTACATCGATTTCCTTAGCAGAGCGACACGTCTGACGCAAAAATTGCTCACACAGGGTTATGTTGCTCCTCGGTTGCTGTCTTCACTCAAGAAATTTTACGGAAGACATCATGCACTTGTAGACAAATATGGGATTTCGATCTCTCAGATGAGTGCAGATGTTGGTTTGTCATAGGGTTTTGTTTTGTCTTCCTTTACCGGATTTGACACGCTGAAAGGACTATTGGCAACGCGACGGGAGTGCTATAGCAAGCAGGAACTGCTTACTCCTCCGGAGCACCTGAGTTCACTCTTGTTTCGACTTGAGTTCGCGTTGTTGATTGATATTCAATATTTTGTGTTTCCATGTTTTACATGTTGTCTGTTTTGTCCCGTTCTTGTTGGTGTTAACTGATTTTGTCTCTGCCCTTTCGGAATTTTGACATTTGGATACCCCATTGGTACCTCTGCTTCTACCAAGATAGCTAAGAAACTGAGTACAACCCAAACCTTTTTTCGTCAAAGATACAGACGGACACAAATGACCAACAGATAATGAACAGGCCAAAGATGAGTTCAACATTTCAAAGAGGTATTAAGTTGCTCAGAACGTTATCACCCATCTGTTTCTGTACCTGCTAAGGAAAATTTATGTAACCATGCCGGTGATATCAATTAAGCATAGTTCCATGATACAACCAACACTCAAAGAAGTCAAAGGGGCCATCAAAACTCTTAAAATGGGAAATCTCCTTGATTTGACTTCATCCGATGTTTAAAGTCAGATATAAGGACATCATCACAAATATTGTGGAATCTGATTTTGTCCATCCGGGAAAATAAGACCATCCCATATGAATGAAACAAAAGGTTAGTTGGGGAACTCCAATTTCGAATGATGTCTCATCCTAATATATATATAATCACGTCTCTTTCAGCGAAAAATTCTTGAGTTTTACGATGATACATATCTTTTTACCAATTCTCTATTTGATTGGATACAAATCAAGACCACATGCGACAGAAAGAGGGGTATTTAATAATCAATCTTAAGAATTTCAGAGCACTTGGACTTTGAACACAACCTTGCTGAAATATTTCGAAATGTCTTGGCACCATCTACAAGAAAAACAACAGGAAATCTCTACACAACGGCACAAAAAAACTGAGCTAGCCATCAGTATATTGGGACAATCGATGTACAATCAGAACCTGTGTACTTAATGGTAAAAGAACTTGAATAGGTTGATGACAAAATATTCATTGGTAGTAAATAAAGATACCAACAAAATTACCGAACTTGGAAGACAAATCTCAATGTCCAAGGGAAAAGACAAAACATGGAAGACACACCGGAATAGTTATAGATCGCAATGGTCCTGACTTGGAACAGGCATTTCAAATGAAATGTTGGGTTAAACCAGGTTGTATGGCGCGCCAAACCTCCCTCTTCCATTGCGAAGTAAGGACATTAAAACTGGAGAAAATATAAAGGCCAGACTCAACATAACACTTGTCCCGTTTGCCCACCTGGAAGTCAAATAGCTGCAGTTTTAGGACCAAATTACAACTATACGATTTGTCCTCTTGTATGGGTCTGAATGCTGGCGTGTTCTATCATATGAGAACAGATGAGTCATTCCACAACACATGCCTCACTCATATTTTCTGGCCAATGAAGATGACAAAAAGTATACCAGAAAAAAACATTACAAACGAGGTAAAGCATATTCAAAGCATTTACTAGTTTCTTCTGTCAGAGAAAGAAAAATAACTCCAAAAGATATTGAGTATATGAAGGCGATTATAAAAAAATATATATTGTATAATATTATGAAAACAAAGAAAGCTTATAAAATGCATAACAATTATCATATGTATTTCTTCTTTTCCTTAACAATTTATTACTGCAGTTCTGAAAAATCAATCAAATAACAGCTATCATATTTTTTGAAGAAGTATGTATATAAAAGAGAAGGAAAAAATGATTGCGTATAACAATTAATGTACATTGTACTCTGTAGTGACTTTTAAACAATTTTTTTAATTTTTGCTATCTCTTTCCCTTTTTACTTGCTTTGATAAATTTTACACATATTTTTCAAAGCCGCTTTTCAATCAGAATTGATTATTTAGAATGCACATTTGCATTACATGTACTTGCTGATTAACAAAATAAGGTTAGTATGTCCCTTACTGACTATCAACAATGACCCATATGTGTAAATTGACACAAAGAGCTGATTGTCCACCAAAAGAGTCAGTTATATCATAAGATGAAGATGCTTTACTTTATCGTCGTCTTCGACGGCGTCGACCCCTGTACCGTCCACCGGCAGCACCGACTCTTACATTGCCCCGTTGTTGTCGAACGTATCGTCCAACTTCTGTCTTGCAGTTTGGACATCTGTGCACAACATCCTTTGCACAGTTCATTAAAAACGGCAAAAAGCAGAAAATTATCAATCTGAAAGAAAAGCTTTTAAGTTACATGATTTAAATAATGTACATATTAAGTTCTCATATTAATAATATCAAGAAGAACTGTTAAACGTGACTCACAAATTTTTATCCCATTGTTTATCATAAAAAATAATCGGATCTTAAAACTCAAGATCTACAAGTTTGTCTCAATGATTGTGTGAGAACTAGAACTTAGCATCGCAATTCAATAAATGGTCGAGGAGGGGTGAAATAAGTGACGTATACCTTGACATGCAACGAGCACTATTTCTCACTTTTGACTGTCAGTCACACTTTTTGTATCCCCCATTCTCCCTAGTAATGGGTTTTATTTTTAATTTATCAGGGAACTTCTCAAATAATATTATGTAGATATATGCACTTAATTCTTTTTTTTAGTATTTGGGGTATCCTATAGCCATTAATAACATCTTATTATAGAACTTATGGGGTTGAGATGTTAAATCCATTACTCCTCTTTATGTCTTGATAGATTTTTCTCGCATTTACATGTAATCTTCCATGTATCAATATGGGTTTTTTTTTCGTTTAGAGTTTTATTACAATCTCCTCTTTACTACATGGAGATTTTCATTGTCTTATTTGGTGCACAACAACTGTTTTTATGTATCTATATGGTATTGATACATTGAGATTTTGTATGTTTCTTTTCTGTTGCTATTATGTTGTAACCTTAATGCAACTTTGAATTAACCCTCAAATTTTTCTATCATTTCTAATATAAAATAAACCAACCCTGTTGATGCAATCATAATACACCACAACCAAGTACAACCACCAACAATATACTCAGTTTTAGTGGTTATCTCCTCATTACAATTAGTGCACTTTGTTTTTACTGGACCTTCATTGTTGGCAGGGCTGTTTGGATCAAGATTAACCATAAGGCCACCCTGCATCATAACTGGTTGTCCGAACTGGTTCTGCATAACCATTGGTTGGCCGTAGGCATTGACTGCCATCGGCTGCATCATGATTGGTTGTCCCGGTTGCATCATCATTGGTTGACCAGCTGTCATTATTGGTTGACCACCAGCTGTCATCATGGGTTGACCAGCTGTCATCATTGGCTGACCACCGGCTGTCACCATGGGTTGGCCAGCTGTCATCATTGGTTGTCCAGGTTGTCCCGGCTGTGCATAGACTGGTTGTTGAGGAGCAGAACTTTGTCCGTACGGTGGCGGCTGGCCGTCGGACCCACTTTGCTGACCGTTATCATTTTGGGGCTGTTGTGGGTAACCTTTAAAATATATCAGTCTTTGCTTCCAACTACATTTGTATAATTATTTTTTTAACTTCTATACATATAAAGTACTTCTTTCATTGTCTTTCATATCAAATGAAGCACCATTCTTTTAGCAAGAAAAACTAAAATTTGAATGTTTCCCTTCCAATCCCGAACGATAAAAGATTTTTCATTTATAGTTTTATTTTTATAAAAATATACTTGAAGCTAGAAACAACATTTTATTTTGTTTTTACCATTTTTATGCTTTATGTTTTCTGTTAGCTTATCTGCTTTGGTTTTGTTTGTTTTGTTGATTTAAACTTATCAACTGTAGGAGACTGTCTTCATTATATGTTTTATTTCCTCTGTTCTTTCTTTATGCTTACTTAGATATTACTTTTGGGGTGATAAGAACTCGTTCAGAAATCTGCCATTGTCAATGATTTTGATTTAGACCCTCTTTGGTGCTTATTTGTTATTTTGTGTCATGCATATATACTCCATATTTCTTCTTTTTTGTATTGTATTTAAGAACCATTCCTATTGCTAGTTCCAGTATATTCGTATTCGTTGTCAATTATTTCTCGGTGAATTATTCAAGTAAAAGCTTCTCGAAGAATTATGCAAGCCAAACCTTTTTGATAAATTATGCAAGCTCAACCTTCTCAGTGAATAATCATCACTCCTAGGAACATGCGAATCGATCCAGGTAATTTTTACTAAACTGCGCAAAAGATTTTTCTTATAATAAACTGCATTAACTTTATTCTTATCAAAGCAAATCGAAGGAAATAACTTTTCGTAAAAATCATTAAGGCTGCGCTCGTTCGAAATATAAATTGTACGTTCGTCAATTTATTGATTTGTCGAACTCATGGAACTTAAACATTTATCCATTGACACCAATTGTAAATAAATTGTTAATGCGGAGATCCACTACGGCTCTCCATGCGACATAAAATTAGGGTTATGAAAAATCCTTAGCATGTTAGTAAAAATCTTTAGACACTATTCGCATATATAAGTGTTAGTAAAAATTACCTGGCTCGATTCACGTGATCCTTGGAGTGATCATATGTAAGCCAAAGTTTGACAACTTAATTTCATTTCTCACAAATATTAATTTTAAGTATTCTTACCAGCATTGTCCTTTTCTTCTGACATTATTACTCTTTTATCTTTGTAATTAACGAAATATCCAGTTTCCACATTTGTAAATATTTTCACCAACTGTTCTTAAATAATGTTTTGCATCAGTTTACCTTGGCGACACCATAACCATCGTTCCAGTTTGTGGCTTAAGCGTGGCTTTAGTATATAATAAATTATGGTCCCGTGGGCTCTGTCGAGTCAATAGTTTTGTATTTGTAATTTTCAGCCTTATAACTATAACCAATTAAAGTTTTATCTTTCTTTTGTCTTCCATGAAAGGTCAGAGATGGCTTCATCAATTATTCAGATTTGAACCGGATATATTGAGACATAATAATGATGCTGTATAATGAATTTGTAAAGTAAAATAAAGCTTTATTGATGTATTTTGAGTTTTAACATTTACATAAATTTGTATTATTTAAAAATTGACCAAGGGCTATATCAGAATACTTGAACATTAGTTATAATTTGTTATAGAACAATTCGAATATAGGCAGCAACAACTGGTGAGTTCACTGGCTGTGATTTGATTAGCATTATTATTATTTCATATGCTTAACAATGATGACAATGGTAATGCGATATATTTAATTGAAAAGCACGATAAAATATAAGGATAAAACAAAATAAATTTTAAAATACATTTTTGATGTATTATTTGAAAAAAAAGTATCAATATCAGTTTAAAATGCTACATTGTATTTTAACATGATTTTTTTAAAATGACATAAAATATTTAACAGGTTTCAACAAAAAGTAACAAAATCTTCCATTTTCTGGAGATTGTTCACGTGGGGTTGGTACAAAATCCTGTGATTGTAGCATTGAATAAAAATGGAATACATATTCGGAACCAAATTGGGTATTTTTATCCCAAAGTGAATAGAAATAAGACAGGGACAAAACCAGAAACTTCACTAGAAAAAAAAATACTATCAAACTTCATCCAGCATGTTCAGATGCGCAGTCTCCTGTAATAAAGAAACTGTCAATAATCTAAGTTGCTTCAGGAAAGAAAGAAGATATTACCGGTTGATTTGTTTAGGCTAAGTCATTTTTGAATCAAATTTTCCTGGCGAGAGGCTTCTCTTTATTACTAACAGTTCTGTCGAATGAGCCTCCTTTATGTTTACCGATACCCATTTCTTAATAGATTTTAATGGACTAATTTTACACAATGTTTGTGATACAAAATGTATAATGTTGATTTGCTCCATGATTTCACATTTAAATAAACTATTTTTGAAATTAAGAAAATGTTAATCTAGGAGTAAAATATATATTACCAGTTTATAGTACTGTACTTTAGGGATCCCGTCGCTGCTAATTAATAAACTTTTATTTGTCATTAAACATATGTACAGTTATGACCAGAGTTATGACAAAGACATTCATATACAAATAAGAAAGCAAATATAAGATGACTACAAGAACATGATATAATATGCTATATATTGTATAAGTATAATAAAGGCAAATAACATATTAAATGACTTATGAAACTTCCGTCCTCAGTTCTAATGACTGTTTTAAAAAGAATCCTATCAACCTAATATGTTTAGAAGTTTTAGGGTTAAGCAAATAGACCAGTTTTTCTTCTTCTGTCATATTGAAAAATTCTCTATTATCAGCTTTAATAGAGTTGTAAAGATTTTCTCTCAACTTACTATTAATTTTACAATTTAAGATAAAATGATACTCGTCTTCAATACACTTACAAGATTTGCAAAGTCTATCTTGACGAGGAATTTTATAATAACGGCCTTTTTCTATTTCAAGGCTGTGGTCACTGATACGCATTTTAGTGAATATATTCCTAATTGAAAATAATGGTTCCGAAAGATAGAATTCCCCCTCTAGAGATGGATTTAACTTCTTATAAAGAAATAATTTGCTAGTTTCGTCGAATCCATCAATTTTTTCAAGAAATACTCTTTTGAAATTTTCAGTGACTCTATTTTTAACATCGTTTTTTAAATTTTTTACTTCTTTTAACACCTTACAACTGGAAACATTTTCTGAGAAATCTAAATCTGCTGAAATGTCTTTGACAAAAGTATACCAACTATAAATGCCTTGACTATCAAGTTCTTTGGTGAGATCAAAAGATTCTTTTAACAATGGGTTTATATCATCTGTATGAAGTCTTGCTAGGTATAATAGAGATTGAGTACGTATGAAACTTTCAATAGGAAGTCTACCCAATTCTGTTCTCACCCCTATGTTTGAAGAAGTTTTTTTAAGTTCCCAATAGGGATTTACAAAAATTTAAATGAACTTTCACTTTCTCAGAGCTAGTCTTATCTACAAAGGAAATATAGTCTACAACTTTATTTGTCTGTGTAGCTCGTTTTTTAGCTCTATAGAAAGTCAAATAATTATCCATTAATGATATCTCTGAATTATATGTTAAAATAGGTCTAACTAGTTTTTCGAATAAGTTATTCATCACCTTGATGGGAAAATTTCCCATTGATTTAGATTTTTCTCTAAGTAAAAATAAAACTTTTCTTGCCTTTTTTGCTAAATCATCTAGACTGGACTTCAGATTACCATTGCACTTAAATAAACAGCCTAAAAATTTATACTCAGATGTATTTTGAATTTTTTCATCATTAAATGTGACGAATGAATCAGAATCTATTAATCTATTTTTGATTATCATGGATTTTGTCTTTTTTACATTTAGAGTTAACTGCCACTTTCCACAATAATCACTTAAATTATTTATACTTCTTTGAAGACCTTCTTTACTTTCTGAAATAATAAGTAAGTCATCTGCAAACGAAAGAGAACCAACTTTTGAGTTAAGAAGAATAGAGGGTTTACACTCGTCCCTTTCAAATTCTGAGCTGAGATCATTAATAAATATATTGAAAAGTGTAGGCTGAGTGAATCCCCCTGTTTTACCCCCTATTTACTTCAAAATATTCAGAACAATGTCCTTCTAATTTAAGCGCAGTGTTTGAATTGGCTAACATAGTTTTTACTGTGTTGAATAAATGTTTTCCAATTCCAAGTTTAGCTAACTTGAACAATAATCCCTCCCTCCAAACTGAATCAAAGGCTTTTTTGAAGTCTACAAAGCACATAAATAATTTTGTCTTCTTCTTATGTAAGTATTTGTTAAAAAGAGATTTTAAAATAAAAAGACTGTCAGAAGTTCTATGATTTTCTCGAAAACCAAACTGGGAATTTGAATATCTATCCTTTATCCAAGTTTTAAGTCTCTCATTTAATATGGCGCTAAACAATTTAGCTATACAATTGATCAGTGAAATTTCTCTGTAATTAGAAGGATCAGTTTTATCACCACTTTTATGTAGCAAAATCAAAAAAGGACTTATTCCATTGATTTGGAAAGTGGCCAGTTTTTAAAATCAAATTAAAGAGTTTTGCAATACTTTTAACAGTTACCTCACAACTGTATTTGAATATTTCATTTATTATACCATCTGGTCCATTTGCTTTACCCTTTTTCAATTTTTTTAATGCTGATTTGATTTCTTTGATACTAATTGGGTTGTCAGTCTCAGAATTTTCACCCAAGTGTTGCTCCAAATGGTTTAACTCAGTTTCTATACACTTTTGGAATTTGTCGTTAATATTTTTTCATTCTCCTTGGTCTTGAATATGTTTGACTATTTTATCAAAGTCATTTACTAAAGTTTTAACTTCATTTTCCTTTTCATCACTAATCTGGTTATTTTCTTTAAGTAATTTCCAGAATTCACTGGGATTATTTTGCATAGAATCTGATAATTTATCATATATATATTGCATATGTAGCTTTTTTTTTCTGCTTCACCATTTTTCGAAAAGTTTTAAGTTGATTAAAATATTTTTGTCTCAAATCCTTATTATAAGGATTTTTTCTTATTTGACTACAAGTAAAATTTATAGACTTTTTTTGGTCATATACCAACTCATCAGACCAATTTTGTTTAAACTTTCGAGATTTTTTCTTCCCATGTTTTTTTAATTTGCATGACTTTTCTGTAATATTACTGAATAATTCATTTAGTTCTTCTGCAGCAGAATTTATACCTTCTTGATTTGTGTTGAAGGCTTTAGTCTCAAAATTTACAAATTGGTTGATAACTTCTTTATCACTTAAACACTCCAAAAGTTTTTCATTTGAATTTTTTCTCCATTTAAAATTTTTAGCAATAGACCAGTTTTTGATTGGAGATGACTGTACTTTCTGAGGTTGCAATTTACATTTCAATGTTACTTTTATTGGAGCATGGTCAGAAAGATGATTAAATTCAAGTGTTTCAAAATATAGAACTGAGGACAGAAGGCTCTCACTTATAACTCCATAATCAACAGAACTAAGACCATTTACATTTAAACAAGTAAAATATCCAAGTGAATCGCCCACATATCTTCCATTCAATATTCTCAATTTTGATGCCATACATAAATTCAATAAGTTTTTTCCTTGATCATTACAAATATTATCTTGGTTTAGTCTCTTTAGATCTGAATCTATAAAATAATTTTCTGGGAGTAGATTTTCTTCGCTAAATTTGTTTAAATCATCTGCATCATTCATAATATAATCCGGGTTTGATCCAGTTCTTGAATTAAAGTCCCCAATTAACAGAATTTTACCTTTCGTAGAGAAAAAGGAAATCTCGTTTTCTAATTCAACATAATCAGCGTTATAGTGGTGGTATGTATACAGAACAGATATATAAATCTGTTTCTAAACTGAATACAGTTTTATCCAATTTTATCCATAAACGATTTTCAGATTTTGAACCATTTTCAATATATGAGATTCCATGAGAAATGTTTTTTTATAATATACTATAATACCACCACTGTAACGTCTAGACTTATTCTTTTTTTTTCCGGCTTTTTGTGAAAGAGAAGAAGCCTGGTATTTCATGTTTTTTACTAGTACCAGTCCACGTTTCAAGAAGAATATTTATTTCATTATTTCTTAGTTTTTCTATAAAATCATTATCACGATGCTTATCTCCAAGTCCGTGAATATTCCAGGCAGATATAGTAAGCTGATTCAACAAAAAATTTGTGTTATTTCTATTCATTACCATCTTATTTTACACTATATATATATTGAATTAATAATGAAAAAAGACTTCGGCTGAAATTTTCACTTTAATTGTTCAAAGGGGAGTAACTCAATTTTGTAATGTAATGTTTTTGTTCAAATTCAGTTCAGAATTGAATTTTCATAATATAAAGAAGATCAAAGAAGAAATTTGTTTTATCTTTTTGATTAAAATTAAAATTTGGGTTTAGAATATGCCTTATTTCACTATTTACAAATTAGTTTTCAATTTCTAAATTGATGACTTATACATTTGGATGTCCCACAGACATGACAGACATGACAAAATTATCATACATTCAATTAAGTAACAAATTTTTAATACAACTATACAACTATTAAAATGTACATATTGCGTTAACATATTTTTTACCTCTATTTTAAATAACTCCACATAATATATGTTATACAATTATACTTGTGCTACCATTTTCAACCATACAAAATAGAGTAAAACAAAGTATCATAGAAGAAATCAATACAATGTAAATTTGACTTAACTTGGAAGGTGTTTAAAAGCTTTAAAGCAAAACAAAAAAACAAAAAAAAAACACCAAATTAATAAGACTACTATAACATAAAATAACATAATAAATGTAGGCCTTGATAAAACGGTACAATTTTCTTTCGTTTTCCTGAAAAAAGCTTGTTTAGGATTTTAATTTTAGAAAACTGGAGCACTTGGCACGGGTAATCAGTTTTGTTCGTTGGTTGTTTTATTTGCATTCTCTAGAATAAAAAAGCTGTATATGATCTATAACACTTTTATTGTGATTTGTTAAACAAAACTTTAAACATTAAAAATACGAAAGAATCAGAGGAACCAACGGGGCGGGGCATCCGAATGTTAAAATTACGAATGGGCAAAGACAAAAAAAAGACAGTTAACACGAACGAGAACAGCACGAAGAAACAGACAACACAAACACACAATTAAAAACAACTGAATAGCAATTAACAACGCGAACTCGAGAATGAACTTAGGTGCTCCGGAAGAGTAAGCAGTTCTTGCTTGCTATAGCTCAACCGTCGAGCTGCTAATGGTCAATTCAGCACGATATTTCTGAAAATAAAGATAACGCTCATCAGGATTGATGGCGCATTTTGTCAATATGTCAGAAAAAAAGATATTTTGGGTGTTTTATCATTACTCTTTGATAAAACTATAAACATATAACAGCAATGGTTATCAATTGTAATGTAAAAATGGCAAAGTTATATGTAAAATCATTTAGAAAATTTCAGCAATATTACATGTTATATGTTTTTGTAACAATAACTTTTCTGCTTATTCTTTATTGCAAAAGATATTGTTTCCAGGACAACAAGCTTTTGTAAGACATTTTAAAAGATGCAAGATGTTTAAAAACAAAGATTGAACGACGCTAGTCTTGCGGAAGAGAAGAAAAGTTGTCCAGTGTATAGGTGGAGCAATACCTATGCACCTTAAAAACCCCTTTGTATAGTTGGTTAAGACTAGGGTCAATTGGGGCCGCTACAAATGCCATACTTACAAACTGCAAACTGGATAGCGATTCACATAGGCATCAAGCGTGTTTCCCAATCCAGGATATTGAAACTTAACGATTGTTTTCTATGCAGAAAGTGTTTGTTGGTTGACTGTTGACATTTTATGACAAGTGTTCTTACGTAATGAGTATGTCATCGGGGGTCAAAGTTGATGCTTATTTAGTCTTTGATATTGACAGATCAAATCAAAAATAAAGAACAACACTTCTTGCTGTTCTGAAACCTTAAGTCAAGCCATTCAAGCTTTCGTGACAACTTCTATGTCAAATTTATACAAACGCAAAAATTACGGAATAATTTTTTTTAACAAAATGATTACTAGTGCTAGAAGATAATAAGATGTGGAATAAGTATACACAACACAACCCTTTAAAATACGGCAATTAAAAAATAATAACAACAAAAAAAGCCAGCGGCCTCCAACGAAGCCAGTAGGCGCTTAGTGATCGCTATTTTGCGGTCGCCCCCAAGGTGAAAATAGATGTATAGTTGCTTGTCCGCAAAATTCCGTCTCCTATTGCTTATGTGAGGAGTATGATCTGTTTTATTGTTTTTATAATGCTTTTTTCTGGACATTTGAAGATGGAACTCTGTTATTTGTTATGTCTGATGCCAATCACCTTGTGTCGCTTTTTCAGTAATTGTATGGTTTGAATTATGCATTTGTAATCTGCATTGTTTAAATCCGTTTAAATATTGATACAATTTCTCAACGGGAATAACACATGTACTGCCTCAAAATTGACTCGTCTTCTTTAGCTTGTAAAAAGTTGTTGTTTAAAAGTTGTGCAGATGTGTATATTTAAATTTTTGCCATGTGTAACGCCATAGTTTATAGCTCACCTGACCGGGTCAGGAGAGCTATTATAATCGTTAGGCGTCCGTCGTCCGTTAACTTTTCTTCAAAGATCTTCTTCTCTGAAACCACTGATGGGATTGCATTGAAACTTAGTGTACTTGATCTTTAGGATGTCCTCTACCAAGTTTGTGAATTGTATACACGTCGACTTACCAACATGGCCGCCGTTGCTAAAAATAGAACAGGGGGGTCAGACCATTGTTTTTGGCTTATAACTCGAAAAGTATAAGAGATAGAGAAATTCCGAAGCAACCTTTCATGTTCAGCATCAAAAGCTCTACAAATCTCTCCATTGAGTCGAAGTTGTGAAACGACTCCTTATAGGAGTAATTGCCCTTTAATCATCAAAATTGACCATTTTTGCAGTTTTTGGACTAAATCTTGGAAACCGTTAGAGCTAGAGGAAAAATTAGCATTGCAGAATTGTTAAGCTCATTGAGATCTATAAAAATGATTTCAGGGTCAAAATTGTCAGATTAGCCGTTTAAGAGTAATTCCCCTTAAACTGTTTTTTCCATTGATTTTAACTGATTTTCAAAAATCTTCTTCTCAGAAACCACTGAAGGGATTGTATTGATACTTGGTATACTTAATCTTTAGGATGTCTTCTACCAAGTTTGTGAATTATATACACATCGACCAACCAACATGGCCGCCGTTGCTAAAAATAGAACAGGGGGGTCAGACCATTGTTTTTGGCTTATAACTCGAAAAGTATAAGAGATAGAGAAAATCCGAAGCAACTCACAATGTTCAGCATCAAAAGCTCTACAAATCTCTCCATTGAGTCGAAGTTGTGAAACGACTCCTTATAGGAGTTATAGCCCTTTAATTGTCAAATTTGACCATTTTTGCAGTTGTTGGACAATATCTTGAAAACTGTTAGAGCTAGAGGAAAAGTTAGCATTGCAGATTTGTTAAGCTCATTGAGATCTACAAAAATGATTTCAGGGTCAAAATTGTGAGATCAGCCAATTAAGAGTTATTTCCCTTTTACTGTTTTTTTCCATTAATTTTAACTGATTTTCTTCTCTGAAATCTTTGAGGGATTGCTTTGAAACTTGGTACACTTGATCTTTCGGATGTCCTCTACCAAGTTTGTGAATTATATACACATCGACCAACCAACATGGCCGCCATTGCTAAAAATAGAACAGAGGGGTCAGACCATTGTTTTTGGCTTATGACTTGAAAAGTATAAGAGATAGAGAAAATCTGAAGCATCTTTTCTTGTTCAGCATACTTATAGGAGTTATTGCCCTTTAACTGTTTTTTTCTATTAATTTAAATGATTTCCAGAAATCTTCTCTGAAACCACTGAAGGGATTGTTTTGCAACTTTGTATACTTGAAAGTTTGTGAAATTTATTCAAACTTTGGCATAAGAGATCAGGTGAGCGATTCAGGCTCCTGGGAGCCTCTAGTTTTTTTATTTCCCTTTATATCAACTCTTGGTCAAAGCTAACGGCGTTTTCCACCTATCCCTTTGCTGCGATTACCACCGCTAGTTCTGCTGCTTTTAAAGCCCCTACTTCGCTTATTGCTTCCATGGTGTCCACCACTAGTACGGCTACTTCCAAAGCCTCCGGTGCGTCCTATGCCCCCATGCCGATGCATGCTAAATCCTCCACTTATTCCCATGCCGCCGTGCCGATGCCTATGGCCAGTGTGGCTTGTTGTGGTACTTCCAAAGTGCCCTCGGTGTCTCGGTCCACCGGCACTTATTCTAACATTGCTTCTTTTTTGTCTTACAAATCTTCCAACTTCTGCTTTACAGCTTGGACAGGTGTGGATTACATCTTTGTAACCATTCATTAAAAATGGACAAAAACAGCAAATAAAAAATCTGAAATATAAATTCAAGTTTAAAATTCGAAATGGTGCGGCATAATCATCGATTAAAGTGTACCTCTGTCAGTTATAATGACTTTTTTTCAAGAACTAAAATAAGGTACTGTATAGCGGGTTATGTTCATGGGGGTAAATTTTCGCGGTTTTTGTCTCATAATGTATTTGAAAAAAAAAATGCGGGTTTTAATTTCGCGGTTTTTCACTGTGTTCGTATATAATTTCTATTAGATTGATATTTTCGCGGGATTTATTTTCGCGATTTTCGTCCACCCGCAAAAATAAGCGAAAATTAAACCAGCGCGAAAATAACCCGGTCATAAATATTGATAAGTGATATGTCTTTTGAAATCATGGTAAAAATAACCCTAAAAGATTGTAAGTTGAAAATTTGAAACTTAAAAAAAAAACATTTTCAAATACATATTTTTTAAATCTATACGTTGTACTGATGTTCTTTTATTAATGATCTGTACAGTCCTTTAAGATACAAATATGCATACCCCATGGCACACAAGACCCAACAGCACAGCCATGTACAACTACCAACAACGTGTTCTGTCGATGTCGTTATTTCTGCTTGACATTTTGGGCATTTCATCCTAACGGACCGTTCGTTCATCGAAGGGTCATTTGGGTCTATTTGGGCACCACTTGTATTTTGAGCGTGTGCATCATGCCCGTTTTGATTTGGACCGTAGGCATTTGTCATTGGTTGCGTCATCACAGGCTGGCCTCCTGGGTCTATAGATTGACCATAGTATCCCATTCCTGGTTGTGTAGAGTATCCAGAAGTCTCTCCATATGGTGGCGGTGCTTCAGCTGGTTGCTGAGCATAACCCCCATACTGCTGTGGAGGCGGTGCCCCTTCTGATTCTTGAGTGTAAAACCCATAAGATTGTGGTGCCCCTTCTGGTTGTTGATCGTGAATCCAATTAGGCTGTTGTGGTAGTAGTATAGAGGGACCGATCAGGTCCCATTTTTCAGGACGGTCAAGGGACGGTCGACGTTTGCGCATGCGTATGACGTCACATCCGGTTCCGGTCGGCCATCTTGGATCACGTGACTTCCGTTTTCGCCATATTGGATGACGTATTTTCCGGTCATTTCCGGTTTAAGAAGGGGAGATAATTTTCCCGCCAAAAAGTTTAAATTCCGCCAATTTTAAAATTTCATATCTTTCTTATTCCTTGTCCGTTTTCCTTCTGGTTTGTTGCATTGTCTTGGGTAAGACAATGTCTTTCCGATGATACCCTTTGTGTTGGTCAGTGGTCATTAGGGGCTTGACCATCAGGTGACCATTTCTTATTTCTATTCAAAGGTGGGGTTGTTGTATATCATTAGACAGCTTTTAAGGTCTAGAGGTTGATTCTGAGCTTTTTGTGCTGGTAAGGGTCAGGGGTCTCTCAGGATTTGACCCCAAAGTAACCTTTTTTCTTGTTGCTTACTATACATGTAATATGTCCTTGTTTCACCTGTGGGGACTAGTCTAAGGGAAGTAACTCGTGGCTTTTTAAGGGTGTTTTAGTAAATAGGTAATGTTTTGTCTGGATTTGGGTGAATAAGGCTTATGGTAATCGTTTTCTATTGTTTCATTTGGCGTTATGGATAACAAGTCGAATATCAGTTCCGATGCTTTATTATAGTAAAAGGTTTCAATCTTCATCCTCATCACTCTCCTCGTCCAATTTGAACTGTTTTATCTTCGCATCTAACAGGTACTTTCTCTTCTCTGTAGCGTATTTCCAGGACTCTTCATATTCATAATCCTCGTCATCTCTCAGTCGTTTTGCGGTCTCTTTGATCTTCTTGTGAACTGGATCTCGTGCCATTTCCATTTGCCACACAATGTTAGAGACGTAACGATTCTTTAGACCTTCTCTATAAAGCGGTAACATATCCCTTTCTGTTTTCGCTACGGCATCTTTGTCCAAGTAGCCACGGTCCGTGTATTCATTCACTTTCTTTTCGTAGTCGTCCTTGTATAAGACCAGCACGTCTCCTATTAAGTGGTCCCACGGATCCATCTTTTCTCCTGCGTAAGTTTCTTCGTCTTCAGACAAGTCGTCACTCGTTTTGGATTCCGTATCCGTGTCGTCGTCCTCCTCTTCCCTATCCCATTCATCCAATAACGGCCACTGTGACTCTTCCATTTTCGTTGGGTGCTTCAACTCTTGATGTCTCTTTAGGTTGTAATGTTTGTTTGTTCTGAAGCCGCATTCGTCGCAGTGGTACATCCTTCTTCTTTGACGTCTGATCGTCTTTTGACAAAAAGTCTTTCATCTTTTTCATTTTATATACACTTCTTGAAAAGAGTAATATCTTTTTGACGTCCTTATCCTCACTGATGTCTGTTGATTCTCCATGTTGTTTGAAGAATGCTTTTCTTAATTCCGATAGACTCGGTCTACTATACTTGAGGAACCATGCTTTATACACTCGCCATTGTTGATATATTTTCTGACAATCTTTGCAAGGTACATCAACTTTTGATTTGTAAAACTTGCTGATGGGTTTTGGTTTTTTACATTTACGACATTTTCGTTTGGCGGGGTCTGGTTCTATATCCATCTTACATGTACTACATAACCGTCCTTCCTTGTCATGTACTACATCCATTTTACGTGTGCACAGTTTGATTTTTTTCAAACAACTGACTAAATGGTTTACTTCTTTTTATTTTAAAACATCATTAACAAATGATCGTTCGTGACCAGGTCACGTGATTTACAATCAATCCAAGCCATTCCACCTTTAATTTGGCTCTTTTGCAACTCATTTTGCTCTTTCGCTGCTCATCTTGCTCTTTTGCTGCTCATCTTGCTCTTTTGCAGCTCATCTTGCTCTTTTCCCTGCTCATTTGGCTCTTTACCTTGCTCATTTGGCTCTTTTGCTGCTCATCTTGCTCTTTTGCTGCTTTTCGCATCTTTAACTACACCAGCAGCAGCAGCAGCAGCAGCCATTTCACCCCTTTATATTTACTTAAGCAGCAGCAGCAGCAGCCATTTCACCCCTTTATATTTACTTAAGCAGCAGCAGCAGCCATTTTACCCCTTATATTAACTTAAGCAGCAGCCATTTCACCCCTATCTTTCCTTAATCAGCAGCAGCTTCAATATCCACCCCTTTTCCACACCAAGAACAGACGCTTCCTTGTGTGTATTAAGTTACTGTTTAACCCCCTCCTGTAACTAAGGACACAGCACTTTTCTGTGTTACTCTACCTTTAGCTCGGGATTTCAGGTCAAAATGTACTTTTAATTTCCCATAGACTCCTATGTTAAATTTTCTTGGCGATCTACGCGACACCTGTCACCTCCAGAACTCTAACAGTAAAGTCATGTGCAGTCATGCGTAACGGTTCCCGATTCTTCTTAATTTTACTCCCAACCAGTTCATTTTGCACTTGACGACCCCATGTCTTCTAACCGGTTCAAACCGGTTTCTTCGTTTCTATTTTTAGCCCTTACCCCTTTCTAACCCTAACCCTATGTCTCCTTCTTTGTTTTATTTTTAACCCTGACCCCATTCTAACCCTAACTTCTAATTCTTATCTTCACTCTTAGCCCTAATGCTTTGTCTTTCTTCTAACTCTAACTCTAACTCTAATCTTTAACCCTAACCCTAACTCTCTTCTAACTCTAGCTCTAATCTTTAACCCTAACTCTCTTCTAACTCTAGCTCTAATCTTTAACCCTAACTCTCTTCTAACTCTAACTCTAATCTCTAACACTAACCCTAACTCTAATCTCTTTTCTAGCCCTAACCCTAACTCTTTTCTAACCCTAACTCTAACTTTCTTGTAATCTAATCTTTAACTCTGACCTTAACCCTAACCTTTTCTCTCTTTAACACATTCTAGTCCTCTTCTTTTTAGCACGTAGTCTTGTTCCCTGTTCATGGTGTTATATCTGATTCTGATTTCGCCCCACGTTCTCGGTGAAGTAAAGCAATACGAGAAATACATTTGAAGAACAACAAATAGAAAACAAAAGGAGCACTACGTGCTAAAAAGAAGAGGACTAGAATGTGTTAAAGAGAGAAAAGGTTAGGGTTAAGGTCAGAGTTAAAGATTAGATTACAAGAAAGTTAGAGTTAGGGTTAGAAAAGAGTTAGAGTTAGGGTTAGAAAAGAGTAAGGGTTAGGGCTAGAAAAGAGATTAGAGTTAGGGTTAGTGTTAGAGATTAGAGTTAGAGTTAGAAGAGAGTTAGGGTTAAAGATTAGAGCTAGAGTTAGAAGAGAGTTAGGGTTAGGGTTAAAGATTAGAGTTAGAGTTAGAGTTAGAAGAAAGACAAAGCATTAGGGCTAAGAGTGAAGATAAGAATTAGAAGTTAGGGTTAGAATGGGGTCAGGGTTAAAAATAAAACAAAGAAGGAAACATAGGGTTAGGGTTAGAAAGGGGTAAGGGCTAAAAATAGAAACGAAGAAACCGGTTTGAACCGGTTAGAAGACATGGGGTCGTCAAGTGCAAAATGAACTGGTTGGGAGTAAAATTAAGAAGAATCGGGAACCGTTACGCATGACTGCACATGACTTTACTGTTAGAGTTCTGGAGGTGACAGGTGTCGCGTAGATCGCAAAGAAAATTTAACATAGGAGTCTATGGGAAATTAAAAGTACATTTTGACCTGAAGTCCCGAGCTAAAGGAAGAGTAACACAGAAAAGTGCTGTGTCCTTAGTTACAGGAGGGGGTTAAACAGTAACTCTTAATACACACAAGGAAGCGTCTGTTCTTGGTGTGGAAAAGGGGTGGATATTGAAGCTGCTGCTGATTAAGGAAAGATAGGGGTGAAATGGCTGCTGCTTAAGTAAATATAAGGGGTAAAATGGCTGCTGCTGCTGCTTAAGTAAATATAAAGGGGTGAAATGGCTGCTGCTGCTGCTGTTGCTGCTTAAGTAAATATAAAGGGGTGAAATGGCTGCTGCTGCTGCTGCTGCTGGTGTAGTTAAAGATGCGAAAAGCAGCAAAGGAGCAAGATGAGCAGCAAAAGAGCCAAATGAGCAAGGTAAAGAGCCAAATTAGCAGGGAAAAGAGCAAGATGAGCTGCAAAAGAGCAAGATGAGCAGCAAAAGAGCAAGATGAGCAGCGAAAGAGCAAAATGAGTTGCAAAAGAGCCAAATTAAAGGTGGAATAGCTTGGATTGATTGTAAATCACGTGACCTGGTCACGAACGATCATTGGTTAATGATGTTTTAAAATAAAAAGAAGTAAACCATTTAGTCAGTTGTTTGAAAAAAATCAAACTGTGCACACGTAATATGGATGTAGTACATGACAAGGAAGGACGGTTATGTAGTACATGTAAGATGGATATAGAACCAGACCCCGCCAAACGAAAATGTCGTAAATGTAAAAAACCAAAACCCATCAGCAAGTTTTACAAATCAAAAGTTGATGTACCTTGCAAAGATTGTCAGAAAATATATCAACAATGGCGAGTGTATAAAGCATGGTTCCTCAAGTATAGTAGACCGAGTCTATCGGAATTAAGAAAAGCTTTCTTCAAAGAACATGGAGAATCAACAGACATCAGTGAGGATAAGGACGTCAAAAAGATATTACTCTTTTCAAGAAGTGTATATAAAATGAAAAAGATGAAAGACTTTTTGTCAAAAGACGATCAGACGTCAAAGAAGAAGGATGTACCACTGCGACGAATGCGGCTTCAGAACAAACAAACATTACAACCTAAAGAGACATCAAGAGTTGAAGCACCCAACGAAAATGGAAGAGTCACAGTGGCCGTTATTGGATGAATGGGATAGGGAAGAGGAGGACGACGACACGGATACGGAATCCAAAACGAGTGACGACTTGTCTGAAGACGAAGAAACTTACGCAGGAGAAAAGATGGATCCGTGGGACCACTTTATAGGAGACGTGCTGGTCTTATACAAGGACGACTACGAAAAGAAAGTGAATGAATACACGGACCGTGGCTACTTGGACAAAGATGCCGTAGCGAAAACAGAAAGGGATATGTTACCGCTTTATAGAGAAGGTCTAAAGAATCGTTACGTCTCTAACATTATGTGGCAAATGGAAATGGCACGAGATCCAGTTCACAAGAAGATCAAAGAGACCGCAAAACGACTGAGAGATGACGAGGATTATGAATATGAAGAGTCCTGGAAATACTCTACCGAGAAGAGAAAGTACCTGTTAGATGCGAAGATAAAACAGTTCAAATTGGACGAGGAGAGTGATGAGGATGAAGATTGAAACCTTTTACTATAATAAAGCATCGGAACTGATATTCGACTTGTTATCCATAACGCCAAATGAAACAATAGAAAACGATTACCATAAGCCTTATTCACCCAAATCCAGACAAAACATTACCTATTTACTAAAACACCCTTAAAAAGCCACGAGTTACTTCCCTTAGACTAGTCCCCACAGGTGAAACAAGGACATATTACATGTATAGTAAGCAACAAGAAAAAAGGTTACTTTGGGGTCAAATCCTGAGAGACCCCTGACCCTTACCAGCACAAAAAGCTCAGAATCAACCTCTAGACCTTAAAAGCTGTCTAATGATATACAACAACCCCACCTTTGAATAGAAATAAGAAATGGTCACCTGATTGTCAAGCCCCTAATGACCACTGACCAACACAAAGGGTATCATCGGAAAGACATTGTCTTACCCAAGACAATGCAACAAACCAGAAGGAAAACGGACAAGGAATAAGAAAGATATGAAATTTTAAAATTGGCGGAATTTAAACTTTTTGGCGGGAAAATTATCTCCCCTTCTTAAACCGGAAATGACCGGAAAATACGTCATCCAATATGGCGGAAACGGAAGTCACGTGATCCAAGATGGCCACTGAGATCCAAGATGGCCGACCAGAACCGGATGTGACGTCATACGCATGCGCAAACGTCGACCGTCCCTTGACCGTCCTGAAAAATAGGACCTGATCGGTCCCTCTATACTACTTGTGGTGGTGCCCCTTCTGGTTGTTGGCTATACAGACCATTATGTTCTGGTGGTGGTGCAACTAATTTATAAGAATAGAGAAATGCACGATTATCAACTTTATTCAAATTTAGTCAGATCTTTGGATCTACATAAGTATGATATTAGCGAGCATAGCTCGCAAGCGGGCGCTCGCTCGAGCGGAGAGCTCTACGGTATTTGTTTCCGCGAGAAATTTGCTAATGCTGATTTAGATTTTTTATGGTCCGGAAAGGGTTATTATTTTTACAGGGCCGGATTGAATGTTAAAATAATTCATAAGAAAAGAAATAATGCTTAAAAAAATAATAAATTGCGCTTTTTACAAGAAAATAATATTCTTAAAATAATAAATACACATAAGCTGCTCGTTTCGTCTTGGTTATATGCACGTACGAAACTAACGTGTCTCGAAGCTTAATCGCCCCATACCATCTCGCCCCAAAATAAGCAAATGGAAATATTGGAAATTAAATGATAGCGATAGCCCTGAATGTCGACATTTAGAACAAAATATGAATAAAAAATATATATGAAAAAGATTGTTAGAAATGGAAAAACTTGTTTACCAAATAAACTTATGATCAGAATTTTGTGTAATTAAAATGAACCAAAGGTCGTGCACTACAATGTTCGTCATCATTATATAAACAAAACGTAGTCCCTTTTAGCTATGCTCGCATTTAGGCAATGCCTACTCCATATTAATAATGTACTTCGTTATAGCACTAGCTATGACAGTTTAAGGTGTCTCGAGGCTGAGCATCTGAAAATAAAGAAATAAAAAATGGTATGCTTCTGTTAATATGTTGTTTAAATACATTTTTACCCTCGTTTAAAACGCTGCTGCAGGTTTCGGCAAGTGCAGGACGAGTACTTAGGCATAATTGTCCGACCTTACCATTACTTTCTTCTAAACTTGTTTCCCAAATCATTTATCATATTTATACATGTCCGACTTCATGTTCATCTACCTGATATCGCTGTTTTGGAGTAATAAAACAACAACTAACCTAGCTTATCTACAAAAACATGGAATATAGCAGATATAGCTCTTATAAACATGATTCTACTTGAATAAAGTATTTAACTTACCTTTTGAATTAAAAGGGTCCATTTTTAAATCCTTAAATTAAGCAGCAAAAATTATTTAGATACTTAACAAGAATTGTTGGGTTATTTTTTTCACTGGCATGGTTATGATAAAATACAAGTTACGTCTCTACACAGAGAACATAAGACAAATTCATTTTTTTAGTTTGCTTTTCTAAGTAGCAAATATATATATTTTTTAATATTTAAAAGAAGTACGTATATAGCTTCGATCTTTTTAAAGTTAAATAAAACTTCGATATATACATGAAATAACAATTTTATTTTCGATATATTATAGGCAGTGTATTGAACATCAAATCTTTATTAACCATTAACTATTAAGTAAACATTTTATTTTTTTAAACAAATAGTGTTTGATGATCAAATATTGTAAATGAATGGTATACACTGTTAAACAATAGAAGCATTGACGCGCCACGAACAAAAAAATATTTAACTCGCAAGAGTTTTTTTTTAATTCGTGGGCACGAGTTTCAAACTTAAACTCGTTCACACGAGTTATTACTCGTGCGCGCAAGTTTCAAACTCATACACACAAGATTCAAACTCGTGCGCACCAGTTTAAAACTCGTGCGCACCAATTTGAAACTTGACCGCACGAGTTACTAACTCGTGCGCTCAAGTTAGAAACTCTTGTGCACAAGTTTGAAACTCGTGCGCACAAGATAAAAAAAAACCCGTGCGCACCAGTAAGTAACTCGTGCGCACCACTTAGTAACTTGTGCGCGCGAGTTAGTAACTCGTGCGCACCAATTTGTAACTTGAGCGCACGAGTTACTTACTCGTGCGCTCAAGTTACTAACTCGTGCGCTCAAGTGAGAAACTCGTGCGCACAAGTTTGAAATTCCTGCGCACCAGTTAGTAACTCGTGTGCTCCAGTTTGAAACTCGTGCGCATGAGTAAGTTATTCGTGCACACCAGTTTGTAACTTGAGTGCACGAGTTACTAGATCGTGCACACAAGTTTGAAACTCGTGCGCACGAGTTAAATATATTTTTGTTGATGGCACGTTGGGGCTTTATTTTTAATTAAAATTCTTATTTTCTTCTTTTTAAAGAATACTTTAAAGCTACAGACAAAAAAAAACAAACAAAACCCCTAACATTCAAATTGATTTTGTAATGAGTATTATACAAAGTAAGTTTACAAAAAGCAAATAAAACTTTATATGTACAACATATATTTTCATAATGATAGACGTGTTTTTCATCAGACAATCGATATCTTTATGGGAACTGATTGGCGTCATTCTTGTTGACAATGGTGTTTTGACCACTTCCAGACAAAAAAAGAAAACCGACTTGCTCTATCCTTTACCTAGAACTTCGATCATGTACTTAAGCTAAACAATCTTCTCAATCTCCTCACAGTTCTAGTTCCCGTCGCTTACGTTCCGTACACTAATCCGGTGCTACTTTCGTAGGAAAGGATAAGCTTACACTGCGAAGGAGTTTGCAATCTTCTATTACGAGACTAAGCAAATAATCTTTGTCAAACCTTGTGCTTGCGTTTGTCCTTTGATAATGATTATGAGTGGTTTTGTCACTGGACGGGCGAGCATTGTTTTAGAATTGATAATATATCATATACATTGTATTTTTGAATTTATATACATGTATCATATACATTGTATTTTTGAATTTATGCAAGACGGCGAGAAGCAACCACACGTTATATTGAAGTTTTTTTTACCTCTTATGTCTATGGTACGACCTGAATACAATATCGATATCATATCTGGCTAATTTGAATATGCTGAAGTCCCTGCATATGATAATGGTGCCGTGCCAAATCTGGTATTTGTGCTTAAACATTAGGATGTGGAGATGATATCTTATAAGTTTTCAACATCGACCAAAAGGAGACTTTTGAAGAACTTAAAAAAGCAGAAGGATTAAGCATGCAACAGCTTTTCTCTATCTGTAACAGTTTTTATTCTATAGGCAAAAACATGAAAAACACTATTTATTTACTTTTAAAGGACAACAACCCGTGTTAGGGTTCACCAGACAACATCTACCTAATGAAGAACTTAATGACCTGGATGTTTAAGCAAGCAACAGCTTTTCTCTATCTTAAATAGTTTTCAATTATAGGCCAAACAAAATGCGAAGTTTACCTTCAAAGGGCCATAACCCTTATGAGAGGTAATTTGACATCTTCGTCTCTCAGAGACTTTTTTAAAGCTTGCTCAGCTTTTCTCTAAAAGTAATAGTTTTCATTGTATGACCAAAACATTTTAAAAAACGCTATTTTTTACCTTGAAAGGGTCATTTCCCCTATTCAGGGTCATCTGACATCTTCGACCCAATGCAGATTTCATAGACCTCAATCAGATGAAGGTTTAAGCAGGGAACAGATTTTCTGTATCTGCAACAGTTTTCATTTTTATATAGGTCAAAAACATGAAAGACGCTATATTTACCTTAAAAGGGCCATTATACCTATAAGGATTCATCTGACAACTTCGACTAAATAGAGAGCCTTTGATGCTAAAAAAAGAAAGTTGTTTCAGATTTACAAGCCAAAAACAGTAGTCTGACCACTCGGTCTATTTTGAGCAACAGCGGCAATGTTTATTGGCGGAACAAAAATCGAAACACAACTTTTGTGCAGGACACCCTAAGGATTAATCATTACTAGTTTCATTAAATTCTGTCAAGTAGTTTCAGAGGAAAATATTTTTCGAAAATTTTTAACAGAGGACAGACCACGACGACGGACGCCCTGAGTGATTGCAATAGCTCATATGGCCCCTCATCGATCAGGTGAGCAAAAAACGTGTAAAAATGTTATAATTACCAATTTAATGGTTAGTTTTGTTATGCAGTATACGTATATTTCAATGAGTATTCTCTCGTCAGAGTAATTTCAATTTAAATATTGAAAGGTCGAACTCTTAAATATCTTAAGAAAAGTCTACATAAAACTGAACAAACGGTGAATTTTCTTATTGCTGATGCATGGTACAAACAGAAAGCCAGTTAGAGCGATGACCCCTCTGGTTGTTAAGCACAACAAGACTTGTTTCTAGCTGCTGGGTGTTTAGACCATCAAGCTTTGACGTGGATGCATTTCTTGTTGTTTGGAGAAAAGGCCAATTAGACACTTGAGGTGATGCGTCTTTGAGATGTTCAGGAAAAGGCCATAGTAATGACCGCACAAGACTGTCAAGAATATACTCTTTATAAATGGATTTAGAATGAAGACCATTTCTATATTCCCTATAACTTTATTACAAAAACATAACAAAAATGTAACAATTATAACATATCATGTAGGAACAAAACAAAAGAAAACTGGTATTTTTGCTCATATAGCACGCGTGCTATATGCGATTGTCGGAATAAGCTACAAAATATATCTTAACCTCACATGTAAATCTACGAATGTCACTCAGTCAGAAATATACCCGAAATTTTGAACAAATTAGATAAGACATATGGTAAAAATACAGTTTTTAAAGATTGGAAAAAGATCAACTTTCAAGGATGCGATGGGTTTAAAACTGAAGCACGTGTAAAGTTCTGAATAAAGTTTTACACATTTTTAAAAATATATTTTTTCACGAGAATCGTATGTTAAGCGCCTAACAATGGACCTAAATTCATTCGAAAAAACCTTGATTCAATTTTGACTGAAAGAAAAAAATCTCTGCACCGTGTCAAAAAAAAAACCTAAGAGAGCGAATATCACTGTGTGCTTATCCGATCACAATTAAATGCTGAATAAATTCTGCGAATCATGTTCTTGTTTGTTCTCGTTTGTGGGTGTGTGTGTAACGAAATCTATTCGGTAATATTCCAAAATTCCAAAATATTTGCAGAAACCTGATTCATTGTAATTTTGTCCTTTTCCACAAGTCCCAGAGCTCTGCAAAAGTCCATGATGTCTAGATCTGAATTATCGCAGCCTAAAATTTAAAAAAATGAAACCTTTATTAATTGTACAAAACAAACATGGTTTTTTTTTCATACAAAGTGCTATAGAATCACATGCAGGTTATGTCGCGTACACTTATTCCACATCTCATCATCAATCAGAAAACTTAAAATGGAGGGGGATCCTCTTGTTATGTGCTTTTAAATCAAGTATCAATACAAAAATTTGTGTTTATAAAGCTAAATTAAGTATTCAAAAATCGTGCATCTATTCATGTATTGTTTTAGACAAATATTTTACGAATATTTCTTAGCAGCATTTAAAAAAGAAGTTTGCTTGTCTACGCTAAATCTTCGTTTTGTCTCAAAAAGTCTATCGGACTAATCGAAAAAATCCTTTTTAGTTTTCGATTAGTCTGAGAACAACAGTTTTTCGGTGGTTTGGCATATTTTAACAATAAATTATCTTGTCCGGTATAACAAGGTAGATTTGGAAGTTAGGGCAGACATTCAAATGCTATTTCTATGCTTTAAAGGAATTCAAATCTCAAAAATCAAGAAAATAAGACAAAAAGTCAAAAACAAAGTCTTCGTTTTTTTAACTGAATGATACACATGCAACAGACTAACAAAGATCACCCTAAAACGAGATTGAAGTCAGAAGCTCCCTATTTTTTTTTCTTCTCAAAAATATCAGTTACGTTGCCACTTATTAATTAGTATGGGTCGAATTAAAACTTGTCACAGAATCTTGCACAACCTTTAAATCGTACCTTATGGTCATTGTTTACCGGCGTCCGCGTCTATGTCCATACCGATGTCTATGTCCACCAGGGCTGATTCTAACATTACTTCTCTGCTGCCTCACGAATCTTCCTACTTCTGCTTTACAGCTAGGACAAGTGTGGATAACATCCTTAGAGCCGTCCCATAGAAATGGGAAAAAGCAGCAGCAAAAGAATCTAAAAAAAAAACAGATCGGAGCTTAAATCAACTATCATTAGAAAACGACAAAGAACGACCTTTACATTGGTTGTTACTTTCTCCTTGAACGGTTGTAGTTTATTGGTAAGTAAGTTGTTGTTGAAAACATGTGCGGGTACCGGTGGCAAATAGTCCCACAGCAATACGAAGCTTGTCGGTGATAGTCCACTAGAGAGCGCTCTTAAACCTGACATTCAGGCCTATATTGGGGCACAAAGTGACTATGGTGTACGCCCAAGGTGGCAGCCTTGTCGTAATGAATACCGAGGTCGTCAAGCAATTATAAGCGGAAAACCTGACCGAAAACCATAATGGTGCACCAGGTTGGGAAAAAAATGTAACGGTCCTCAAACGTTAAAATAAAACTCTACTGCAGGTCTTGATAAGAGTGAGACCTGTAGGATCCCCATACAAAAGGCTTTTTTGTCCTGCCTACCTATTCTTTCCAGTGGCAGTCAAAACTCTCATCCCGATTTACCTTGTGTCACCATTTCCTCCACTTCCATGTTTATGGTTATCAACCCTTCCATGTTCATCTGCCTGATATAGCCGAATTCTTGGGAATAAAACAATAACTCACTGAAGTTATCGCTTTAATTCTATGCAGTAAAAATGGGGCTATATCAAGAAAATGAACATGAAAGTGTAAGGATAGGAAACAATAGGATAAACGAGCTAGAAAATGGTGCAATTTAGTCTTTTATAGGGGCTTTACCGTACACGGAACATGGCAATTTCCCAACACGGTGCGGTGCACCACTATGGTTTGCAGTTAAGTTTTCTGTATTATGGCCTGACGATCACGGCATTTATTATGAAAGGTCGCCCTATTTAACCACACTTCCCAACACTCTGTGAGAAAAAAAAACAACTAGTCGTCATGATTCTGTGCGCTAATTTGTAGACTTTTACCGAGAAGCTTAGTACTGCTGTTGGCCTTACCTTTTTCCACCTTAGTGTTGTACACCCGGAAACGTTTCAAAGCTTAAAAAAGAAGCAGAGGTACCAATGGGGTATCCGAATGTCAAAAGTCCGAAGGGGCAGAGACAAAACCGGTAAACACCAACAAGAACGGGACAAAAACAGACCATATTATGTAAAACATGGAAACACAAAATAACTGAATATCAATCAACAACACGAACTCCAGTCGAAACAAGAGTGAACTCAGGTGCTCCGGAAGAGTAAGCAGTTCCTGCTTGCTATAGCTAAAAGCATTTGTTTTATTTTAAAAATGACCGTATCCTTGTAAATTGTTTAATGTCAAGAGGGGAAATGTTTTTGATGAATTTGTTGAATTACTAAAATTAGTTTCGAATTGATTGCCTGCATTTTTGTCTCCGTACAATTGCAATCACGTGAAGTTTTTTTTATAAATATAAATTGTGAAGGTTAAGTATTTTGATCAAATCAGCTTTTGTGTTGCAAAGAAAATGTTCTTCAAATTTGTACTGCACATGGTCGATATCCTCGGTGCTGGATTTGACTTCCCTGTTTGAACCTTTTGGCTTTGTGTACTTGTCATTCAATACTTTTAGTTTCTGAACTTCCAATGTTTTGATGCAAATGCTTCTGATGAGAGGTTACTCCTTGAAATATCGATATACAGCATAACCAAATTAACTGTTTTCATACCCGCTTTGGTATTGTGTTATGAATCAGTTTACATGTTACTGCTCAGAGAATTTTGAACGAGGATATTATGCTGTTTGAATTACTATAGAATTGTGAATAAATATATGTACAACAATAAGCACCTCTACATTTAACATTAAATGTTGTTTCTAACGAAACGTAAGAGATCGTTAAAACATACCCCATGGCACCGAGCATTAAACACCACATCCACGTACAACTCCCTGTAACGTATTCTGTTGATGTTGTTACCTCAGCTTGACACTGAGGGCACTTTGTTCTTACTGAACGTTCATTCATTGCAGGGTTATTTGGGTCAACTTGGACGATGGTTGTGTTGTGAGTGTATGCGACCTGTCCATATTGGTTTGGCATTCCTATCGGCTGCGGCTGTCCGTATGCATTTGTCATAGGTTGCCCCATCATTGGCTGTCCATATGCATTTGGTTGTGCCATCGTAGGCTGACCTCCTGGGCCCATAGTTTGGCCTGCATATGCCATTCCTGGTTGAGTTGAGTAAGCTGATGCTTGTGCATAAGCTGGTGGTGCGGCCTGTCCATATGGTGGCGGTGCTCCAGATGCCGGTTGTGCGTAAATCGGTTGTGGTGGTGGTGCTCCGGATGGTTGTTGGGAGCTAAAACCAAAGGGTTCTGGAGGCGGTGCACCTTCAATTTCAATAATAGTGTGTAATGAATAAGGTTTTTATATTCACGTCATTTTGACCAAAAAAACTATAGTCTTTTCATTGACTTGTATAGCAAAGATTGGAAATATTTCGAGACAAAACATATGAAACACATGGCATGTATCGCAATACATATGTCATCTGCTACATGTATTAACTTTGTACACATGTTTACGAAAATGTCATAAAATATTAATTTGTACTTGCTATGTATGGTATGTTTTAATGGGAGAATGAATAAATCATAAAATATATGTCACAAACTTATTCACATTTATTGATTGTTGACAACTATTGATATTGATATTTCGTAATCAAAAACTTAAAACATTTTGATATTAAATACGAGATAAACTACAAATAGGTCCACCATCTAGAATACAAACGGCTGAAATAGCTCATAAAGGTATTAATCTTTAATTCAGTTTAAGATTTAAGTGATTTAATACACATGACCCATATTTTACCCACATTTCATTTTCATTTAAATATAAAATCAATTAAAAGCTTCTGTAAATCTACTTCGAATGTCAAAATTCAGTAGGATTTTCTTGTATTATAACCGAAATGGACATTTTTGACAAACACATGTTATGTTTTCGGAATTAATATCTTACCTTTGGAACCGAAAGGATCCATTTCTAGATGATAAAATTCCAGAGGTAGAAATCAACCCGTTTCTGTAACAGAGAATTGATTTTTTCCACCCATGACGACAATATAACTTGTGTTTACATTTCAAGGATGAATGCTTGGAATTAAATGATTATGAAATACATGATTTTGCAACCGGTCTTGTCTGAAAATGGTTCCATCTTTTTTAACGAATTAAAAAATATGAATTTAAAGTTTATTTTTAAGTTATTAAATAAGCACATTAATAAATACATAATTGCTTCATTAAATATTGCAATGAAAACTAAACATTCTACAAAAATGAAGTTTCATTAAGTTGGGTGTTAAGCCTAACAAACTAAATAAAAACAAACAATTGCAATTGATTTCATTCTTTACGTTGATATGCAGAATGTCGATGCCTTCTGCTTCATGTTTCCTTTACTCCATGTACTGGCAGGTAGCTGATTCTGTTCATTTTTTTTTTGCGATTTCTTCAAACCATTGTTGTTGTTTTTTCTTTGTGCGCTTTTTTTTTTGTCTCTAAGTCAATTGCAGTCAAGACTCATGCTCTCGTGTCCCTTATCCCACTTGTCACTTCATCATCATTGCATGTTCATATTTTCAGGGTCGTCTGATACGATGCTCTTTGTCCGACATTCATCATCTTATACTTTACATTTTCAACATACCCGATGTTCGCGGGCTATTTTTTTTATAACGCCCAAGTTTTACTTCTAGATTATGATCACTTATTCGTAATTTTGTTAGTATCCTTCGACTTTTTGAGTTTGTTAATTTCAAATAATCTGAAGGATGTAATCCAGTTTTCAGTTTACTAGTAAAAAATGTAACCTTGATGAATTGTCAAATTTATTATTTTTTTCAATAATCAGTGTATTGTAAATTTTTTAATATTGCTATCATGCTTAGAGGTGGGAATTTACGTGATAAAGATTGAGATATAGAACTTCCATCTGCTGGGTCATTGTCACCTTTAACTTTAATTTTCATTCTACATGTTCTAAATTTCCATAGATACATAAAACATATGCACCTCTAGTCTCCGGTGTTGCAAAGCACTCCGCACTTTTATGATGAGTAGATAATTTAATCGAATCTTTGTGAAATTTGCATATTTTCTTTCTTTCACATAAAAATAAATTCTGCAAAAGAAAATCTGACGAATGAAATTACTTTTTTTTGACAAAAAGCAAAACAATCGGACAAAAAGTTAATCGGACACACAATTTCGGACGAAAAGCAAAAAATCGGACAAAAAGCAAAAATTTCGGGCAAAAAGCAAATCGGACAAAAAGCAAAAGTTCGGACAAAAAGCAAAAATATCGGACATAAAGCAACGTCGGACAAAAAGAAAATGTCGGACAAAAAGCATCGTATCAGTCGTCCTTCCTGATATTTGCTGCATTTGCACCGCGTGGATGTAAAGCAATAACTAACGCAGCAAACTTTAGCTATATTGTTGATTTACTCTTTTGACAAACCGCTCTGAACTCGATCAATAAATTTTATTTTTGATATCTTCTTTCATCGAGCAGTTTTCCAATTGTTTGCACACTCTGTGGTTATTTGTGAATGGTTTTTTTTTTCGGGAACATTATTGTTGTAATGACAATGTTAATTGTTTAGTCCACAGAAACACAGTAATTTGAATTTCAATTGTTGTCAGGATAATCCGATCTGACCAGAAACTGGCATCATACAGAAATGTTCAGTTTTCAAAGCAACATTAAAGAACTTTGCGTAACTGACTGTTTTTGCCATTGTAATTGGTAACGTTTGTTTGCAAAAGCATCAACGAGTTACGATGAAAGGGGCGAAGAAGTATTACTTGGGACATACGCATGTCTCGACACGGTGAAGGCAAAAGCAAAATCAGCAGACATAAAACACAACACGTAAACAAACCGCACAGCATAACACAAAAAACCACACACACAGCAAATCTTTTAATAAGTTGCCAAGAATCAATTACTTTAGGTCAAAAATTGGAATTGCATTTATTCGACTAAACTGTTTCATTCGCAAATATTGAAAATTGGTAGAAATGTTGCTAATTTTTTTTAACAGTAAGAGTTTATTGAAAAACAAACAAAAAACATGAAAATTGTAATGCACTAATTAACTTCAACTTTCTCCAAAATCAAAACAAAACAATATATTGACATTATGTAAATTGGCACACAATGTATAATCACTTTCTAAAATGTGTTATAATTGGCAATATGTGATTTGGTTATTTCATTATTTATCTATTTTTGGCCGGATTTCACGGAGTGAAAAATCCGGTTTATAAAATGGTGAATGTCGGGCAGGCGGCTGCGGGCGGGGAAGAAATTTTCGTAACAGTTTTCTCAGCAACTATTCATCATAGCCACTTGATATTTGGTATACAATATCAGGGTGAGGTCCCATAACGTGGGATGCGATTTCAGGTCTGTCCCTCATCTACTTCCTGTTTACCGAATAAGTTAATTTTTTACCATTATGTCCAATAGTAGAAAATTTTCGTAACAGTTTTCTTAGCAACTACTAATCACAGCCTCTTGATATTTGGTATGCAGCATCAACATGGGCTCCCATAACGTGGGATGTGATTTCAGGTCTGTCGCTCACCTCCTTGTTGTTAAAAGAAATCTGGCCATTTCTGTCTTTGACCCATTTTCTGTTTGTTCTATAGTCTGAACATAAAGAAATGAGTTGTATTACAACTGAACTTTAAAGTGTTTTTGGCTTATAGAATGAAAACTATTACAGATAGAGAAAAGTTGTTGCTTGTTTAAATGTTCAACTCATTTAGCTCTACAAAAGTTTCCACAGGGTCGAAGTTGTCAGATGGTCCCTTATATGGATTACGGCCCCTAAAATAATGTTTTTCTTCATGTTTTTTTGCCTATGGAATGAAAGCTAAAGCAGATAGAGAGAAGCTGTTTCTTGCTTAAATGTTCAGCTCATTAAGCTCTACAAAAGTCTTCATAGGATTGAAGTTTTCGGATGACCCCTTATAGGAGGTATGGCCCATAAAAAGATGTTTTTTCATGTTTTTGGCCTATAGAATGAAAACTATAGCAGATAGAAAAAAAGATGTTGCTTGCTTAAACATTCAGCTCATTTAGCTCTACAAAAGTTTTCATAGGATTGGAGTTTTCAGATGACCCCTTATAGGGATTATGGTCCCTAAATAACGGTTTTTTCATGTTTTAGGCCTATACAGAATGAAAACTATAGTAGATAGAGAAAAGCTGTTGCTTGCTTTAACATTCAGCTCATTTAGCTCTACAAAAGTTTTCATAGGATTGAAGTTTTCAGATGACCCCTTATAGGGGTTATGGTCCCTAAATAACGGTTTTTCATGTTTTAGGCCTATACAGAATGAAAACTATAGTAGATAGAGAAAAGCTGTTGCTTGCTTTAATGTTCAGCTCATTTAGCTCTACAAAAGTCTTTATAGGGTCAACATCAAGACCAGGTGAGCGATTCAGGCTCCTGTGAGCCTCTTGTTAAGTATTTGTTAAATAGGAATGGCATATAAAACTTTACAACATATAATACCATAAGATTAAGCGACATACAATACTGTATATCAAGAGATAATATATGGTGCATGTATTTATCATGTTTACCCAGAATATTGCAATGTATTTTTATGACGGCACGGGAATTAGAACGTCGAAGGACTAAAACGTATACTCGGAAGTTCCAAAGTGCGCAGGCTTATATGTCGCAAGCTTCTGTGTTAACAAGTTGCTGTCGATATCAAATGGTCGGCTCATCAGTGTGCCAATGAAGAGTGCTGACTCAATTAGCTGTCAAACGGTGGCTATTTCCTATATCAATAAAACAAATTGCTCTTAAAAAAAATCCCTATAAGCGTTTAGACAAACATTAATCATGCACAAACAACTAATCAAAAATTTTGAAACTACATTGTATATCCGTGCTTTTCTTTCAACATTATATTGTCACCACCAATCATCATAGCCCCTACGTCTGTGGTGTCGGACTCGTCTTTGGTCTCTTTCGTTTGACCTTTCGAACTTCCCAACTTCTGCTTTACAGCTAGGACAAGTGTGTATGACATCCTTGGTGCTGTTCCATATAAAAGGGAGCCAGCAGCAAAGGAAAAATCTGAAATACATGTTTTATACGTTTCATAACTAGGAGTGGGTGAGCAGTAAGAAAGAAAAGTAGTTTCAGAAACGTTCAGAATCGTCAAAATTCGTAATTAAATGTGGGTACATCAATGTTTTCCGGTAGAGACGTTACGATTCGAATCTTAAAAGTCATATATGCGAAATGATACGGAGTGAACATTGCATACGCACAGAACTAGACTCGGTTCGCATCTCGTCCTCTACCCGACCAGACCAACCCATTAAAGGCCATAAAGATCATTTCTTGGAGATAAATGAAAGCACATCATGAAATTTCGTGACATGAATTAGACTGCTATATTATTACATTACAGTAGCAGACAATTGATGGTGTCATATTAATAGTTTACATTGGTGCTTAGAAAAGATTGGAGGAAAATATAACAAAAAACAACGATGGTTAGAATGTCCAAACAATTTTGTTTTTTATGCCCATCTATAAAAGTCGGGAACGTCCGTCCGAAATGTTACGAGATGGGACATTCTTGTTTAATTCTGTTTCAAACGTTTGATTTTTTGAATGATTTAAAAACGAGTGTGTAATTTGCGATTTTTTTTTTCTCCAGTGTGAATTTGTGCTGAGAGCGCTTGTCCGCTACTTAAGTATCAAGTCTACAACTTTTAATAAAACATACGTGAACGCAGCTATAAACACACAATAAAACCATGTACAACATCCCGCAACATATTCTGTCGTTGTAGTTATATCTGCTTGGCATACGGGACACCTCGTTCTAACCGGATGATCGTTCAGTGAAGGGTTATTGGATTCGTCCATGTTAGTAACCATTATCACATTCTGAACGTGTGTAACCTGTCCGTATCCATTTGGCTGTGCCATCATAGGCTGGCCTGGATATACCATTCCTGCTGGAGCCTGTCCATAGGGTGGCGGTGCTCCACTCGGCTGTTGTGTGAAAAAAGGCTGCTGTGGAGGTGTGGCTCCTGTAAAATTCAATTTTAGAATTATGGAATATGTTTCCAATGTTTGATGAACACTATAATGTTTTTGTATGGATTTTGTGTAGTTTAGGTATTCAGTACAAATATTGTAACTCAATATGGTCTTGCTTCGAATAAAGGTTCAAAGAGGACATGAAGGAGGGATGTTTAGTAATAACCCCTTTATTTTGTCGAATAAAGTCCGAGTGTATGTAGCACTATTCGAGGCCTACTTCAAGGGGTCCTATACATTTATCGCACTTACTGCACGTTACATTTTTTTTTATCCAGAAAGTGGCTCGTTACTGAGTTTATTCGGGCACGTTAATCAGATTAATCGTGGAATTTACGGAAATGTCGGTAAATATTTGTTTTTATTATGTTTTATTGGAAATACTGATTTTTTTAGATTATATCGGTCTATTTGGTATATCTTTCCACCCATAGATATATAATCAAAACTGAATTTAGTACTTTTTTATTCAGAAAACGGAAAGGCGTGTTACTCAACCTAAAATCTACAATTTATTTTTTGACAACGGATATAGGTTTTTCTCTTTTAATGATAGAACAGCACCAAAAATGAAGATAATTAAAGATCATAAGCTTATGAAACTTTCCGGAAATTTGGATTAAGCCTGCTTTTGTAAAAGTACTTAAAATGGCTATTTCTATGATTGATACGCAAGTTTGGTCCGTTAATGGAAAAGAGACGGCAAAACTCACCTATTAAACAATTTTTTCTTGTGTTTCTACCTTGTTTTGTCTCGGACATGGTACTCTATTACCAAAATTCGGATGTGGTCTACAAGTCATGTCCCATATTATTTATTTGTTTGATACTTATTTTAAAACTTTACTAATGTCATTTTTAAGCATTATAGCGATCAAAAATGTCGGTTTTGTGTGATGACACTTCACCAAATCATTATTGTTTGAAGTGTTGTGTCGGATTTAAAATCGATATGTTTGATTTTTTTTACATCAGTCGATTGATGATTCTCAGCTAGCTGTCATTAACAGCGAGTGTTCTATAGAGAGTTCCTTTACCGTCGTTTTGTTTGTTCTTGTTGTTTTTTGTCTTGGATTCTCTCTAGTGGAATTGGACTTTGATCGATTTGATTTTTATTGCGTGTTTCGTTTTTGTGCTTTGTCTAGGAATATTGATAGGGGGAAGGTTGGGCCCAAAAAACTAGTGTAACCCTGCCACATATTATATGTGCCTGTCCTAGGCCAAGAATCTTTGACAAAGCTTGCGTTTGTACTTGTCTTTTTGATGTTTTCTGTTCCTTGTTTAAAAAGGGGGTCTATCTGTGACTATTTCAGGACTAGATTTGAATTATATGCATTTTATTTAGACCATGGGCCAATTGCAGAACCGCGAGCAGCGCCAAATGCCATCGTTGAAGGCTGGTGGCGGTTGTCCATTGTGGTTTTTCTGAATTGCCGCTTTATTGTGGGCTGTGTCGCGTACAATTATTCCTCATCCCTTTATTTTCTATTTTAGCAACAAGACTCATAAAGGTTACGTCAATTAAACTGATGCAGAAATGATAACTGCTCTAAATTATCTTTTTGGACAACATTTATATTCGTTTTGGGAAAACAATTTATCGCCAAGTCATTGGTATCCCTATGGGAACTAATTGTGCTCCTCTGATTGCTGACCTTTTCTTGTATTGTTATGAATCCCAATTTATGGCGAAACTTCAAAAAGACACCAACAGACAACATCTCATTGACACTTTTAATTATACATATAGATATTTAGACGACTTTCTTTCACTAAACAATCCCATATTTTCTAATTTTATAATCTTTGAATTTAGTCTTCTTTGGTAAAAATATTGATAATTTGATACTAACTTTAAAATGTTAATTGCCTTTTTATACTTTTTTATACGTTTTTATACTTATGTAATTTTTGAGCATGTGTCGGTTTTGTGTGATGATGCATCATCAAATCATGAATTGTTTGATGTGTTGATTTAAAATCGACATACTTGATTTTTTTTTACATCAGTCGATGGATGCTTCTTAGCTAGCTGCCAGTAACTTCGAGTATCTCTACGTCCCGTTAATTGAATTGAACTTCTATCGATTTGATTTTTACTGTGTGTTAGTTTGTGCTTTGTTATTGATTATCAATAGGGGGCAGGTTGGCGCCAAAAAACTAGTTTGACCAAGCCAGATTTTTAATGTGCCTGTCCTAAGCCATGAATTTTTATCAAAGCTTATATTTGTATTTAGTCAAATTTATGTTCATTGTTTTTGTCAAGAAGAGGGTCTTTCATTGCACTTTAGGATTGGGCTTGAATCATATGTAGTTTATTTTCAATCCAGGGGCCAATTGAAAAACAGCGAGCAGCGACCACTGCATGGTCACATTGAAGGCTGCTGTCTGTTTTCCATTGTGGATGTTTTAAATTTACGTTTTTATTGTAGGTTGTGTCGCGTACACTTATTCCACATCTCTGTTGTGTACAAAATATAGACGATTTTACTCATAACGCGCCGACTCACTGAACTTTTAACGTGCGCTTCTTAGACCGAACCTTGGTTAATTATTATTAACGCGCAGATATTGCGATAAACGTATAGAATTATAGGATAATTAATTGGGTCGAGTGAATAACCAAAATATGAGCACGAGTCGCCGTTGAACGCACGAGTTAAATCTCAGTGCGTTCCCGCACAAGTGATCATATTTTGGTTATTCATTCGACCCAATTAATTATAGGAATTAATTGGGTCGAGTGAATAACCAAAATATGATCACGAGTCGGTGAACGCACACAGAATTATACGAGTGCGCGGAACTTGTTGTTCCGCGCACGAGTTAAATCTCAGTGCGTTCCCGCACGAGTGATCATATTTTGGTTATTCATGAAACGTAATTATTATCGTATTTATTACATAGATAAAATGCCGCTAATATATAGTTTTTAATAAATTTATTTGAATGGCGTATGAATTTAGACCGCAGGAGTCATGCCGACAACGCAATACAATTCACGACGTCATAATTGAGTTTGACCGGAAAGGACGCAAGAGTGAAAATATTTTTGTTATTTCACATTGTGAATTTACCAGATTTTATTTCACTGGGAAAAATCGGTATTTCATATGCATCTATGTAATAACCCTTTGTAACTCTTTCAAGTAATAGTAATAAAGTGCTTACATATAGATACTATGTCTCTGCATGTGTGGCAACATTCTAGTACTTGTGTAACAAGATAGACAATCATGAGTATTCGAAATGAGGGCTGTAGTTAACAAAATTCCGAAGTTAACGAATTCTGCTTTGATCAAAAGATTCGAATAGTTTTTAACGACTCAAGTCCTCCTTATCCAGGATCTGAAATAGTCATTCAGAGCGTCCATGATTTCTGCAGCCCCAACCATCTATACTACTAAAATAACGAAGCGTTTTTTTCTAGCCGGGTTGCAGCCTAAACAACAAATGCTACGACCAAGCTTCATATATCAAAAACAGGGGATGGTCGTGCCCTTTAAAAATTTGATTAGTGCATATGCAATTATGTCTGCAATTTGCTAATTAACCTAATTAATTAATCCGGAAAACCTATAGCCGTCATCGTTCCGGAATTAGCCACCGCTTTTGATAGGCTGGTACCCCGCTGTCATCTGAACAGTAGGGAGCCGGTTGCCAGCTTACGATGGAGATTATCTCCCCTGTTTTCTGACAATTACAAAAAAAAAATCCCACAAAACTTTTCCATTGATTTTGCTATATATTTAAAAGATTTTATGTAATAGGTTATATTGGTAAATTTACTATAAAAATGTATGCAAAAAATGTTTTATCGTTACAAATTGCAGCTTGATAGAAAAATAAAAACCATGTTGAAGTTAATGACCCATGGCAGTAACTACAACAGACTATTTACAACTGCTAATAGTCGCTGCAGAAGCTTAAAGCCTGTAGACATGACTATAAACAGCCATCCTGAACTTTAATATCAATTTTGCGAAGCGATTGATTAAAACTGACCCTGCCACTAGACATTTGTTTAAACAGCAGGTGGGTAACAAAAACCAAGATAACAAGATATAACACCTATAAAGTTTGTCCGTCTACCAGCATAATCAGAAACAATTATTTTTCCTTACTTCCACTATACTTTGCAATTATAATGATTTTCAGTTTCTCAGATCAAAAGGTGTAATAGAACTTAAATATAGCTTATATATGCAATAACAATAATCAAAGTCAATCAACCAAAAAATCAAGGTCTAGGTCAAAAGATGGGTATGCAACTGTGCTAGGCTGCTACTGGGGCATATGTATACCAAGTTTCATCAACCTAGGACTTATAGTTCTTGGGATATGGAGGTGCTCGCAAAACCTTACCCCTGCTTTTATATATATTGAAAATTGTCAGTTACTCAACCGGAAAATCAAGGTCAAGGTCAAAAATGGGGATGAACGATGCTAAACTACTACTAGGGCATATTCATACCAAGTTTCATCGACCTACGACCTATAGTTCTTGAGATATGGATGTGCAAACCTGACCCAGCCGCCGACGGTAAAGTAACACCTATGTCTCGCACTGCTTCGAAGACGAGACAATAAACTATAAACTTACTTACAGATAGATATACCGTAGAACCTTTAATTTGCGACTAGCTCACAGCTAGGTAAGGTCATAAAAATCCAAAGCTTTTGTTGTGTGGTCTATTTTTTAAAGCAACGCAACGATTGATTCTCCCGCGAATTCGCGGGTTTTTCCTAGTTTACTTCTAAGTTTTTATTCATTTTCTTTATATTTGACCGTACACTTTTGTAACATTTTCATGATTTACCTAGTTTGCATGGTATGATCCAAGTATTTTATTTTACTCAGTTGCAAGGCGTCCTCATAGCGAGCACAGCTCGTTGCGTGATGCTGATATTATTTTTTTTTCGTCCGGATCAATCTCCGAAACAGAGTACAGTCAATCCTACGTCAGACAGTCTAACGACAAAAGGAGTGCTGTTAGCTTGACTCTGTTTCGGAGATTGCGTCCGGATATGCTTCTCATGTGCACACAGGTTCGATGTGAATTTGAAAATAATTACCAATTTTGCTAATCGCCATCCAAAAATTTTCTTTGTAAATATAGAACAAGGGAAAAAATGACGATGATACTTCATTTTTTAAGTAAACAAATTTTATTCATTTTTTTACTTTTTTACTTTTTTTACTCATTCGCCCCAAATACCTCGTCCCAAACTGAACGTTCTAGAAAATGAACTGATGAAAACAAAAATAGATACGATCAAAACAGTGCATCAAAAGTGTCCACGTCTGTTCAGGAATGGGGTCTTCTACACTGTGTCCTCTAGATCTTATATTCTTAATTCTAAACGATTTTATTTCTCAATTGAAACGTGGAACTCCGTTATATGAGGGTCAAATAGAGGATCCTTCTTTGATGTTTCATGGAAGAAGCAGAGATACCAATGGGGTATCCGAATGTCAAAAGTCCGAAAGGGCAGAGACAAAACCAGCAAACTCCAACAAGAACGGGACAAAAACAGACAACATGTAAAACATTGAAACACAAAACAACTTAATATCAATCAACAACGCGAACTCCAGTCGAAACCAGAGTGACTCAGGTGCTCCGGAAGAGTAAGCAGTTCCTGCTTGCTATAGCACACCCGTCGCGTTGCCTGTAGTCCATTCAGCGTGTCCAATCCGGTAAAGGAAGACAAAACAAAACCCTATGACAAACCAACATCTGCACTCATCTGAGAGATCGAAATCCCATATTTGTCTATAAGTGCATGATGTCTTCCGTAAAATTTCTTGAGTGAAGACAGCAACCGAGGAGCAACATAACCCTGTAAGGGGGGGGGGGCTTTCTTCAACTCAAAAGGTATGTAAAAGGTACAATCTAGCTGTTCATTTACATCTTAAATTTTTGCTGTGCTCGCATTTAGGCAATGCCTATCTCATATTATCATCATGGTCCGGTGCGATTTTTTTCGTTTGTGTGTTTGTCTGTTGTTGTTGGTTGTGTTTTTTTTTGTGTGTGTTTTTATTTCATTGTATTATTTCTTTATTTATTTTGTTTTTGGTTTTTTTATTACTCCAGATCTACATATACATATGGACTGTCTTCAATCTATGAAAGCAAGTTGTAAATATATGCATTAAAAATATTTGTAGATAAACTTACCTTTTGAATTAAAAGGGTCCATTTTATACTGCTAAAATTGAAAAAAAAGACCGAACTTTTCTTTTAATTTTGTGCTAGAAGCCTAGAATCGATTTTCTTCCACCCATTTCGACAGAGTATAAAATAAATATTTATATTTTGACAATACGAATCTATATGGAACTTTTTTCTGGAACATACCGGTCATTTATAGATTAAGAAATAGTGACAATTCTATATTCAAAAATTTTTTATATTTACAATCAGTTAATATTTGCATACAATGTATTTGCGCTACGCCTTCCGAATTAATAAGTTACATTTTATCAAAGATTATTTGTTTTATTGTCAAATATTGGAATACATATAGAAACTTTTTTATTTTAACCAAGGAATTGCAGTACTCTAATTCCTTGTTTTAACTAAACTATTTATTTGATTATTTGTTATTTGTTAAAAATTGAATGAACAAAATAGGTCTACTTTGTTGGTTTGTTTGTTTGTCTGTTTTCCTTCACTTTGGAGCTCGGATAAATCCCATCTCTATCCACGTGCTTCTTTGTTCCTTTCTTAAATTCATATTCATATATATTCCTACATAACTGTCTATCTTGACAATAGGAAGTTAAAAAACAAGTCAAAAAATAGTATTTTGAATATTTCACCATGTTCAATGTTTGTTTAGTTCATTTTTACAGTGTTTTTTTTACTTAATCATTTTTCTAACTCTTAAATATTTTTATGCTCCTATTTGAATGTAGCACTATAACACACACGTGCTCAAAGTTTGTTTTAAAAGACGTATTCTGACTAAAAAAATTCCAATCTATAGCCTGATGAAGAAATCTTGTGATTTCGAAATATTGCCACAATTATTTATATCTATTATTCAATTTATAACCCATTAGTGTGTTTAATTACATTTCTAGACATTGACAATAGGAAGTTACTTGTACTTTTTTAAAAATTTATTACGTACATGTATTTGTTTTATACTTCCTTTTATTCAAAAAATAACTTTTATCTATTTGAAAAAATGTGTCCGATGCGATTTCCACAAATCTTCTGTGGTGTTGAATATGCCCTTCGGGTCTACATATAAATATGTTCGATGACTTCAGACTTATATTTTTATTTCTTCAGAAAAATTATTTCTTCAGAAAAAAATGTCGAAAACGTTTTGCTTTTATGAAAATATATATTGACTGAGAAAAACATTAAAAATAGATGGAATGGTTTATACTTTTAGGAATTCTAATTATTTCGCTCTTCATTTGGAGCAGGGTCCGTTCGAAAACGAAAATTTCAAGGAAGTATGAGGATTTATACGTTTTGATTACTGGATGTGATTCTGGTTTTGGGTATTACACGGCACTTCGTTTGGACGCTTTGGGTTTCAATGTCATCGCCGGATGCTTTTCAGGTTTGGGAGAAAAGAAGTTAAAACATGTCGGAACACACAAGTTGAATACGATATGCATTGATGTTACGGATTCTGCCAGTATCCTTCGTGCAAAAGAACATGTATATAAAATCCTTCCACCGAACAGAGGTATTGTGGAATAAGTATTTTTACATTTTCGAAATTATTGGCTAATGATTATATGCAGCTGTTTAGTTTCAATATAACCTTTCTTAAAATGATCAAATATTTACTATAAAAGTTTAGAGAAAGATAAAGTATTTGGTGAAGTTCTTGTATATAACTAAGACAAATCAAAAATGAAAGGCAAAATCTATATTTTCAATATTTTCAATATCCTGCTTCTCCTATGAATATAGTACCGGCGTACTACAGAAACCAAACCAATATAATGGCAATTTGAATGAATTCTGCATCCGAATTTCAAAAGACCGAAAGGGCGAGGAAAAAAAACCAGTAAACACCAATGAGAATTTGGACACAAAAAAAAAATGAAAAACATACAACATATAAAACACGGAAACACAAAAACTACTAAATATCGATTAACAACGCGAACTCGGTTTTATTGTTGTATGTTCTTCGTATAGTATTTGGCATTTTCAATCCTTTGGAAGAGCATCTCAGATGAGTCTTGAAAAAACGAAACGCGCGTCAGGCCTAGCAAAATTTATTGTCTGGAACTTTGACATCAAATTAACAAATTTCTAAAAAGAGGTGAGGGGTTATGATGACCACATGGAAGCAAGGGTTAGCAAGCATAAAGCAGATTTCTACTGTGCATGATATCTAAAATAGTATATTTTACTTTCG